>VZSC01019639.1:0-24865 GCA_013398225.1 Steatornis caripensis
GAAGGGAAGGGAAGAACCAAAAAGGTGGGTGAGCATGGTCCAAGAGTAAACAGGCCATGAGAACCTTCCAGTTAAGCAGAGGGGGACCTGAGCCTGAAGGCTGACGCTGCCCTAAAGGCTGAAGGGGCAGTACATGGTTAGGACAGCTCAACGGAGCAGGATAAAGCTGTGCCTGACCCATGCACGTCTATGCAGCTTGCTGGCCTAGCTGACTGTGCTGGGCCATGCCTCTCCACTGCCGTCCCAGTACCACAGGCTGGGCTGTTGACAGAGATTTGTTGGTCTCTGAAAGACCAGACCTGGCTCTCTGTCCCCTCTCCCAAGACTGTATTCCAGTGCACGGGCCTTCGCCTTGCTTCTGAGCACCAGCACAGTCTTGACACAAGCCACAGACCCAAAAGAGACCATCAGCCATCATCAGAAACAGGCAGCGTCTGAAACCAACACAAGCCCATGGAGATGCCACCTGAAACTCTGCTGCAAGTCAAGGTCTCCAAGAATGCGGCTGCTGAACAGGAGAGGTTCAGATGAGAAATCTGTCTCTGGGTGAAAGCAAGCACAGCGAAATGGAGAACACAGAGGGTCGCAGGATAGATTTTCTATCAAGATCTGCTAATTAATTTATGTCAATATTAATCAAATCCCTAAACTAGGGCAGGAAATATGCTTAGTAGATCGGGTGGTGAAAAACAAGCCGGTTATTACTGGTATTTGCTATAGAAAGTGAGAACACCGTGCTCTCAGAAAAAAAGGAAAAAAAATGACAGCGCTCATAACAGACACAAGATTTGAGTAAAATCCTTGACTTCAGATGACCTGTAGAATCCCACCCTCAAGGCAACATTGCAACACAGCTCAAGAGATCTCCAAACTGGAAGGAAAAAAAGAAAAAAAGATTAGGGAAATGACAGATTTAAGCAGAGAAGGAAGCTCGCTGCCACGTAAAGCTGAGCCAGACGAATCCGGGGGGTACTGAACGAGAAACGACAAAAGCCGGCCTTGAAGAAGAAGTCGAAACAAAACTACAAAGGCAAATGGAATAAAATCGCGGGAACTAAAGAGCGCGTCAAGTGGGGAAGCGACCTGGGTAGAAGCAGCGCCTTCTCTATTTACGGGTCCGGGTAGATTTTGGATGAGCGCGTACAGAGCAGAGAGTTCTGGCCGATATTGTGAACAGATGGTATGTATGAAGAAATAAATCAGAGGAGGGTGTAATGTACCTGTAAAATACGCGGAGGGGCGCGGCAGCAGCGGGACCTCACAAGATTTATTGGTTGGACTTGGCGGAGACACGTCTATGTTCAGGGACAATTATACTGAATGAAAATTGAATAATTCTTACAAAATTAGACCAATCCTTCTCGGAGCTGGTGCTCGAGTTAATGGCCTGTCTGAAGTTAGTCTACGGGAACTACAAAGAAAACACCGTCGCGTGGAAGTCTTCCAGCTGAACCGTAACTAATCCCCTGGGTTGCCATGCCTCGGTGAATTGGATGGGAAGGTAAAATAAAACCACGATCTGCTTTGGTTTCAGGAAAGGAAAAAGCTATTCCGACGCAGAAAACGTTCCGTCCACTTGGAAGAGGCAATACAGCAAAAGAGAAAAATAACGGCAAAGCGCAAAAGCAATATCGCTCACGTGCACGCTCCGGTCCCTAGCCGAGGGCTGACAGAGAAATGTTTATAAAAAGAACAAAATTATCTGCTGTTTCGGGACTCTTGTAACCACAGCCCGGAAGCGGACTTTCCAGAAAGCGCAATGGCTGAAGGAGACCTGGCAGGTCCAGCCGGGATCTGTTGGCGCGGCTGTCAGCGGCGGAAACGACATCTTGATTGTCCAACGTGCCAACGCCTGCCTAAAGAGTACAATATTAACCACGACGGTTTGTGTTCGGGGTGCCCAAATTGTTGCCAAAGCCTTAGAAAGGCAGCCTTAAAAAAAACAAAAAAAAAAAAAAGAGAAGGGTCTGGCGCACAACCCTTTCCAGTTGCACAGAACCACGAGCCGAGCACGGTGGAAACTCAGGGTGTTGCCCGCTGAAATGTTGCTTGATGGAGGCTTAAAATGAGACAGCCTGGCCGTAGCTGGTGTAGAGGGGGAACGGGCAGGCAGGGAAGTAAAACGTAAGCGTCTGAAACAGATGCAGAAAAGTCACCGGCTCAAACTATACGGGAAACAACGCGCATTAAAATTCGGGGTAAAAATCTGCTCCAAAGATCCACGTGACAACGGAACCAGCCCTGAGGTGATGAGAGATGTTTATATATTTATTGAATGACCATCACTGTTTCCACTTCCCTTGGAAGAGGGTGATCAGAGGACATCTGGCCGCACGTACAGCGATGCACGTGCCATGCGATACCCCGGCACGGATGGCCGACAACCCAACGCGGCCCCCGACGCGTCTGCTGCGCCCGGCCGGAGAGCACCCGAGCCCTGAAGAGCCTTGCTCGCAGCCTTGCAGCACCAGCCGCGGGGGTTTGCTGGCCAGGGATGTTCTGTGACACCAGACCAGGGTGGGGGCAGCTCTCAGAGCCCCCCGACTCGTCAAGGCGTCAGGGTGCACAGTGTCCCTGTGGGCACTGCTGGGGAGGCTGGGGCCACTTCGCACACCTCTCGCGCGAGGAAAGCGGCTCCGTGGATGGTGGGAAAGGATCCCCTGTGGGCCGTGTCCGCCGAGGGCCCGAGGTCCAGCCGCCCTCGGCCACCGAGGATGGCTGGGATTACCATCCCGTGCGTGGGCTCGGGGACGGGGCTGCGCTGCAGGCAGCTGGGAAGGCAGCTTGGGGAGCACAGCGTCATCCATCACCGACGCGTCCTCCTGCAGCAGAGAAGCACCCTGTCTGAAAGGGCTCATCAGCACGTAAACGAGCTGCTCCTAAGCACAGCTGGGGCTTCCCTCTCCAGCAGGTCACAACCACTCGTTTACTTGTAACCACCACAGAAAGCCAGGATGCTCCACCCCCCCGGTCCCCAGCAGACGTGAGTCTCGGTGCCCACGTGCTCGGGACTGTCAAGGAGCATCAGCCCCACAGACTCAGCTCTGGCCTGGAGAGCGGATTCCCGCCGGAGCAGCCAGCAGCTAAGGCAGAAGTCACCTTCACGGTCTTCCCGGGGGCAGCTGCTCCGTGGCGGAGAGCCCCCTCGCTCTGCGTTGGCGTCTGTGTGGAGGAGCTATCGAAACAGCTTGCTCACAGGAGCGCGCCATGACGGCGCAGCAGCCATTCCGGCGAGAAGGCTTCTCACGCCGGACCTCACCTAAGGGTGCACACCAAACTCGGGGAACAGCCCTCAAACGTTTCCTCGCCTGGGACCTCAGGCGAAGAGCTCTTCACCACGTCCGACTCACTCCGGCGAAGGCGTCTTGCTTGACGCTACCCAGGGAGGTGCTCTGGGCTGATTTTAACCTGCTTCGTTAGGGTGGGAGCGTAAGCTGCTGCGAAGCTGCTGCCAGATTGGCGCTCCCCGTCTCCCGCCGTCCGCAGGCCCGGCTGAGGCACGAGCCGCCGGACGCGCTGTGCTGTTGGAGCTGTTCCTCTTTGCGCAGCTCCGTCGGTCATCGCTGCGTAAACACGAGCGCAGGTGACGGAGCTGATTTCCACGTCTCGTGAGTGTTTACGTATCCAAATGAAGCTAAACTGCTCCGACGGGAGACGCTGAACAGGGAAGGAAGGAAATGCCGGGGTCATAAAACGGCTGGGGATGGTTTTCTTGGGATTTATGGAGGAGAAGGTGATGCGCACAGGGCTGTCCCTGGAGTTCCGCCACATTTTCCCGCAGGTCTCAGCAGTCCGGGCACCTTCTGGAGAGGGGTGGGAGGCAGGCGAGGGGCTGGGCAGGACGCGGCAGCAGGAGGACCTGCCTTGGATCTCTCTTCCCAGGGATCAGCCAGGCCGGAGCTAGCAGAGAGGAGTGTCCCTTAGGGGTGAGGCGAGGAGGAGGCGATCCAAGGAAGGATTCAGGTGGGGAGCTGGGAGGACAGGGGCTGGCGGGGTCGGACACACAGCCAGCCCCTGGCGTCCCACATCAACACCCGAAGCCATCTGCCAGCCCTGCACATGGTACGTGACTCTGCGTTGAACAGAAAACCGAGGCTGCCCCGCCGAGGGGAGTCCGGGAGGGACCAGGGAAGTTCCTGATGTCAGCAGGACAAGAGCTCCACGCCTCGAGCTCTACTGCAAAGCAGCAAACCCAGAGAGAGAGAGAGATTCGCTTTGATTCGTAAAAGCAGGCCACGTTATTAATAACACGTAATGACTGTATTGCTGCATACGGCACTGTAAATACACACATCACATTACAGAGCCAGGCGAATTCCCTGCTGCAAATTGCTCACAATTTGCAATCGACTGTGTCTATAATCATGGTGACGGCATGATTCCTGCTTTCAGCACCGGGAGTCTGGCAGGATAATGAGTGGCTCTGCTAATTGGAGTTCCTTTAACTAGAGTTTCTTGCAGAGGAGGATTGCCCTCAAGGCCAATCCTTCCCCCTCAGTGACAAGAGATCTGATCGTTCACCGATCGGCCCCATTCTGGCCCCAAGCCCCAAGCGATTTTGCCTCATATTTCTCCGCGCACGTTGCATTTGTTTGCCGTGCCGCGCAAGCCTACCGGTGCACAAGCCGGACTCCCTTGGCTCATTAACAAATGAATGTCATTGCTTTGTGCTGGTCCCCGTCTACCTCTCCCCGCTACGATGCAGCAGATTTTAGAGGACGCTCTGTTCACACGAGCAAATCGCAGGAACCCTCCGTGCCCTGGCCACGCTCCATGCGCTGGGTGTCCGATCGTGGTAGGCACCCAGCGGTGGCTGCCGCTCGGGGTGAAAGCCAGGCTCAAGGTCACCAAACATCTCGCCCTGTTCAACGCGCCGTGAGAAATGGACACGTTCACACTTTCGAAAGGCTGGGATGGAGGAAGGGCTTTTCAAAGGTGTCAGGCTACGCAAGGGTACGGGAGGCTGCTGGGAAGACTCTCTACCTGCTGGGCAGAAGGGCAAGGCGGTGGGACCGGTGCTCCGGCCGGACCTCAGGACATGAGGATGTATTCCCCAGCCACCCAGGCAAGGCCAGCATGGCTCTGATGAGCAGCACGGAGGAGGAAAAACGCTCCCGAGTCATTCCTTTGGCTCCTGCGGCTGAGCTCACGGCGCTAGAGGAACGCTCTGCTCCTTTGAAGATTTTGCGTCTTCTCTTGTATTTGGTTTCCAACTCTCGCTTTGCTGGCCAGAGTAAACACAAGTCCCTGCAAGGGCCGTGCAGAACACCCCAGAGCTTTGCCCTCTGCAGGCTGTTGGGACTGAGGGGAGATGTCACCAACAGCCTCAAACACCGGTCTGAAGGAAGGAGGCCGATGAGGGCAAAGCCTCCCTGGTAGACACCCAGCACCGACCTCATCGCCAGAGGCAGGAGGGCAGGCTGCTCAGGACCACCCGTCCTTCACAGCTCTCACAGGTCCCCAGGACACAGCAGGTTCAAAGCCCCTTCCTCCACAACGGCTTTGGTCTCTTTTCCAGGGGACGCCGCAGGTCTCTCCTTCCGTTTTAGCTGGCACCCAAATGTCTACGGTCCATGAAGCGGCAGTCGCGTTGATGCTCCCCAACCCATTCAAGGGGGTAGCAACTGCTCGCAGCAATGAACGTGCGTCACATTGGCCACCTCCTGCCTACCGCAACGCTCCGGCCCGCGTTTCCTTCCTCACTGTCTCTCATTCTGCCCTCTGGTCTCAATCTCACATCCCACCACCGCCTCGGGCATCTCCCGTGAGCCGGGGTGAGAGCCACATTGAGCTTGTGCTGAGGGCACGTTTGCTGGCTGGCCCTGACTTTGTGCTGGTCCCTCCACCCCGTCTCAGCTGCCTGCAGACCTGGGGTGTGTCCGGACAGTCCGGGTGCTGCTGGAGAAACCCCACCGCTTAAAGGGAAGAGGGCATGGAGCAAGCAGGTGGAAACAAATCTGGGGAGCCTCTCTGCTCCCAAGAGCCCTGACAGGGACCACCAAGGCTCTGCAGCACCGGTGAGGTGCGTGGGACCAAAGGCACCCCCCCACGCTGGGAGACAGCCCATGGGAACGTCAGACCCTCGCACGGAGCGGCTTTTTAGCAGTCGACTGCTGGTAAAGCAGTGAGCCACCATCCCCATGGCAACTCCGCTTACCTTAAAGACATCCTGGGGATGGGAGCCACCATCGCGGATCGGTGCGTGGCCAGCACACCGGAAGATGGGAGCTGGACCCCTTTCTCCCTGTGCTGCCGGGACCAGAGGGCAAACACGGGACGCACCGCCTGGTCCTGCACGGCCCTGCAGCACAAGCATCCCCGTGGGCCCAGCGGGGAGCGGATGGAGGTGGGCAGGGGCTGCGAGGGGCACGCTCTTGTGGGGAGAAAGGCAGGAAAATCCTGACAGAGCTGCTCTTCTCTGTCTTGCCATGGGCTTTTCTTGGGAGGATGCAGCTGTAAGAACAGTACCAGACAGAGAGTGAAAAACCGGAGCGAGTCTGGATGAGGCCACCAAGAAGGTCAAGGGCTGGAGCACAGGAAGGATGAGGAGAGGCTGAGGGAAATGTTCAGGAGACGAGGTGAAGGGCAGAGACTATTGCTTCTTCGGCTGACTAACGGGAGCGTGCAAAGGTGCACAGTGAAAGGAAAAGAAGCAACCAGCACAACCCGAACCATGGGAAATTGTAGTTAAAAAATACACTGTGAGAATGGCCAGACTCCGAGACAGGAGACCAGGGAGGGGGCGGGGGGTTGCCTTCATCCTCAGAGAGTCAACACCCTGCAGGGGGTGGGCGAGGGACCCCAGACTCCCACATTATTCTGTGGTTTTGCTGGGAGCTGGCTGGAGAAGGCGGCGGCAGCCCCAGGACGGAGCCCCTGGAGTCAGCAGCACCCGGCGCTTCTGCGGTTTCAGGCTTGCAGTGCTTTTGCTGGGCATGAGAGAGAAGGGGCAGGGTCCATCGGTGGCGATGGCGATGGCAGTGGGAGCCACGGGGGCTGCTCCGGGAGGAGGCCAGATCACGCTGGCAACGAAGAGCAACAGGGAGGGCGGAGGGCTAGGGCCACCGCAGCCGGCCGCGTCCCAGGCGGAGGTTTTACAAACACAGGACGATGTTTGCACAGTGCTTTTCCCCGCACAGGGCAAGTCACAGGCAGGTCATTTTTCACTAAGACAGAGCCACCGGCCGGTGCACAAAGCTAGCAATTCCCATCCCACCGGCTAACAGCAACAGAGAGGCACTGCCAGCAGAGCAGCCAGCCAAGGGAGTCACCGGGGACGCTTTAGAGCTCAGCCACCGAGCAGGATCTGGCACTCCTGGAACAACACGTCCTTGGCAGCGACGCGGAGACGGCTCCTTTTCCTGAAATGCTCCCGGCCACCCCCGGGCTTTGTCCCACCCAGCAGAAGGCGCGGAGCAGGACCCTGGCAAGGTTATCGGACCTCTACAAACCGAGTCAGGACTTGGGAAGGCTTCCCTAGGGGGAAAGGGCAGTGGGACGGAGGGAGGAGCCGTAGCAAAGCGGGTACACCAGGATGGGTGCTGGGGGCACCGACGGGATGCTGGGAAGCTGGGTGGGAGATGGAGAGGGGTGCCTGGAGAGCTGATACAGCATTGAACGCTGTGCAGGGTCTCACAGCCCTGGTCTCCTCGGCTCCTCAGCGGGCCCCTTCCTTTCTCTCACCCGACCCCCCCGATGCCCAAGAGCTGGTCTATACGGTTAGCACGTCCCTATTTCCTCCCTCTGCCCATGCTGATTATCCCCTTGAACAGCCTCCCGCTGCGACCACCTCCTCCTGGGACTGCTCAGGGGTCAAGCTGCCCACGGTAGCTGCCTCCCGTGGAGCAGAGGCCAAAATACTTGTCACGCACGCGTCTCCGTCAGACAGGACTCAGTGGCAAGTCCACCCTATTTAATTACGAGGCAGATGGAGTGAAAGACCAAGCTTGGCAAAGCGAAGGCCGTTCATCTTGCCAAGGGTGTCTGGGCTCGTGGCTCTTGCCTCCTTTGCAGCGCAGGGAGGTGGGGAATGCTCAAGGATGCGCACAGCTACCCAGGACCTGTAAGAAAAAAGGGCGTCCGTAATTTCAGCTACTTCCATGAAAAGGCAAAACGACCACCGGAGCAGGCGGACACAGCAGGGGGTTGTGGATGGCAAGCTGGGAGAATTAAAGCCGTGGGCACGTAGGTGGGGGGATATGGTGATGGATGCAAGCGTGAGGACGGCCCTGCCTTCACCCATCCCTGTGCCCAAGCAGCCGGGAAGAGGCTCTGGAAAGACAGGCAGGAGAAGCTGCGGGGTGGGAAGAGGGAGCTGTGTTACCGAGCGGCGTTCAGCGGTCAGGCACAGCTCAGGCACAGCCGTGATGCGGGAAGCCCTCCCCCCATCACCCAAGGGACGCCTCCCCGGTGCCCTTCACTAGGACCTCGGCCCTGCCTTCCCTTGCAGATGGGGAAGCATCCGACCCCACACCCCTTGTCCCGCACAGCTGCCCATCCGCCTCCCCCCGGTGAGGCAGGCAGCGCCGTCAGAGCCCTCTGCGGCAGAGAGGACACCGAACACGTGGGAGGTCGGGAGTTCCCCGCGCATCGAAGCCACTTCTTGCTGTCACAAGTGCCCTTGTCCCCACCAGGAGTGTCGTCCTAGCCAAGGGACGACTGTCAGCACGGATAACGTCAAAGGCGTTCCTGGCAGAGCTCCTGGCCCTTGCCAGAAGGCAGCGCCTGGTGCAAAGTGTGCACAGGGGATGTACAGTGCGTACAGCCAGGGTGCAGGAGAGCTCGGTGCCTCTGCCTGCACAGCGAGTGGCCGGCGTCCTACGACAGGAACACCCCGGCGCGGGTTCCAAAACACCACTCTGAAGTGGTTGTTCTGCTGCAGAAAATGTCTGGCATGGGGTAGAAATGCAAGGAAACCCGCTCACACCCACTGCATCTGCTGAAAAGGGATTCAGAGCACGCCCAGGCAGTGTCCTGGGGCTCAGCTTTTTCTTGGCTCTTGGCATTTGGTTCCAAAGTCTTCCCACAGGTGGATCCCCTTCTGCAAGGCTGGACATCCTGGCTGCCCACCTGAGCTGCTGGTACCCACGATAACAGGCTCCCTCAAGCCCTTGTACAGCTGAAGCATCTACGGGCCACCATGGAGGTGCCAGGGTAGGGAGAGAGGGGGCTAATTAGATCAGAGTGACCCAGAATATCTCTCGCTAACCCCTTGATTTGCCCAGGCGCATAACATCATCTCCAGAAAACACTGAGGTGGATCTCTGTGCGGCTGTTGTCCTTCTGCTGAGCAGGTTCACTACGGCAGGCTGCTGAGCACGAGGCGGTGTGAACCCACCACTGCTCTCTTCCCACGTGTCAGCTGCACGCCGGTGAGCAACCCAGGGGCTTGATCCCAAAGCCAAGGGCTTCTTCCCTTTGGGGCAATACAGCACTCAACGCAACAACGCAGCCGCTCCTTTGGACCGGAGTGACCAGTCACCCGTAGCCATGCTCTTCCAGAGGCAGCTACCAACGGCCACGCCATCATTCCCAACCGCCCGCGGTGGACAAGCACTTAGCGTGGGAAGCCTCTTTCAATGACAAATGAAAGGACTTCTCTTGCACCGTTCGAAGGATGTAAGTCTTAAGTGGTTTAAAATATTTTAAACCCTGGGTGCAGCACGGTGCCCCCACGCATCCTCCCCACAGAGTGTGTCGGGCTCAAGCCTTCTCCTCTCCCCCCCGAGCAGAGCAGCGACTGCGCTTCCCAGAGACAGAGCTTTAGGCACAGCAGGCATGAAGGGCTCAGCTTGATCAAATTACACTCTTCCAGGCTTGGTGCCTGCTTGATCTCATGAAACATAACTAGATTTCTCCTAAGAAAAAATCAATAAGCTCGGTGTCACTGACAAATGCTGAATTTTGAGCTGTCCGGAGTTAATTACACCCCCTGGCTCTGTGCAGCTGGGCCCTGCGCTCCTTGACGCGGGCCGGTCTCTGTGACGGCAATTTGTGCCATTACATGCATCTCCTGTTGAGATGCATCAGCGGGAATTGGCGTTTAAGGCCTCGGGACAACTCGTAAATTGTCCATTTGCCACCGGCCTATGTGCAGTTAAGGCACATCTTAATGCCATCAACATCGCAGCGGTCGGCTTTATGTGGAACTAGGGGAAGGAAGGTAGCCCATGGGCTACCTCAAGTGGAAGAGAGCTGGGGGACTACAGGGTTTCCAAGCTCACACCTAGGAACCGAGAGTGGAACCACCTGAATGCCCAAGGGTGTCTACAGAACACGTGAGCTGGATTCACTAACCTTTCCTCATCTAGTAGTGAGGACCCCCCAGGGAGATTTAGTCAACCCGGCCAGTAAGTGCTGGCTGGGATCCACCGCTTGCTAGACAGCCAGGCTCCACCGGCGAGGCCTCCGCTGAAGGTGGAGGAGCCACGTGCAGAGCTCAGGTGTAGATACCCGCAGGAGGAGCGCTGAGCCCAGGCTAGAGCAGGACGGGGATGCTCCGTGGGACGGCAGGGCTGGCGCACTGCTCCACCTGATCATCACGGACAACCGCTGCCGCCTGACTCTTGCCAAGTCTGCTCCTCACTTGCAGAGCGAGGCTGGAGAACCACACTCAGGGCCTCTGAAGTTGCTGCTGAGCCTGTCCAAACCCAGGAAAAGCCTTTTGTCTAGAGAGCCCAAAGGATGTCAGCAGCACTGGCTGCTGTGAAAGATGGCCTTGTGGCTATAGGAGGGCTGGTCCCCTCGCACAAGTGGGTAAGGCCTGCCGCTTGGAGCATGTAAGGTGGCCAGAAGGCAGCTGCTCTCTCTTGCCCTATTTCTACAACAGATGCACCCCACAGCTTTTATGGGTTGGGACGCTGGAGGTGGGAGCTGCAGCATTTCCCAGCAGGGATCTTGAGGAAGGTGCCAGGGCAGAGCTGGAGACTGCTGCTCCTCTGTAATGCAGCCAAGGAATAATCAGACTTTCACAGTCTTTTAGCGGCTGCTTCACACATCAAGCTTGGATCATGTTTGCTCCAGCTCCTCTTTCCGCCTGGCCTCACACTAGGCTTCGCGTCCTCCCTTTGCTCCTCTTGCAGCTTCTCCTGGCTGCACCCAAGTTATTTGTCTTTTACTGCTATGTATACTTGCACCACCCTAGTGACACAAAGCACTCACGGATGGGAGCACCCATAGATGGGAGCACTCATGGACAGGAGCACCCATGGACGGGAGCACTCATGGACAGGAGCACCCATGGATGGGAGCACTCGTGGACGGGAACACACATGGATGGGAGCACCCATGGACAGGAGCACCCATGGACGGGAGCACTCATGGACAGGAGCACCCATGGATGGGAGCACACGGTGCTGGGCACTGCAGAGGCACAGACAGACGAACGTATGCCTGACCTGTGTATGGAGATACTCAAGGACAACACAAGAGACAACGACGAATACCAGCAGATAGACAGAGACTCCAAGGAAAGCTTCTCCCTCCGGAAAGTCTCTCGCGATGGATCCGGTGACGGCTGGGCACCACGATTTCAGCCACAGCCTGAGGAGGGTCCGAACCCCACCAGCAAACACTTGAAGAGCTGCAATTACCTTTTCCCTTCCTTTTGCCATTCTTCGTCCGTTTTAGACTCCAAATGGTTCCCATCCAAAATATTTTCTCAGTTAAGCGTTCGGTATCTGAAGTACCAAATGCTTTTCTCAGATCAAAATTCCCCATTTCCGCTGCCTTTTCCTCACTCACAGATTCCCCAAAGCTGTTTCGCTGAAGTATTTGGGCTCCCTGGCAAAACGCACCGCAGTTGGCCTGAACCGTGTGTTGCTCCAGCTTCTGTTACTCTTGCTATTTGTGGAAATTTTACGTTTTAATATTTGTGCCACTGTTTTGCCAGTAACAGAAGGTACACTTAGGGGCCTGCAGCTTGAGAGATTGCTTTCATTCCCGTTTTCATCTGAAAGCAAATGCTCTGTTTGCTTTTTTTCCCCCGGTGTCCCTGGATCTTACAGACTGCTCAGCAGAGCGACTGCCAGATTCCTTGAGCAGCCTGTCCCACCACGCAGGTCCGTCGGATGACACGGGTCTATTCTGACATATCAAATCCTTCCAGCTCAAATTACCCATGGTTTTAGTGGGGTGGTGAGGCTCAGGTGTCTCTTGGCCTCCAAGCATGGAATAATTACGGACAAAGCCTTTGCAAAAGTGATGCACGGACAGTCCGGGGCAGACAGCATCTAAATGTGCAATGTCTAAATGTCGTCTGAATGTGTATCCAGGGCTGCGGGATGCTTTTAAGGAGTTGAGCCATGTCTTGCTTACACAGTGCCACCCCGCAGGCACGCGGCCCTGAGCACCTCCGAGCTCCCAGCCCGGTCCGTCTGGGGCCACCCAGAAGGACAGAGGTCACTTTGGGCAAATAAAAATATTTCCCTTGTGAAATAGCCCCCCAGATGCCACCTAGACCCGCCTGAAAAGTCACTTTGAACTTGCACTGGCGTTATTTCATCTCTTTTATCCTGCGTATGGGAATTTGTTAGGAGCGGAAAAGTTCAGTGCTGGAATGAAAAGGTAGAAACAATTCCCCCACTTTTTTCTCAATGCATTCATCATAGCTCCCCCAGCCCTGCCCCAGAGCCGGGGCTCCTGCCCGTGGTCAGCAGAGGACACCTCGTAGGACAGCCACGGAAGGACAGCTGTGACGGAGCTGCGACGCTGTAGCACAGGGACAAGTTCCTGGCCCGGCTGCGCCATCAGCAGAGGTGCGACGCTGCGAGGTCCCTGCCCACCAGTCAGCTGAACTTCGAAGCAGAGAGCACTTCATCACACCAGCTTGGAACCGGACTCACAGCATCACTTAGATTGAAAGAAACCTCTAGAAATGTCCAGTCCAACTGTCCTATGAAAAGCAACGCAAGTTTTAAAGTTAAAACTGAGTTGCTCGGGGCTTTTTTTTTTTTTTTTTTGCATATCCTGATTCAAATATCTCAGCTTGCCCAGGGAGAGCTCTACGACACCGTGTTTGACACCCCCAGCTCACAACGGGTCTTGTTTTATCAACAGTCTGACCCCAGAGGAGAGGAACTTCCCAGACTTCGCCGCACCACTGCATTACAGCACGGTCCACACCCCTCCAGCCCCGAGCGAGAACCCAAAGCGCGCGGCACTCTCTCGCAACCAGGACAGGAGACAACGTAAACCACCGCAATAACTAACCTGCACGCCTCATTGCCTCCTGGCTGGGAAACACAAGGGGACCCCAACCGTTGGTAGCTCCATCCCAGTTCAGTCAGTCTACGTACAAGGGGTCACGTCTCCAGGCCACCAAGGACTCTGCTTGGCTCATGGAGGCTCACAAGCCCTCTAGACGCTTCCTCGTTTGTTGTTAACTCCATGAAAGAAAATAAGCTCTTGAGCCGCGGATGTGCAGTCAATTGATTCATCCATCACCGGGGAGAGGCGCAGGCATTTCTGCAACACATTCTGTGCAGCAGCCGTGAGCTGCAATGCGGTGTCATCAGATAAATCTGTTACTCTGTGCTGGAAAACCATTTGGATTGCACTCAAATTCTCAAACTTCCAACTGGGTTCCAGGCACTATTTTTGACTTACGACAATCAGGAGCCATTTCATAAATCCCCAGCGGAGAGAGGCCTCGGCGCCTTCTCTCTCACGAGGCAATTTCAAAGGCGTGCTCCGCAGGAACACCTCTGCTCGGTTGACCGCTGGGAAGCGTGCATCACGACGTGTAACAGCCCTTCCGCCAGCTTCCATCTCGCTTGTAGCCCTTGGGAAGGGGATGAAGACCCTGGCTCAGGTATGTTGAGCTTTGGGCTCGGTGCAGTGGCTTGAACACAACGGTTCAGTGCCACTTTGTGCCCAGGGACACCGAGCCAAGCCTCCAGGTGCCCGTCCAACACACCACGGATCTGCGGGTGGCCCTTGTTGTAACCACCCGCCTCACAGGGATGTCTCACATACCCAGGGCCAACATTCGGTAGTCAGGCTGAGCCCTTACAGTCCGCTAGGCAGAAAGAGAGGAAGAGAAAACCCTGGGGAGGCTTTGCAGCTCACAGACAGACAAACCCAGGACGAGACCCACGCATCCCGCCAGCCGAGCCGGCAGCCACGGAGTCAGCCTGCTCTCCTCCGAGCGACACCCCGCTCCGGGTCTATTTAACCATAACCACATACTTAAATAGTTGTCTTGGCTGACTGGGGCCTCGCCTTCCCCCCAGGAGTCTGGATGCTCTTTCCAAGGCAGCTCAAGCCCGGCTCTCTCCAGGCTCAGCCCGTGGGTCCCTGCCAGGGCTCCGTTCCTGCCAGCCCCCGTCAGTCCCTGCCAGCTCTGCCCGAGCACTCGGCAGTTCCAAGCACGCCTACGGCATGGCTCTCAAGGCAATTTCCCTCTTGGCAGAAGCCACATTGCTGCTGATGCTGCTAGTCATGGCTCGAGCTGCCCCCTCCGGATGTGAAGAGGTCCACATGGATCCCACCACGCAAGCTCCAGGGTGCTCATGGGACCCAGCACTGACAGGCCCCCACCATCACCCCAGATACAGCCTCCAAGCCACGTCCCGCAGACGCCACTTCACCTAGATTTCAGCCCAAGCAGGTGACGGCACCTCAGGCTTAGAGAACAACCTGGACCACCAAGAAGGAATCATCATTTAGTCCCAGAGACCTCTAAAATCATGTGGCACCCCCGCTTTGGGTCACGCAAGTCTAGTCTAGGATCCTCTTTTATAGCGCGAAGGAGGTTGAACTCAGAGCACCGCTGGCTGGAGCCAGTTTCGTCCACACTCAGCCAAGGATGCAAGCGTACGTGGCACAGAGGGGCTGCTCTGGGAAGGGGACTCACTGTCCCAGAGTCACCCTCCAGTTCCCTGACTCCATCACCTCCTCCCCATGACACCTCGGCACCGAAGTAGCCATGGTATCGCTCCTGGGCACCCGACACCTTAACATCTCCTTGGCTGGACCGTGGGTTGGTTGAGCGTGATTGGAGCGGTTGAGCTAAACAGTCCCAGTAATGAGCTCTGAGACACCCGGCTCAGCCTAAAGAAGGACGACTGCTGGCAGAACTGGCCTGACCCATCATGGTCCCATGGGGGCTACCAGCGAGGACTTGGAGCATCCTGCTCAGCCCACAGCGACCCTGGGAGGCAGCACCTCCCAAGCCCCAAGCCAAGCATAGCGGGAGCCAGGACAAGCCAGTAACCGATCTTAGCGCATGCCTCCAGCCCCTAGCAGCTCTCGTTCGGGTGTATATTAAATAACATCCGACAGCTGACTGCGATGTTAATAACCTGCTCGAGTCGCCAACGTAGCCATCTGAGCTGTTTGCGCTTTGTCCCGCCTGTGCTGCCAACAGCTTTGCACGCACCTTTTTTAAAAATCGAAATTTCTAAGCAACCGTCAGAAGAGAAAAAGGTCTAGAGCACGTCTTGCTGGACTATGACTGGTGCTGGCCTTGGTGCGGCAGCTGGCACCTGGCCACCTAAACTTCCTTGTCATCCAGCTGCACCTCACGTCCCCAGCCAGAGAACAGCTTTTTAACTCAGCGCTCTTCTAACAGACTAGATGTCCCAAAGCCTCTCTGTCTTAACAGGGCTCGAGGATGACACTGGTACTCGGAGAAGCTTTCTGTGAAAAAGAGATCCCCCAGAAGACGCTTGGCCATGGCCCCAAGAGTCACCGCCCCAACGGCGCTGCTCCTGGATGCAGCACGGCAGCCCCACAGCGTCACGGAATGTCTCGAAGGTGGAAGGGACCCCTAAGCGTCCCAGAGCGACAGACCCCAAGCCTGCAGATAAGGGTTTGCGGCTGCAGAGGACTGAGGGAGCTGGAATATCGCACTGACCCCAAGGCAAACAACAAACGATGGGTGTGGGGGAAGTCGCGTGGGAAGGCAAAGTCAGCATTTTAGAAACGACGAGACCGTCATGATGGCCACGTTCCAGCAAAGGGCAGCCACAGCCACCCATCTTCCATTGATTTGGTCATGGAAAATCTGTAACTTAGAGGGCAAACTGTGACTGTTCATCTCTAATGTCATTTCTGCCTTAATAATACATGGTGTGAAGGCTGGAAACCCATCAAAGGTGCAGATGGATGTCAGAGCGCCACCGAAAACAGACAACTGTGGGAAATACAAAAGGTCAAACGGTATAAATCTGTCCTGAGCACCGAGATTCATTGCAAAGGCCAGGAACTTAATATCTCCAAAGCTGTGCAAGAGGAAACAAGAAATCTCTAGCGGATGGAGTAAAGCTGGATCGGCTGCCGCGGCAGCCTTTGCAGAGGAGCTGCAGAGCAGCGCGTGCGGAGAGGTGCCCACCATTGAACACCGCTTGGGCAGAGAAACCTTTGCGGTGCAGGGCCCGAGGAGCAGCTCAGAGCAAAGAGAAAAAGCAGAATCCTACTCAGCCCTTGAATGAGCCTCGGCAGCAGAGAGATGACTCCCATTCACCGACTGCCTTCAGCAATGGGTCCTCTTCCTCCATCTTCCTCCTTGAAAAGGCGAAGGACAAGCCTTTGGCCTTGAAAAGACGAAGGGCTGGGGTTTGGTTTGGCTGCAGAGAAGCTCCACTGCTCAGCCCCCTCCTCTTGGAGAGGAGAAGTGTCTCCTGTCATCTGCAGAAGATGGAAAAGGTTGATTGTGATCATAGAGGATCTGGAAGTGGTGGCCATGCCAAGAATGGAGAACAGGAGCCAGACAGAAAAGCTCTGACCTTGCTGCCTGCTCTGCTTGCGCCGCAGCACCACCACCTTTCAGTGCAGGACAGGCCGAGGAGCAGTCGAAGGGACCTCTCATGCCAGGGGAAGGCTCGTGTACTCCACTGCCCTAGCGTAACGCCGGCCTCGCCATCCCACCCGTAGGGGCAGGAGTGCAGCGGACAGCGTCAGGGCAAACCCGCCGTTCCACGGCAGCCAGCCCGCCAAACGCTCCCACGCATCAGGGCGGTGGTAGCACCTTGCAAGGTTCAAGGCATGGCTGGGGCTGTAGCAAGCCAGAGCAGAAACGGCTCTCGAGAGGTTGTTTATTGCAGTCATGGTCACTTAACCGGCTTAAATGAGTATTTAGGAGCTATTACAGTGAATCACGACTGTGTCTGATCTGAACACACAGTGCGGGAGCCGTTGCAGGCACGCTAAGAATTAGCTGGCCAAGATAAATGAAGAAAGATTAGAGGCTGGAGATGACCAAGGAAAATATTTTTCCGTTTCAGGTGACGCACAAGGAAAGCCAGAGGAGTCACCTGAGGAGCTCGTGGCTGACCGTCCCATCCAGCAGCACGCGGCCGGGAGCTCCCCCGTTCCCAGAACCCTGCAGCGTTGTGGATCAGCCTCAGGACAGATCAGGCTAAATACTGGAAATCCGTCAACACCGGCCACGGAGGGGGGCGGCAAGGACCGAGTCACCACACTGAAAACACACTCACGCCGTTTTCTTTCAGGATTTGTAAGTTTGTCACGATTCGAGCCGAGGTGCTCACACCCACCCCCCAGGGCAGGATCGGTGCAGGGGTGTGAGCAAGCACAACTCGAGCTGCCCTGGGCAGTCCAGCACCCTGCACAAGCCACTGCTTTCAGCAAACGAGAGATTTATTTGTGACAAGTGTAATCACAGGGTTACAACAGCAGGAGGGATGGGATGAGCTATGAATATTCACAGCAGAACCTCACAGGCCAGGGCCAAAGAGCAAAACCTTGCAGGAATGGCTCATGAGTAACCAATTTGGGTTCAATTTTTCCAGGCCAACAGAAAAATATTGAACTCGTTTCTTCAGGAATTCTTCATCCTGAAGCTCCCATCTTCTCCAAAGAGAAAGCCATCAAGAATGGAAGGCTGTAACTGTGCTGAGGTTGATACCTGACAGCCAGGACTTCTGGAGGCAGATGGAAGCGCCCAGCATCCGAAAGTCAGAGCATATTCACCAAAGCTCACACCTGAATTTTGGAGCCAGCAGCCAAAGTCCCTGAACGTTGGCCTGACTTCTGGCAACCCCGTGCCAGGCGGAAATGGGATCCCATGTCCAAAGTGACCGCAACGTTTTGCTGCGTCCGTACGTCTCCTCCAGCTCTCCTGCGGGAATCGCATCCCCAGGTGACCCCACGTCTAGAGCCTGGCTTCTTTCTGAGTACGGCCCTCACAAAGCCCAGCTTCACCGGCACGTTACTGCAAGTCAAAGCAGCTTCCTGACGAACCCGACACCCTGCTCTCCATCCTGCCGGCTCCTCAGGCAGGCCTCATGGGGTCGAATTCGTCAGAGGCCACGAAGGGATGAGTTTATCACTCTGACACCGCCGAGATGAGCTAAAGTGATCCCATTCGTCTCGGAGGAGTCGCCCGCTGACAGCCCGACTGTGCAGGGCGTGCAGAGGAGGCGGCCGTCGCTCCCCGCTCAGTCCTCGCTGCGCTTGCCGAGCCGCGTGCGGTGCAGGGCGCTGCCGTGCTGGGGCAACGCAGAGCTGCGTGGAGGAACAAGCCCACCTCAGGCTGCTGAGCACTAAGGAGCCATGGTGCTTCGGGTGGCTGTCACTTTCTTCCCACCTCATCGCTAGCGGAGGGTCTCTCGATGACCCTGGCGTCATGAGAAAAAACAGAACTAAGTCAAGTTCAACCTTCCAGGGCCAGCTTATGGCTGGCTCCATAGCGTGACAGCAAACGTGTGCGTTAGCCTTCTGCCTGGGAACGGCCACAAAGCTCACGTCCTGCCTGCAGGCAGGATTTCAGAGCAGCTCTCACCGTGCTCAGACAGCCACGGAGAGACTGTAGCGGGGAGGAAAATGGAAGAGCGTCCTGGGCTCTGTGCTCTGGCCAAGCTAGGAAAGACACCAAGCCTGGTCCTCCAGAATCAGCCTCCCCCGTTGATCTGCCTTGCGAGCGTCACCAGCTTTAGCGTCACCATCCCAACCCTGCGTGCCCTTACTGCCTACCACGACCCCATGCCTGGTTACGGGGCCCACGGCCGGCAGAAGCCCAAGACAGAAGATGGGCAGCGCAGGTGAACGAGGGGCTGCCAAATCCCCGCCCCCCACCTGGGACCCCGCCGTGGCACCGATAACGCTCCCACACAGCCCTGAGGAGGAGAAGCCCCTTCCCAGCCTTTCCCTATGGCCGTGTGCCCAGAGCGGGGCTGGGGCTGCAGCCGGGCAGACCCCCGCACCAAGGGAACAGTGGGCTTGGTGTCAGCCGGGCTCCCCAGTGAGATCTCCCAGCCTTGGTCTCCTCTCCAGCGCAGGGCTTTGGTGGTGGAGGGTGCTCAGTCACCCCCGCGCAGGCACAGCCAGGACGCTGAGCTGCCTGCAGAGCGAGCTTTGGGAGAAAAGCAGCAGAGGACTTGCAACAAGGAGCATTTTGCTCAAATCCCAGCTGCCTCCCTGAGCAAATCAATTGCTTCTCCCAGTCCCACAAATCCATCTGCTCGAGCCGTCGCCTTAGCGGCTGACATCGCAGCCTGGCCAGGAGGACCTGGCCTCCGGCATCCACCGCCGCTGCGTCAACAGAAAACTGACGGTGCCAAGGGAACGTTCTAGGGATGGAGAGAAAACGTGGGGTTTACCCAAAGCAACGTCATCTCCTGAAATTCCTATTGGCCTGGAAATGGTTTGGTTTTCACGGAAGTAACTGATGAGAATCTTTCTCAAGAAAATACCAATGCGTCTCCCATACTGGGTCAAATACGTCCACGCAAGGAAGCGGGGAGGGTTTCCACAAAATACTGAAATTTTCCACTGGAGATGTCTGGAGCAAACGTTGCCACTTCCATCGAAGTTTTATATGAAAAGCAAATTCCGAACAGCTGCAGTGACANCGCGTCTCCCATACTGGGTCAAATATGTCCACGCAAGGAAGCGGGGGGAGGGTTTCCACAAAATACTGAAATTTTCCACTGGAGATGTCTGGAGCAAACGTTGCCACTTCCATCGAAGTTTTATATGAAAAGCAAATTCCGAACAGCTGCAGTGACACATTTTCATTTGTTTCTTTACGATTTCCAAATAGAGCCGCTGCCCGTAAAAATTATTTCATTTCCTGAAAATAAGGAGCCATCTTTTGAGAGTTTTGGCAAATCCTGGGGAAAAAAAAGTATTAACCAGAGCGTGTGCCTGGTGCAGGGGACGCGCGCGCAGTCCTGCGTCCTCCCCGCACCGAGGGATGCTCCCGGCTGCAGCCGACAGAGTCAGGGACCAGCCCGGAGCCACCCCACGTCCCTGCCCAGGGATGGGGAGCAGGAGTTTGTGGGTGCTCCTCTTCCACATCCTCAGCAGGGTGAGCCGCATCCAGGGCCGGATCCTTGCTCGGATCGGGTTGGGGGGCGACCAGGTCTCCCTCACCTGGGGATGGGGCTCTTTGCAGGGGGGGAGCTCACCCAGGGCGCCAAACAGCCCCGTGGGGCTCTTGCGCGCTCACTCCGCTGCAGGCTCGCTCCCCCTTACTCTTGCCCAGGCCCTACAGAAGTCACTCGCGATAAATGCAAGAGCCTGTTTGTACCCGATGAGGAACTGGGCAGTGCTTCGGCACCCACGGTAATTGCTGTCTCCCCGCAGCGACCTCAGCGCTGCGCCGTGCCCCGCAGCACACGGCCTCCCCGAGCTTCTTAAACGCTGCAACGCGCCCCCGTTAATTGGCTTAGCCCAAAATCCCTCCGCTTTGGCACGGTTCAGGCCCTAATTACAGCAAATGATCCTTCATTCATTATTAATGAAATGCAAATTCACACGAGCAAACGGTCCCCCAGGGTTCAGGATGCAGGGCTGCGGTGTCTCCTAACGGCAGCTCTTGCGGGGAAGGACGGTCAGAGCCCCCAAGCCCCAAGGTTTGGCGCCGGGCTGGCGGGGTCTGCACTGGCCTGGTACCCCTCACCAGGGCACTGGAGCAGGGGAGGTCTCCTCCCCACAGCAGATCTCGGCGGCTGCATGGGGCTATGTCAGGCTTGGGGACCCAGGCTGCCCCGCAGCGTTGCCAGCACCCTGCTCCGTGCCCAGAGCCATCCCCCCGGGACGCAGCCTGGCTGGGGCTGGCAGAGGGGCTCAGCTGTGGTTCTCTGCGAGCTGAGAGCACCAGGAGCTCCAACAGCTCTCTGCTTCCCTCTCCCCACAGCTATCACCGGCCCCCGAAGGGCAGTGCGCTCTCTGCTTGCCCCCCAAGAGCCCCACGAGCTGCTCTGTCAGTGAACTCCCTGCAACGCCGCGGCTGCTCCGCGAAGCACCCCGACCCAGCTTTCACACAGAGAACGTGAGCAAGGAGCTCAGCGGCTGAGAGAGGGCTTCCCTCTCCGAGAGCAACTGCCGGAGCATCCACGTACGGCATCCGGCATGGACAAGGGTGCTGCTCAGGGCCCCCTCGGAAGTTTCTCTGGTGAGGGGCTGGACACCGGTTAAACAGGTCCCACCATCATCATCCTCAGCACCAGCAGCAACCTTCCCGCCTGGGGGTTTCCATCAAGGACAGAGTGGATACACCCGGCCTCCCGCAGATCCCTGGTGTGGGGCAGACCCCGCTCCCCTGCCCCGCAGCCTGCCCAAAGCCCCCCAGCACCTCCAGCCACCTCTTCCCCCACGCTGCAGCGCGGGAAGGAGACGATGCGCGGTGACTCCGCACAGGGCAAGAACGTGCCTGCCAGCATCTTACAGCGCAAACAACACCCGGGTAATTGGGAACGGGCTCAAGCGGAGCAGAACTGAGCCCCTGGGTACGGCGGGCTTCGCCTGCGAGGCTGGAATTGCTGTTGCCCTGATCCGACACCTTGTTAACAGACACGCGTTAAACGACCCCCTGCGCCGAGCCAAGCAGTGGCAGCTCCAAAGGGCTGCCAGGAACCGGAGCGGGCTCGGGGCTGGCGCCTGACAAGGACGGCCATGTCCCCAAACACCAGGGAGCTGGGTTAACTCACCCCCATTTGGTCAAATATCCCTGCGGGCAGGACAACGCTACATCGCACGTGCTTCCGGCGACACACTGGCGCTGCTGCATCCCGCTGCCGAGGATCCTCTCCTGCTCCTCCTTAGCAGGGGAAGGGAGGAAAAGCTGCCCTTTGCAAAGCCAAAAGCGTCACGCAAACGACGGGCTCAGCTCGCTGGGCCGCAGGGGCAAGGCCGCCCCTCGCCGCAAGGCACCTGTGGGTCAGCGCTGACTCTGGCGCAAACCCATCCCTGCTTGAGGAACGGGGAACGCTGGCCGAAATTGTTTCTGCATCGACCTCGTCCCTGCCGGGCCGGGGTCCGGCAGTCGAGCCCTGTGCTGCTGCTCAGCAAGGTGCTCAGGCAGCGGCCGGGCTCTGCAGCCCAGGAGCTAGAGCCTGCATGGTGGGGGGGGTGTTCAAAGCACCTCTGCTTCCTAGCGGCCTCAGCCACATCGCCCCGCACCAGCCGCGACCACGCAAACCGGCTCCAGCGTCCCACCGCCACGGGCTGCAATCGCCCCAGGGCGCCGAGGACACCTACGAGCACGGTTCATCTCAGAAAGCCCTGCGGAGACCTGGGGAGGCTCTGGCTGTGGCCACCTGGGGATGCGACACCCGTTGTGACAAGGACCTGCTCGCCCTGGCCCTTCCAGCGTGATGGCTGGGAAGATCTGGGTTTGGGGTGCTCTCCCCAGGGAGGAAGGCTGAAAAGCACCCATTGCCACCAGGACTCAGCACCAGGGCTGTCTCACTGGCACACGGGGTTCACCGCTAAATAACTCCACCACCGCCGCTTCCCCAGCAAGGCAAACTGCTGAAGGCGCCTGCAGGAACAGCAGCGGGGGACACACAGTCCCAGCCAGCTGCCGATACCTCCCCGGCTCAAAAAGCGCTCGTCAAGCGAGCTGCGCGTTTCCACGCCGGCGGAGCACAGCGAGCATATAGCTACACGGCAAACGGTACTTTGTATTTAAAGCAGGATTAAACCAGGCTTCACAAACCACGCGCACGGTACTTCGCAAACGATACTACTGCAAGTGATTAAATGCGTTTGCAGAGCAGAGCCAAGAGCAGCAACTACCTAAGCGTCTGCACAAGTCGCCGTGCAACGAGGCCTGTGAAACGGACCTTAGCGCCGGAGGAGGCACAAGAAAATTTGGNAAACCAGGCTTCACAAACCACACGCACGGTACTTCGCAAACGATACTACTGCAAGTGATTAAATGCGTTTGCAGAGCAGAGCCAAGAGCAGCAACTACCTAAGCGTCTGCACAAGTCGCCGTGCAACGAGGCCTGTGAAACGGACCTTAGCGCCGGAGGAGGCACAAGAAAATTTGGGGCTGAGGGAAGAGTGTTCTTGCGAGAACCAGCAGTAATGGCAGCTTCCCCGCAGTAGGTAATCCAGGAAAAGCCATAAATCTCTTTTTTCAATCTATAGAATCCATGTGGCGGTATAATTATTAAAGTGGGTGACGCGGTACTGACTGAGAGATTTACGGTGTTGTCACAACGATCTCAAATCTCTTCATCAAGCAGGAAAGTTCTCAAAACGTCTCTGTGCAAAAGACAAAGGGCAATATTAGAAGCCAAACACCAAACCTGTGGTTAAGGAAGGCTCCTTTGCCCGTGCAGGGACAGACTGCTGCGGGGTCGGGAGCCTGGGTCTCACCACGACCCTCACGGGCAGAGGGACCTTCGATGCTTCGAGGCAACGACAGGGACTGGCGTTCAGCCCAGGCCCCCCCCAGCCTCATTTCTAGCCCTTCAGCAAGACGACGTGACGTCTTCCGGCTATTTCCACTCTTCCAGCAGTCACATTCCTGCAGCGATCGTTCCCTCCCCGCCTGGCTCAGCCCCTGCACCCCTGGTGCCTGAAGGAAACCAGGGACGGTGGTTACCGGTGGTGCCAGCGCAGCAGGCATCAGCTGAGGCTTGCAAGGCACTGGGCAGACGGGGGGGGGCCCCGGGATTAATCAGCTGCATCCCACATCCATCCTTCCGCATCTCCAGAACCCAGCACGAGGCTGGGGCAGCACTTTCAGGGGTCCTGCCCTACCACCGCTACCTTGGCTCCATCTCACCGCCAGCCCCACCTTAGATCTTCATCCCCATGGAACCCCTTGCACCGGGGCCACAGCAGTTTATATCATCATTATTATTATTGTATTTAATCTCCAGGCCGCAGAGGCTGAGACCAGAGAGGCAGCTCACGGGTACGGATCTCCGCATCCCGCGTGCTCACCCTGTACCAATCTGACTCGTTGTCTTTTTTTTAAGAGAGATTTCTAAGCACCGCCAAGATCTCTCCGCACAGCAATGCCTTTGCAGCAGTGCCACTGTGGTGGCTGCCAGCAAGCCCAGGCCTGTGCGGTGCTACTATAACTCGGCGCTGCAAAATATTTAGAGCCCGCTGTAAATCTGCTCACTCACGAGAAGTATTTAAAAATAATTCAAAATCCTCCGCCCGGTATGTGCAGGCTGAGCACTGCCCTTCTATCCAAACTATCTGTACCTCCCAGGAGGATTGCTGCTTGTAATTACTTCAAAAAAAATAAAATCCCAAGATAATTAATTATACCAAAGGCTAAGAAAAATAATTAAGTTACGCTTCCCTTGGAGATGCAGCAAGTGAGGTCTCTGTGCTGTCCCTTTAGCGCAGAGCAGTTGGGGTTTGGGGACGAGAGATGTCCCAGGGCAAGGGGGAAACGGGTTCCTCCTCGGGCAGGATCCTGCCCACAGACACCCCCTCCCACCTCCCGTTCCCATCCCATCCCATCCCAGGGAGGCTCTGCCGAGCACAGCTGCAGATCTAAGATGCCCAGAGGTCTACCTGACCCCCCACCAGCATCCAAAAGGGATGCGGGGTGTGGAGTCCCCAGCTCCATCTGAGTCTGAGCTCAGGCAAGGGTTTGAGAGAGCACCCCAGGTAAGGGGGGTGGCACGGCGTCCCTCGGCTGGGC
>VZSC01019639.1:25468-35583 GCA_013398225.1 Steatornis caripensis
CCTTGGCTCCATCTCACCGCCAGCCCCACCTTAGATCTTCATCCCCATGGAACCCCTTGCACCGGGGCCACAGCAGTTTATATCATCATTATTATTATTGTATTTAATCTCCAGGCCGCAGAGGCTGAGACCAGAGAGGCAGCTCACGGGTACGGATCTCCGCATCCCGCGTGCTCACCCTGTACCAATCTGACTCGTTGTCTTTTTTTTAAGAGAGATTTCTAAGCACCGCCAAGATCTCTCCGCACAGCAATGCCTTTGCAGCAGTGCCACTGTGGTGGCTGCCAGCAAGCCCAGGCCTGTGCGGTGCTACTATAACTCGGCGCTGCAAAATATTTAGAGCCCGCTGTAAATCTGCTCACTCACGAGAAGTATTTAAAAATAATTCAAAATCCTCCGCCCGGTATGTGCAGGCTGAGCACTGCCCTTCTATCCAAACTATCTGTACCTCCCAGGAGGATTGCTGCTTGTAATTACTTCAAAAAAAATAAAATCCCAAGATAATTAATTATACCAAAGGCTAAGAAAAATAATTAAGTTACGCTTCCCTTGGAGATGCAGCAAGTGAGGTCTCTGTGCTGTCCCTTTAGCGCAGAGCAGTTGGGGTTTGGGGACGAGAGATGTCCCAGGGCAAGGGGGAAACGGGTTCCTCCTCGGGCAGGATCCTGCCCACAGACACCCCCTCCCACCTCCCGTTCCCATCCCATCCCATCCCAGGGAGGCTCTGCCGAGCACAGCTGCAGATCTAAGATGCCCAGAGGTCTACCTGACCCCCCACCAGCATCCAAAAGGGATGCGGGGTGTGGAGTCCCCAGCTCCATCTGAGTCTGAGCTCAGGCAAGGGTTTGAGAGAGCACCCCAGGTAAGGGGGGTGGCACGGCGTCCCTCGGCTGGGCAAGCCCGGAGCCCTGGTCTTTGTGGCTCAGGGAAAGGGTTACCAGGGAGCGGTGAAGGCCAGCACAAGCTTTCAGCCCCGGCCCCTTGCCTGTGGAAGCAGTCCTCAGACGTTCCCAACATATGGAGCACCAGGATGGTCTGAGAGAGGGTTGGCCGTGAGACCCCCCCCACCTCTCCCACAACCACTACGGAGCTCTGTGAGTCGAGCAGCGTTTAGAGATGGTTCGTTTCAGCAGCGGTGACTTCTGCTGCTTCTTGAAGCTCCCTCTTGGGTCCTGGGGCTCTGTGACCTCAGAGGCTGAGCAAGTTTGCTGACGATACAAAGCTGGGGGNGTCCCTCATTTACCACGTTTGGGTTGGTCGTGTCTGGTTGCTTTTTGCCTGGGGCCAGCTGTAGTACATAAACCAGAAGAATTTCTCATAGAAAAGATCTTTTATTTTGAAATAA
Organism: Steatornis caripensis; assembly: GCA_013398225.1. Taxonomy (NCBI): domain Eukaryota; kingdom Metazoa; phylum Chordata; class Aves; order Caprimulgiformes; family Steatornithidae; genus Steatornis; species Steatornis caripensis. Next base: position 26,814 of record VZSC01019639.1, read on the forward strand.
TCAAGCATTCTTCACTGGTATGGTGATCAACTGGCTTAGTCATCTGGCAAAATAAGGACTTGAAAAATGTCCACATATTACTAAAACCAAACTAATGTGTCTAAGGATTTTAGGTATCTGAAACACTAGACAGAAAATAAGCAATGTTTCTCAGGATCTCAAGTGGCACATAAATTTCCATAAATTCCATTCTCCTTTTCAAAAAAAATCTGAAGTTCTTGCTAAGCTTGCATCTCCTTATTATTTTGTAATATTTTCTTCATTTTTAAACGCATTTTCCAATTTCGTCAAAGATAGCAAAGGAGAAGTGGGGCCAAACTCTCTTCAGTGGTGTCCAGTGACCGGACAAGGGACAACGGGCACAAACAGGAACACAGGCAGTTCCATCTGAACATGAGGAAGAACTTCTTTACTGTGAGGGTGACAGCACTGGAACAGGCTACCCAGGGAGGTTGTGGAGTCTCCTTCTCCGGAGATATTCAAAACCCGCCTGGATGCATTCCTGTGCAACCTGCTCTAGGCTAACCTGCTTTAGCAGGGGGGTTGGACTAGGTGATCTCTAGAGGTCCCTTCCAACCCCTACCATTCTATGATTCTATGACCCAGCCAGGACAGCAGCTCACAAGCTTGCTTACGGAGAAGAGCAACCCCCAGCTCCCCGGGCCCCCCCATCATGCACCAACACTGCTGAAAAAAACAGCAGGTGGATTTAGCAGAGTCACCTTGAATCCCAAGGTGACCAACAAACCCACACTGCAGCCGAGACTATGGTGAGAACGTCTGACAGATGCAGGAACTGACAGGGGTTAACCCTCACTCCTTCTCCGTGGCTTAAATCTCATTTCATTTCAGTAATTGCCTTCATGCCAGTGCATCACCGCAGAAACGCTGCTAACGAGCAGTGAGGAAGACAGCAGCTGAAGGAAACGTCCCATGCACATGCCGGAAGACCCCCTTGGGAGCAGCCAGCAGCACAGCTCGCTGCGCAGGGAACGATTTTCCGTACAAGGCAGCAGCATCACCGGGGCACCACCAGCTCTGCCTGCTGGGGACGGGCACGGCCGACAGCCGGTGCAAACCGCGACCCAGCGCCTACAGCGTAAGCCAACCAACACGAGATACTGGTACCCCACCACAGCTGTCCTGGGCAGACCAATTGCTTTTACACTCTTAATTCCAATCTTTTTTTCCACCCCAACATCAGTTTAAAAAAAAAAGCGAAAAGCACGCTGAGTAAAAGAAGTTTCATAGAAGCATCCCAGAAGACGTGGACAACAAGCTGTAGGTTGCACACACACACCCAGGCTGCTGCAGACTCCTGTCCGATGGGCGACTGCCTGCACCCAGCTGCTGAGGAAAGCAGGGCAGGAGAAGACCAGTCGTTTATTTTTGGAGGGCACTGACTCAATTTCTGNCAACAAGCTGCAGGTTGCACACACACACCCAGACTGCTGCAGACTCCTGTCCGATGGGCGACTGCCTGCACCCAGCTGCTGAGGAAAGCAGGGCAGGAGAAGACCAGTCGTTTATTTTTGGAGGGCACTGACTCAATTTCTGCACGGTCGTGGCCACGAGGCTCTCCCCATCCCTGATGAGGCTGAAGAAGCATCTCGAAGTCATTCAGCGTCAACACAGCACTTGCACTCGGCGCTCCAGGTGTTCCAGTAAAGGATAAGTCTCGGCACGCCTGATAAAGCCTGCGCACAGAGATGTTAGACAGGACCTGTCCCAGAAAGAGCCCCACATCACTCACGCTCCGTTGCTGAAGGCAGTCAGATACAGGGGTTCCCTGTTTCATAGCTCATTTCTGCATTGTGGAATTTATTCTGTTCAGATCTTTGTTTGTGTTAGCGCTTAAGGTATTTGAGTAAAAATCTGAAATTATTTCACTGGCAAAAGCACCAGCAAGGAAACTGTGTGATAAGGGAGGCAGCAGGGACCCGCAGCCTGCCCCGAGAGCGGCAGAAATACCCAGCGTGGCAGCCGGACAGCAGGTCTGGACATCTTCTAAGGGGACGGGGCAGCCTCCACTATTGAATTTGCCACACTCATCGCCTCTCGCTCTAAGAAAGGTGCGAGAGTTAAAGGGCTGTGAGATAATCCCGGTTACACTCAAAGGAACTGATCGGGACACTCATAAAAGAAGGAAGAACTGGCAATTACTCTCTTTAATCACAACGTTAAGGAAGTGCCATCCTGCATCACCTTGTTTTGTGCACAGGCAGAACACTGCAGCACATCAGTCCTTTGATTTCCTGTTCCACAATCCATTATTTTCCCCCAACCTCACTTTCCATTAAGAGGAGGCAGCTGACAAATCGACCCAAATCACAGCTCCCAAACTGAGCCTCCAGCAGAAGCCCAGAACCAAGAGTCCGTGCAAATGGGCCAGCAGCTTCACCCTCTGACGTCTTCCCAGCACTGCCCAGGGCGCCCAGGCCGGGTGTGCCGTGCCCCTGAAGCACAAGTCCATCCGATGAAGAAAGCCATGCTCGTAACGCACGTTGCGCAGTAGGTGTGTGACCTGCACCCTCTTACCTCACAGAATAAACACGTGAGCTACAAGAGGCGATGTTCTCCCTGTTATTGCACTTTATTTACTCATTTGTTGCTATTCTGTCCAGCCCTGCTCCTGACCACTGCTCTAGCACTCTGCCTGCTTCCTCGCAGCCAGTTAGAGCCTTTCTCCTCCGCACCATCGGATTAACCCGACAGAGAAACGCGGTCGTGCGCTCTTTAGCGGTACCAGCTGACACAACGAACAGAACACCAGAAACAGTAACGTTCCCCCTGCAAAGCTGTGGATATATAAATATTATCACTGGCAGCAAACTCCGCCCCCACAAGCAGCCTCGAGAACCTGCCTGATGATGCCAACACCTCCACCCTGCCTCCGCTTGACGCCAACAAAGAGTCATGTGCAAAGTCCTGATTGTATTTGGTTCGGTAAAGTGCAAGACACTGCAGCAACAGAAGGCTTATTGGTGCAACTTTGTACAAGAGATGTATGTTAGCCGAGACCAACGTGCCTCAAAAGCACCTCTAAGATCTTTTAAGGGATGCTGTGAGGCCACCAGAGGATGACAGCAGATGGGACCTAGACCTGTCACATCTCACACTCTCCGACACCCACCTCTGCCCATCACTGGGAGCACTGGGAAACTCACAGGACCCAAACCAGCCTCCTTCAGCCACATTTAAAAAAGGAGCCAACCGCAGCTGCTAGTGTCTTAGACCATTCACGGTGAAATCTGCCACACATCCTTACAGTGCAGTACTACACAGCAAAGCGTAAGGCAGGTGTGTCAGACTCGTCCAGTTCATTACAGGGATTGGTATAACGAGGGCACGCCGAACAGCCTGTTCTTCTCAAAAGGAACCAACCCCGCCTCTTCCCCTCACAGTCCATCACCCGGCAGATTGGTGCAAGTTCAGAGATGGCGATGCTGAGAGAGAGGTGCAGGAAGCCCTTGGATGCAATTCTTCTCAGAGAACCTGCTCAGTGCTCGACGAGGAAATGTCCAGTAACCTCCACGCAGCATACGGGTTGAGTTCATCCTGGTCTCTGCACAGCGCCCACACGTACAGCATCCGCAGAACCTTGTCCTGGAAGAAAAATCTTGTCGTTAGAGAGCGCGCGATGGTCACAGACGTCAGCTCAGAGCTGACAGGGACATACTCCACCCTTCCTCCAGAGACTGTTCCTGCGGTTTTGCTCTCTGGTTCTAAGCCCAAAGGTCCCGAATAAGGACAGCTCCAGCAACATCTACTGATTGTGGGGAATGGATAAACTTTCAATTTCCAAAACCAGAATTAGGGTTTCCAAATATCCCTGGCTGACATGCATTAACTGGCACCACTGCCAAAAGTTTCCTAATATTTGACTTTATTTTTAAATATAAATTTCTGGTTTCAAATCAGTTCGGCCACCAGACTGAACTGATCTCTGTAACCTTCAATCAAGTTTAGGCTCTTTCCTGCGGCTGGAACTGCCTCAGCCTGTGAGCTGTGTCCCCCCCACACTGCTATACTGCTGGCTCTCACAGTCCAATTTGAGCAGCTCAAATTACCCAGAAATTATCATCACAAGGTCTGAGGAGAGACAGAGAGTAAAAAAACCCCAACATTTATTATTGAAAATTCAATCATACCAAGTCCAGCCACAGACACACACTAATTCTGCAATCAAATCTTTGCCGTGCAAACAGTGCTTTCACCATACGGGGTTACAGACTGAAAAAAAAAACCCCATAAGCTTTCCCACCCTTGATGCATGTAACGAGAACACCAGCAGTTTTGTTCACAGTGAGTGAATAAGGCTGAAAGCCGTATCTCAGCAGATCCCGAGGCCATCACTCATAGTCTTATGAAAACAACTCCCTGAAGAGCCACTGCAGCCACCAGTGACAAAGTCTCTGCCTCTCCCAGGAGAGAGCTGACGCTGCTCAGCAGAGACCGGGCCGCCACGAGTGCAAATCTGCCTCAGTGTCGTGGATCCATTCTGCAAATCAAAGGTTACTTTGATTTTATCTTTAAACCATTAACCACGGAGAGGCAAGTATTTCCCTCAGATAAGGGAGCATCACTGAGGGATCAGGCTGTGCACTGGCTCAGCTCCCAGACGCGTACTTAACTACTACACTTCTGATCGAATGTGTGAATCTTTAGAGGTTATAATTTAGGTACACAAATGTGACTAGGCAGACTTTCTGTACCAGGCCAGTCACTGGAAAACCAATGCTTTAGAAATATCACATAACATAAAGCCAGTTTTTTTTTTTTCCTTGCTCAGTGTTTCAGAAGATTAACTAGCTTCAGCTCCACTTAGAAGCATTAAAAAGTGATTGAAAACTTGAGGTATGTCAGAAGGAAGAGCAGTAAGGACTAGGGAAGAAAAACAACACAACCTCTGCCTGCTCGAGAGGCTGTACGCCGTTGCGCTAGCCACAGCAACGCCAACAGATCTCCCCTGAGTGTAAAAAAACTAACTACAAGCTCCACATGAAGTGGGTAACATAACTGATTTAACACTGCCGGTGGAACCTTCATTTGTATGATTTTTGTGATTCATTATTTTCAAAGTCCATTTCCTAAGATGGTGTAATGAAAGGTGATTTAATCATACACTTCAGCATCAAAGCTGTGCTACATCTGGAAAAGTTTATGTTCTTGAACACAGGATTTCTGAGGGGATGAATAGCAGATAAGCTCAGAGTTGCTGGTGATCTCGCAGCATGCAGTACTGAACAAGCAGCGCAGCTTTCTTCCTGGAAACCAGACGTGATGAAACATAAAAATTACATGTTTCCAAAGCAGAGAGATTTCTGGTTTTCTGATCCGGTGCTTTTATTAATAGGGTCCATCTTAATCCTCAATGTACAGTGCATGCTGCTGCATATATTCACAAGAAGTGGGACAGCAAACATCTGGTGACTCCCAAAGGCAGATTTCTATCACGGCCACGCGCACACAGCAAAAATTTGTCCTTTAATTCCACAGCCTGCTATGACAAACAGCATCCTGCCTCACAGTCCTTCACGACCTCATTTTAAAAGGATCCCCTTGACTTCACAGCACCGCTCGACGGCTTGTCTAAGGCCCCAGTTTCCCAGACTGAGCTCGTGGCGCTCCACCGGGATCCCCTACGTCAACCACCACAACCCCTGGGCCAACCCCATCGCAGGCTGCCTGGTCTCCCCACATCTCACCGGGGGGGGAGCCTGCAGCACAGCAGTGGGAACCCGAACTATTGCAACGAGGTAAAACACCGCAGCAACTACAAGCATGTGATTTCTATTTAGAGTTCACAATTTGAGGCACCTTCTTCCCTAGAAGGTCATTTGTTCAATCCTCCACAGGAGCAGCTCAGCAGTTAAGACCAAATCATAGTTACCAGCCAGCCCGCGTCTGACATTTGATTAAAGCTGAAGTTTTGTTTCCAATGGAGAATTTTAATGCATCTCCCTGATTTATTGCTGCTCCAGAGCAATCAGACAGCAAACGGACTTTGATATCCTGTTCAATAATTATCACATCAATATCTATCTTCTAGGAATGCAGTAATTTAATGCAAGAAACCACTATATCAGCTGTTCCTCCCCTGCAGTCAATGTGACAGGCTGTGAATCAGTCCAGATGGGCCCCATCATTAAAATTAGTCCCTTTTTTTTGTAAACTTACAGCCTGGACTAAAGAGAATGATTGCAAAAAGCCAATGTTTATTAAATGCTTGTATTAATTTTAATGGAAGTCTGCTAGAAACTGCCAGCTCCAGACATCTCACAATGTCCCCCATTATATATCATTAAGCTACTTAAACATTGCACAGACACAACGCAAGCCAGAGCTGTCTGGATAGCGAGTCACTTGAGAACAAAGGTATTCCAGAAAACACCCGGGCTCCTCGAGCCTGTCCTGCCATTAACTCTGGTAACGAGCATATTCTGCGGTTACGTCTGACAGGCTCAGATCAGCATCACTCGCAAGCAAACAGGCAGGCTGGACTCGCAGTGGCAAAAGCTAAACCACAGTGAAGTACAGTCCAGAGAGACGCCAGAGATTTGCTGCATGGCAGCCACTCCACAAATCACCCTGTGTCAGAGGTTCCCATTACAAGCCTGTACCTTACACTAATACAACTGGACATGGCAGAGTTTCATGGAAGCAAAGGCTTGCGGCGCCGTAAGATATTCTGTACTAGTGGAGTGAGGCAGTAGCCAAAAACATTAACTCAGTGATTTTTTTCCCCCCCATCTCCTGCAAACGGTTTAACTCCACCTCCCACGCTGTTTGCAGAACATCTTTGTGCTCTGTTCTTACAGTGCCCTTTATGAAAGGAAAAGGGAGGAAAAAAAGAACAGGATCAGGTGGAAGCTGTGTCACGGAGCTTTAATCTACAGCAGGATAGTTCAGTTCTGTCCCCGAGGGTGCCAAAGGAGCAGAACTCACAGGCAATAACTGCAGGCAGGGGGGGTGCCGGCCAGGCACAGCAGCAACTGGAATAGAAAGCACTGCCGGTCATCATAGCTCTGGCTTCTCTCATCGCTGTGAATTTAAAAATATCCCTTTCTCTGTCCCGTCTAGAGGTTTTGAGACTCTCCTCATACACGATAATTCTCAATTCGTGGGTCGTAACACTTCAAGAGTCTGACAGGAGTAAACAGCCCACACTGAGCTAAGACCTTGCCCACAAGACGCAATATTATTCATATCGGTCAACCGAGTACGTGTGGACACCCGCTGCCCTCGATGCACCTAGATGAATCCTTAACAACTGTGACTGCTACCAGGGGACCCAGGGGAAACGCGTACGGTCGATGAGCATCACTCACCGGATCACCTTCCACCACTTCCCCTTTCTCGTTCTTAATTACCATCACGACCTGAGCCTGGAAAGTGATGATTAATACTGGTCCCTGCTCCATCATCTTCCCCATAGCCAGCTGCAATGAAAGAAAATTCCATTAGAAAACAGACAATTTCTGCAGGTTAATGTAAAAACATCAACTATTTAACACCACGGCTATGGCTTGACGTGGCTAACAATCCCAGCTTCTCCCAAAGCTGAATCTAGTTGTTCTGTCAGGTTATACCTGCTCTGTTAATACAGATGCTGCAGACATTACTGCAAAGCATTTTCCCAAAAACATTCCCTGTACTTAAAAGTTCTCCCAAAATTGTTCTGAAATTTTTTGTCGTTTTTCAAGTCTAAAAATCTGGGAAACATGAACAAGCTCTGTTCTACTATTTCCAAATCAGAAACCAGTAATAAAAGAAACCCGGCTCTTAAAAAAAATGACATTTTCTGAAGATAGTACAACAACTGAAGTTTTTTCTCTTGCTTTTAAATTAATTTTCAACATGAAGTTGTACTGAACTAGATAAAAAGAACTAAGCAGCAAAGACTTCAAGGTGAGAACCTTTTGTTTGACAGGACTTTTTTCCTCTATTCTGAGAGCACTCCATTAAATATTTGAAGAACTTATTAACTGAAACGCAAAGAGGAATGGAAAATTAAATTTTGCTTCCCAAAGTTGTACTCTTAATACTTGGTTCCAACAGAAACACGTCGTGAATGCCGCTGCCNCCAAAATTGTTCTGAAATTTTTCGTCGTTTTTCAAGTCTAAAAATCTGGGAAACATGAACAAGCTCTGTTCTACTATTTCCAAATCAGAAACCAGTAATAAAAGAAACCCGGCTCTTAAAAAAAATGACATTTTCTGAAGATAGTACAACAACTGAAGTTTTTTCTCTTGCTTTTAAATTAATTTTCAACATGAAGTTGTACTGAACTAGATAAAAAGAACTAAGCAGCAAAGACTTCAAGGTGAGAACCTTTTGTTTGACAGGACTTTTTTCCTCTATTCTGAGAGCACTCCATTAAATATTTGAAGAACTTATTAACTGAAACGCAAAGAGGAATGGAAAATTAAATTTTGCTTCCCAAAGTTGTACTCTTAATACTTGGTTCCAACAGAAACACGTCGTGAATGCCGCTGCCTTTGAGTTAGCACCTTTGATGACAAAGGCAAACGGCCGATCTGACTTCAGGCTATTTCCACGCATGTTCTAAGGTGCTAGCGTACAGCTGCCCTGTTCCCCTCCTCCCCTCGCACATCTCCTTCAGGGCAGAGCTAGGTATGGGATATGAAAGGTCTGAGTGAAAGCGGTAATTTCTTTGAGATCCCTTTGCCATTGAAGGAAAGAAAGATCTGAAAGAAAACTGGGGTGCCAGTGACAGATCATAGAATCATAGAATGGTAGGGGTTG
>VZSC01019640.1:4769-14776 GCA_013398225.1 Steatornis caripensis
GTGGAGGTTGTGGGGCTCGGGGAGGCGCCGGGGGGGGTCAGGGGGGCTCTCCATCAGCGAGACGGGGTTCCAGAGGGACGTGGTGACGGGGTGGTGCTGGGGCTTGGGGGAGATGAGCGGCGGGGGCCCACTGAAGTGCTGCCCCGGCTCCCGGCCGCTTGGCTCGTGGCGGCTTGATCCCAACCTGCGGGGAGAGGAGAAGACCGGAGAGGTGAGGGGCCAGCACCGTCACGGGAGAGCCGGCTGCATCCCGGCACTAGGCTGCTTTTTGCAGGAGAAACGCGCCAGTTAGGGCCGCCCGGACGGGTTTGTGCGCCTGGGGCTGCCACGCTCGTCGCCTCCTGTGCCACCACCCCGAGGGACCGGGGGGCAGAGTCAGCGTGGGTTGAGCAGTGATGCGGCTGCATCGCCGGGGCGCTGGGCACCGGACCCAGGGCTCGACCCCCAGTGCTGCCCACCGGGGGACAACACAGCCACCGGTCCTGGCACGGCCCTGCATTCCCCGCAGCAAGGGCAGCGCCTTGGCACAGCCCTGTTCCGACAGCCGGGGACGGAGCCAGCCCGTTCGCAGGATGAATATTTCATGCGCCCAAGCTGTGCATTTAACGCTTTTCCGCTCCAGCGCCCCCGACCTCTGTGCGTGGAGCGGTCAGTTCAGCTCAGCGCCGCCATCCGCCGCCCAGCACCGTGTCACCGCCGGCGGGACGCGTCGCCTGCCCTGCCGGGGATCGGTCCCCCTCCCTCCCCACTGGATGCAGGCAGCCGCGGGATGGGGATGAGGATGACGATGGGGATGGGGACGGAGTTTTCCCCTGCTGCAGGTGTTTCGGAGCGAGCCTGCTCTCCCCGACGCGGTTCAGGGCGGGAGGAGCGGACGGGGATGGGAGCCTGCAGCGAGCACTCGCCTTTGTGCTGCCCCGCGATCTGCTCCTTATTATCCTCGATGAGCCACGCTAATCCCCTGGATACCCAAAAATAACAAAGGGAGCTGGCAGCGGAGCTGGCTGGATGAGCCCGCGCTGCTTAAGCACTCGGCAACGGCGGCGAGCGAGCCCTGGTCAATGAGGCGGTGCGGGCAGGCTCCTCTGCCCCCCCAAAGTGCCCGGGTTCGGGGAGGGTGCCCCTCCAAACCAGGGCATCCCACCGCCTCGGTCCACCACGTGGCACGAGGCCGCAATTAGCGGTGCTGGGTGCCTGGGCAGCACCTGGCCGCTCGCCATTGGCCCGTGGCCACCTCCCGGGCTCGTCGCCTGCCGCCGCGCAGATGTCGGGCACCGGTAACGTGCGGCGCTGCCAGCACAGCCGGCCCGGCTGGCACCGCACGACGGGGACCCGCTGGCGCCGGCTGAGCGCGGCGACTCCTGCTCACAGGACGTGCAAGGAGCGAGGGGCACGGCTACGGGATGGGAGCTACCTACCGGGGGGGTGCAAAGCCGCGGGGTAACGGGGGAAAATCCTGGAGATATTACCGCAGGGATGGCTGCACCGCGGGAAAACGCAGGCAGGTTTTAGGGGGAAGCTCCATCCCCGGAGCGGGACCGGCAGCATCCGTACCTGGGCTCGGGCTCAGGCTGGCTCGGGGCGCGCCCCATGTCGAGGTGCTGCTCCAGCACTTGCTGCCGAAACTCTGAGACTTGGGATTGCCGATCTTCCTTCTCCTGGCGCAGCCGGCGCTGCCGGGCCAACCACTTCTCTTCCTCGTTGGTGCGGTGGATGAGCAGCGCCGTGGCCGCGCTGCTCCCCGGCAGCGGGAACACGTTGTGGTTGGGGATGAGGCTGGGCACGGGGTGGTGGGAGGCCGGCGGCTGGTGCAGCGGGTGCTGGATGGGCTTCGGCGTCGGCAGCACCGAATCCTTGAGTTTCTCTGGGTTGGAAAAGGGGTGCAGGAGAGTCAGGGTACGGAAAGCTGGGGGGCCACCCGCGGCCGTCTGTTGGCTATCAGGGTATTTTGGGGTGTGCGGGGCCCCCCTCCGAGCATCCCTGTGGGCAGGAGGCACCCAGAGCCGTGGGGCAGCCACCAGCCGGAGCCCGGTGCTCCCCTGCCCGCGCAGCGCCGGCGGGGGGCTGCCTGCTCGCTGCCAGCCCAGCTGCCAGGCGTGCCGCAGCACCGCGCGCATCGCTGTCCCGGACCAAGGCAGATGGCACAGGCACCGTGCCGCCCCTCTGGGAGCCGCGGCAGCTGGGCTTTTGGCACAGCGAGCTGGCAGCCGGGAGAGCCCGGCTCCGTCCTGAGCCACCTCCCGGGGCCACCGACCCCCTCGGCTTTGCCATCTGGAGGGCGGACCATGGCAAGGCGCGCCGAAGGCGGCAGCTCCCCCCCGGTGTCACCCGTGGGGACGTTACCTGGTCTGCCGGGCGCCAGCGACTCCGTCGGCTTGCCCCGCTCCTCGGCCGGGTGCCCCCGCAGCCCGTGCAGCTCGGCCACGGGGAGGAAGGGCCCTTCCATGGCTTTCACCATGCTCAGCTCCTTCTCCCGGGCACGCTCCCGCTGCCTCTCCAGCTCCCGTTCTCGCTCCTTCTCCCGCTCCCGCTCCAGTTCTTTCTCGCGTTCCCGCTCCCGTTCGCGCTCCTTCTCCCGCTCCCGGTCGGCTTCTCGCTCCCGCTCCTTCTCCCGCTCGCGCTCGCGCTCCCGCTCCCTCTGCCGCAGCTCCTCGTCCATTTGCAGCCTGCAAAGAGAAGCCAAAAAAAAAAACCAAAACAAAACACCAAACCCCAAAACAACCCCCGGACGCCTGTTAGCATCCCCTGGGGTGCCCTGTCCGCACCCCCCATCCCCGGCCATCGTGTCCCGTCCCCGCCGTACCTCTCGGCGGCGAGGCTGGAGATCCGCTCGGACTGCAGGGCAGAGAGCGAGGAGTGCGAGAGCTCGGGGGGGTACCGTACCCCCGAGAGGTGCAGGTGCATGGCCGAGGGGTGCAGGGGTGGCAGCGAGCCCGGCGCCGGCAGCGGGTAGAAGGGGGACCGCAGCGCCGACAGGCAGTACGACTCGTCCATCCTGGGGAGACGGGGATGCTCAGCGGGATGTGCCGCTCCGGGGTTGGGGGCAAGAACCCCCCCAAATTTCGCCCCCCACCCGCCACCGCCGGGAGCGACCCCAGGCTGGATGGGGGCTGCCTTCTGCTGGGAGAGGGGTTTGGGAGCCCCAAAACGCCCTCAGTGCAGCCCGACTGTCCTCGCCGGATCCAGCTCGCACCTCCCCAGCCCCCAGGGCTCGTCGCCCGGCCACCAGCACCCCCCGGGGACCCCCAGGCCCGCGCTGGGCGATGCCCACCTGAAGGCAGGGTGCGGGAAGGGGTGATGCGTCAGGTAGCTGGGGTGGTAGTAAGCGGCGGCGGCGGCCGGGTCGAGGCCGAGGGGCGGCAGGGAGGACACGCGGAGGTCCTCGGCGGTGTGGTACGGACGGAAGCTGCGCAGGTAATCCTCGGTGACGGCGCTGGGAGGCACCACGTGGTGGACCGGCCGCTGCAGGCTGCGGGGAGCAGGGAGAGGGTCACCGTCCCACCCTGTCCCCCCAGGGAGATGTCACCTCCCCCCCCCGCTGCCACGGCCACCCCGGGATGCTCGGTGGGACCCGATCTCACAGGGGACGGCCCGCATCCTGCAACCCTCCCGGCCCCATCCATCCCCGCCGGACTCACTTGAGAGGTGGGAAGCGGGAATCCTGGACCACGGAGCTGGGGGGCAGCCCGAAGGAGTAGGGTGTCCCCAGGAGGTGGGAGGGCACCGTGGGGCCCCCCGCTTTCTCCTGGGCAAGGGGGGGCTCCGAGATGAGGCGCTCGCGGCCACCGCTGCTGCTACTGCCTCGCGACCCTGCTTCTTGCTGGAAGGCAAAGGGGCAGAAACGCCGAGCGGGGCATTAGGGGACGGCAGGGACCCCGCGAGGGATGGGCGGCAGGGGGGTCCCTGCCGTCTCCCCGCCCCGAGACCCTCGGCACATCCCCAGCGTGCCCGTAGGGTGCCCGGCTGGCAGCGGTACCCGGGGGAGAATGTGTCCGCCGGAGCATCCTCCCGCATCCAGGCTGCCGAAGGGTGGGCTGGAGGGGTGTGAGGGGCCAGGGGGGCTACGCCGGGGCGGCCACCGGCAGGAGACGGGGGTGCTGATGCCGAGGCAGCGCTGGCCGTGGGACACACGTTACACCTGGAGGTTTACCAGCCACTTTGTTCTCCAGAGCTACTAATGATCCAGGGCGGGATACAGACACGGACGGTGGAAATCGCGCAGCCCTTTGACGGCGGGGACAAACCCAGGGTCAGCCCGGCATCCCCCTGGCCCCACGGACAGGCCAGTACCAGCACCCCCGCCCCACCGCGGGGCCCCAGCCATCTTCCATCAGTTCCCCATGCCCGGGATGGAGGTCACGGAGGAGGGACCCCCCGGCAAGGGGGAACCCCTTGGGGTGACGAGGGACCCCGCAGGCTCCAGTGCTTACGCAGGTGACCTCCAGCAAGGCAAGGTTGCGTTTAAAAATCCACATTCTTCATCGCGTCTTCTCCGTTTTGCGGCTACGGGAGCCTGGTGGCAGCCCCCGGCACCCCCTCCCCATCCAGTCCCTGGCTGTCGCAGGTCCCCGGCCGTCAGGGACAGTCCCAAGGTCACCACGGCCGGCACAAAGGGCGTCCCCCCGCCACCGCAGCCTCCGCCGCCTGCATTAAGGCTTATTGTGCGTGCCAGGCTCTGCTCTAATTACCTCCTCGTCTCGGGGCGTCATGCTGCGAGCGCGGCTCTGCCAGACAATAACCCACGCTCGGTTAACCCCCGTGCTGCGGGGATCACCGGGGAGGAGGTGACACAGGGGGACACGGCGGGGGCACGGCGCTAGGGAGCAGCTGGACGCCCCACGCACCCCCTCGAGTGCCCGGGGATCGCGGTTCAATTTATTTTTCTCCCTCCACCCTCAGCATTTCTCATCGCCTCCCATCGCCTCTCTGCTTTGTGGTTTAATTAGTCTTTCCAAGTGGCATAATCCCCCCGGGAATCTGCTTGTAGCGTGTGGAGGAGAGGAGAGCCACTAACGATGCTTCTTAATTAGCCGCTTCCCCACCCCCCCGCCTCCCCACTTCTTCCTTGCACTCCCCTCCTCATGGCAGCCCGGGGACGGTGGCAGCTCGGGGACGATGGCAGCCCGGGGATGCTGGCAGCTCGGGGACGATGGCAGCCCGGGGATGATGGCAGCCCAGGGACGGTGGCAGCTAAGGGACGATGGCAGCCCGGGGATGGTGGCAGCCTGGGGACGGTGGCAGCCCGGGGACGATGGCAGCCCGGGGACGGTGGCAGCTTGGGGACAATGGCAGCCTGGGGACAATGGCAGCCCAGGGATGGTGGCAGCCCAGGGATGATGGCCAGCACAGGGATGACGGCAGCCCAGGGAACATGGCAGCCCGGGGACATGGTGGGGAGGAGAAGGGACAGAATGGGGGCCAGCACCGTGGTCCCTCAGGAGCAGCGTGGCAGCGCGGCAGCTCCTGGCACCTCGCACCACGTTCGGCACAATCACGCATCCCACGCCCTCCGTCCTTTGTGGGGGCCGGGCACACCCCCGGCACAGCCATACCTGCCTGCCCTCGCTCCTCCAGACCCCATTGACCGTCTTTGTGGGGGCGATGGTGACGACAGGCGGCGTGCTGGGCACGCTGTGCCCCCCTGGGGGCACGATGATGGGGCCCATGGGGCCGCGCTTGGGCGTGCTGGCAGGGGAGCTGTGGTTGGTGGCCGGCGAGGAGACCGGGGACGACTCGCTGCTTATCGAGGACCCTGAAAAATGAAAATTAGCGGAGGGGAAAAAAAGGTTAACCAGCTGAAACAGCCCTCCGAACAAGCTGAAGCCGTCCCACGCCATCCCCGGTGGGATGCCCCGCTGCAGGGACCAGGGATGCAGCACAGGGATGCACGCAGGGCGGTGGGCATCCCCCCAGGCTGGACCCCCGTCCTCCCACCCCGGAGATCCCCGTCCCAAGGGAGGATCCCCTTGCTGCTAAAAGGCTTCACCCTACTCAGGACGGGCACCCTCTTGCTCCCATCTAACAGGGCCCGCCGACGCGCCCGCCTCCATCAAGCCCTCTGTGGGTGCAGCGAGCCCGGCCCGCGCCGCTCGCCTTGGCACGAGCGGCGCCGATGCGATGCCGACCCCGCGTCTTCTCAAGCCGAACCTACAGGCTCCTTAACTCAGGTGCAAAAGTTGCCGCGCGTGAGCCGGGGCACTCGGAGACATCGGGATGAAGCAGTGGCTCCCTGTAACCTTTGGGCAAGGCTTTGGATTTATTTGCATAATGTATTTTAGATTATCCCCACCCCGGGGATGCTGGCGATATTTCCAAGGGAGAAATGAAAACGGAATTAAAGCGGCGAGTGCGACGCGGGTAGAAAAGCAGAGACGGAGCAGAAATACAAGTTCGGCGTCACCTCAGGCACACGGCGCCCGGCGTCCACCCCCGCAGCACACCGCCCGCTCCTGACACTCAGCCGCGCAGCGCAGAGGGCTCCTACCCCCAAAACCCTGCTCCTCCCGGCCCGGAGTCGGGGCTCAGGGAAGGTTTCCGACATGCCGGCAGGGACCGGCTACCTGCCACCGACGGGTGGCCACCGCGCGATGCTAGCCAAGAGGTGACGACGCTCCCTGGCCCAGCACGGAGCCCGGCACCGAGAGGGGCCTTGTGTCCCCTGCACGTGCAAGCCAGCCCCTGGCCCTGCGAGTGTGCGAGCCAGCTCTCCCGAGCGTGCAAGGCAGCTCGTCGCCCTGCAAGCCTCCAAGCCATCTCCAGCCGCCTCCAAAAGCTCCTCGCGGCCCTCGCCACGCTCCCCCCCAGCGCCAGCGTAACACCGGGAGGGAGCCGGGAACGCCGCGCGCACGCACGAGCATCGCCCCCCCGTCCCCGCGAAGGCCGAGCAGGGCCGCGTGCTGCCGGTCGCCCTGCCTCATTCATTATTCCCGAGTCGCTCCGAATCGCTTTCATTTCAAGAGCGGCACGGCTCGCGGGAAGAGAAAGGCCGCCCGCGACAAAGGGGGCCGCCGATACGGATTTGACACCCACTGAAGTCTATCTTGTCAGCGCAAGGCCAACAACAATTAGCAGCCTAATCCCCTCTGAGCCGGGAAGCCATTACTCACCACGCGATAGCGTTAACAATCAATACCATCACAATGAGCCCGGCAATTAATGAAGCTAAAGTCTTACTTCAGAACCTTAATTCTCGCTGTGTGGCTTTAAACGGGAGGGTTTGTGATCGTTATAATTAACTGGTGGTATTCAGCCAGGAGTTAGTCAATGAAACTAATCTGGATTGGAGATGACAAGAGGCACAGTGTGATGGTGTCACCTTTGTTTTCTGACCTCCCGCTTTCCGCTCGGCGATAGCAGATTAGCAGCCCGGGCTGACAGGGAAATGTAATTAACAGCTGAGACCCTGACGGAGGAGGCGGAGGGGGGAGCAAAAAACGAAGAGGAGGGGGGATAAAACCCACCCCGCAGCCAGCCCGGGGTAGGACGGGAGCACGCCATGGCTTCAGGGGCTTCTCGGGGCTTTGCTGGGATGGAGTCGGTCGGGATGAGCACCCCACAGCGGGGGATGCTGCGGGAGAGCGGGACATCCCTACGGACACCCCAGCCACCGGCAGAGAACCCCTCGCCAGTCCCCAAAGTCGGAATAAAAGCTGGCAAACCCGGGCGGCGGCGGCGCCCCGTCGGCCGTATCTGCTACAGCAGAGCATCTCACGTTGTGGGCGAGACGAGGGTTTGGGGGCAACGTGGTTCATTTCCCAGGGGCAAAAAGCCCGCCGTGGAGCGAAACGCCCTTCCCGACACGCACCTGAACCCGCTCCTATTTAAAACCTCCGGGATGAGCCACTTCGGGCACCCAAATGGATGAGGATAGGGGTTATTTTGCAAACAAACGACGCAGTAACGAAGGGGAAATCCAAAGGGAACGCACCGTGAAATCAATGCCAAACCCGCTGACGTCCCTTCGGATGGGCCGAGCGCGGCGACGGGGGCAGAAACGCAAAAATAATCCCCCAAGCCCAACCGATCGCCCTGAAGTGAGCAGACGGGCTCTGGAGGAGGCGCCCGGGGAGAGCCCAGAGCTCCCAGCGAGGCCGAAGCATCACTGAGACCTCGTCCCCTCGGCGTCACGGGGAGCCGGCGTCCCCGCGAGCTTCCTCGGGAGCAGCCGGCGCCGGAGACTTTGGGCCACGGCCATGCCCGGGCGTTTTGCAGCTGGCGAGGGGCTGCGAGGAGAGTCTTGCAGACGGCGCTCGCGAGAAGGGTCTTCCAAAAAGGGTCCTCCAAAAAGAGCCTTGCGAAAGAGGTCTTGCAAAAAGGGTCTTCCAAAAAGGGCTTTGCAAAAAGAGGTCTCGCAGAAGGATCTTCCAAAAAGAGCCGTGCAAAAGAGGTCTTGCAAAAAGGGTCTTCCGAAAAGCGCCTTGCCAAAAGGGTCTACAAAGAAGCGCCTTGCAAAAACGGTCCGCAAAAAAGGGTCTTCCAAAAAGAGCCTTGCAAAAGAGGTCTTGCAAAAAGGGTCTTCCAAAAAGAGCTTCGCAAAACGGCGTCTTGCAAAAAGGGTCTTCAAAAAACCGCCTTGCAAAAAGGGCCTTGCAAAGGGCCGGGCGTCCTCCCCCGGGACCGAAGTGCGCGGGCAGTGGGCAGTGACCCAACGGGGAGCACCCACTGAGGGTAAAAACTATTCAGTTGCAAACTGATGATGCCAGCAGTCTCCTGGTGAAATGCTTCACAGCCTGCCCTGGGGACAGGCTGCCGCTGCTGGTGCACGCGGGACAGCCCCGGAGATTCCCATGGGACACGCTCCCCGTGGCGGCAGGGACCTCACGGTGCTCCGGCACCACGGCAGCAGCTCACACCCCCGATCGCGAGCAGAGAGGGAGGGTGCGAAGGAGGATGCGGTGGCTGGGCCGTCGCAGGGTGATGAGGGACAGGGACATCCCAGGGGCGCCCAAATTTGCTGTTTAGCCGGGCAATTCGGCTGGGGAAGGAACAGATTTGAGGAGCCTCTGGTAAAAACCAGCATTTCAGTGAGGCACGGTGGGAGGGAGAGNGCAGGGTGACGAGGGACAGGGACATCCCAGGGGCGCCCAAATTTGCTGTTTAGCCGGGCAATTCGGCTGGGGAAGGAACAGATTTGAGGAGCCTCTGGTAAAAACCAGCATTTCAGTGAGGCACGGTGGGAGGGAGAGGGGCTGGGGGGGGCAGGGAGGGAGGGATGGGTCCCCCCCACGCCGCGCTCTCCCAGGGTACGGCGAGTGATATGGCTCTTGGATTACTCCGGCTGAATTGAATTTCTAAACTACTCCCTCGAGACACGCCGCCAGGGGAAAGACATTAGCTCGGGAAATGGCGAGAAAACGCCGTCTGCCGGTTCCCGGGTGGTGGCGGCGGGGAAAGGCACGGCTGCTGAGCAGCGCCCCGGCCCAGCCGTTGTCCCCATCCCCGTCATCGTCCCCTACCTCTGGGCTCCTCGGCTTGCTTGGCGAGCTTGCGGAGAGCGGCGGCGAAGCTGGAGGAAGGTGCTGCCTGGACGGACAAAGTGCTGCTGGCTGCCGGGCTGCCATTGGGGACGATGGAGCCGTTGAGCGGCGAGGGGGTGAGGGGGCTGACGGTGGCGGTGGTGCGGGTGGCGGTGGAGAGCATTCCTAGGGACGGCGACTTCGGCTCATGGCTCATGCCTGTGAACAAGAGTAGCCCATGTTAACGAGGACCCGGGGATGGGAGAGGGGAGAACGCATCCCCAAATCCCACCCGGAGCAGGAATAACGAGCAAGACAAGCAACACCTTCCCTCCGGCTCACCCCCCGGAACACCCCAAAACGCACCCCATGCCCATGCAACGGAGAGGAAGCGAGCAGACGGGTGCCGGCCCCGCGCGCCCACCGCACGGCAGCTCACCCAACAAAGCGAGCGCGGCCACGGAAAACAAGGCTGCCGCTGGCGTCCCACGGCCCCGCGGATCCCGCGCGCCGGCCTCCTCCCAGATAACGGCATGGGGTGGGGGGGGCTCG
>VZSC01019640.1:15516-27403 GCA_013398225.1 Steatornis caripensis
ACAGCCCTGCACCCCGCGGGCGCTTCCCCGTGCCCCCCAGCTTCTCCCCATTATTAACCCCGGCATAACCCCCCCAGCCCTGGTCGAAGGCTGGAGAGCGTGCGCTAACCAGCTGGCGGGGATTAGCACGCTCGCGCGCGCTCGCCAGGGCACGGGGGCTGGCGGCGGAGCATCGCCCGTGTGACGCTCAGCTGATCTCTGTGGCCCCGAACGCCTCCCAACAAACTCATGATCCCGCCGGGATTTGCCGGGCGAGCGCAGGGTAGCTCCGAGCCAGCAACTCGCCGGGAAGCGTGCGGGGAGCTCGCGTCCCCCGCCTCCCTCCAAGGGCTGGCTTGCTGAAGTGAGCTGTGCCGCTGCCCCAGCCGGGCTCCAAACCAGTTTTGCCGCTCCTGCTCGGTGATAAAATCGGCACCTCCGCCCCGGCTGGGGCCCGAGCAGAGCCGCTCACCCGTCTTGCCCCGACAGAGGTGGCGTCCGCCTGTCCAGGCGTCCCTGGGCCGCTCCATGGGACAACCGCCAGCCGGGGAAACCGAGGCACGCTGCGGCGGAGAGCTGGCCAGGCACGAGCAGCCGCGAGGGGGTGGGGACGCGGGATCGCGCTGGGTCCCCTCGTCCCTCCGGCATCCCGTCACCGGCGTGGCGTGGGTGCCACTCACCTCTGCGGGTGGCTGGGGATGCCGCGCCGCCCCACGGCGAGGTGGGGCCTCCCTCCGGCTCTCTCGCCCTCCTCCCGCTCCTCCCCGGCTGCTTTTTCCCGGCAGGCAGATCCGTGCAGAAAAACAGGTCAAGTTCAGAGCCTGGCAGCAGCCCGGGGTCACGCCAGCGGTTGCCTTACCGGGACGGGGAGCCAAACCCCAAATTGGGGCACGCTGCCCCCCCGCTGCCCCTACCCCTACAGGGTGCAGGCAGGGGGGCTGGCACCCCCCATGCAGCTGCCCTGCAGCAGGCAGCTGCTGCCTGTACCCCCCCCAAGCCATAGCAGGGTGCGGGGCTGCGGGGGCCGCAGGATGCCTGGGTCCCCTGCCAAGGCTGCTCCCCATCCCACCCCCGCAGCACACTCCCGGGCACAGGGGCGCAGGGAGCGCCTGGCATTCCCAGTGCCCGCGGGAGCAGGCAAGTCGTTGCCCGGCGGGAGCTGGGGACCGTGGGGCCATCGCCGTGACCCCCCCCGCCCTTCCCGCGGTGCCGCACACGGCACCGGCCATGGCGTTTGGTATCACCGCCTGCGCAGGACCCCGAGCCCCCGGCTCCTTGGAGGGGCATCCCTGCCCCACAGCCCTCCGCCGCCACCACCACCGCCACCCCCCCGCCCGCCGCCGGCCCCCCGCATCCCCCGGCGCAGGGCTGGGAGCTGGGAGCGTGCCATCTTCTCTCCATCTGCTCCTGATGACGCTGGCGGGTTTTTTGGCAGCGGGAGCCTCCTCCGGCAGCGAGAGCAGAACCAGTCTGGCTGCCTGGCGGGGCTGGAGATGAACAGGCAGGAGCGGGCAGGGATGGCGCAGGGATGGGCTCCCAGCACCCCAAAACTGCCCCCCCCCAAGGGTCCTCCCCGGAGGAGCGAGGGCGTGCGGGTACGGGGGCTCCGTACGGCTGCCCGCTGCCCTCCCCTGCCTGCCAGGCCCCGTTGCGGGCAGCTGCCCGGAAATGCGGTGCAGGCAGGTTTAGCACCTTGGTTCCAGCGCCACCGCCCCCCCCCGCCCGCTCAGCACCTCGAAAGGCCCCTATTGAGCACGAAGTGCCCTTCAGAGCCGATTGCCATTGAACTCAGCCTGCACCAGCCGCCCGCTCTAAAAGCAGCTATTTCGAGCTCCCGGGTTCCCGAGCACTGGAACTAATAATTTATTACCAAATACGATCAGGCAGCAGCTCCAGCCCCCGGCAAATGGAGTGGAAAAAAACCCCCAGCGCGGCGGGGAGAGAGGAGCATCATCCTGCAATCCTCCCGCGGGACTGGTCCGCACCCGCCGCGCAGCACCCCGGCTCCTCCGGATGAGTCCCCGAGGAATTTGGGGGCGATACTCCAGCCTCTTCGCCGCTGCCAACCCGCTACCCCCGCCCTCTCTCAGCGCCTCGGCTCCCGCTCCGGAGCCGCATCCAGCTGCACGCTCCGAGCGAGAACAGCTGCTTTGCGTGGATTTTCAATGCTAATGGCCTCGCATCGCCGAGGGCCCCCCCAGCCCCCCCAGCGCTGCCTGAACGCAGCAGGCAGGGCTGCCTGTGCAGGGGCCGCGCGTGCCCCCCGTCCCCCCCTCGAGAGCCTGCAGGCAGGGGACGGGCAGGGGATGGGCAGGGGACCACCTCCGCTCCCGGCTGTGTCCCACCGAGCCGCCGCGCGTTTCCCACCGCTCGTTACAAAAGCTCTGCCCACCGCACCCACGACACGCGCCGTTAATTAATGAATCGATCGATCGATCGAAGCCCGCGCTCCTGCCCCCGCCGCCGCCCGGCACGCGGCTGAAACGAAGGGAGGTGGCCGGGCTCGGTGTCCGCAAGTGTCCCCAAGGATGGAGCGACGCGGGCACAGCCTCTGGCCATTTTTAGGGTCCTCAGCGCAGAGCCCAGGACCCATCCTGGGAGCATCCCCCCACCTTGGCTGGCTCCCCAGCACCCTTGGAGGGGTCCGGATGGGTCCCCCGGGGCGAGGAGCACTTTGCTGACCGGAGATGGGATCCGGGGCTCCCGCGGGGAGCCCGGCACAGCACCAAGCATCCAAGCGCGTGGCGCTATCAGCCGGCTGGGTCTCCATCGATCACTCCTCCATGGACCATTGATCTGGCAAACGACAACAAGCAAACTAATAAGAGCTCGTTTGGAGGGCGCAGCGCCGGGGCCGGCGTGACGCAGGGATTATTTTTCTCCCTCCCTTGCCTTCCCGTGCCCAGCCCAACCAGCGCTGCGTGCTTTTTTAAGCCCGCGGGAAATCAGGCCAGTAAAAGACTGGCCTCAAAGCAACTTTCTTCCCCATTTGTGCCCCCGGCAAAGCGAGCTGGGGGGGGCTTCCAGAAGAAAATGCCCGTGCCCAAAGGATGCC
This sequence comes from Steatornis caripensis, assembly GCA_013398225.1. Classification (NCBI taxonomy): domain Eukaryota; kingdom Metazoa; phylum Chordata; class Aves; order Caprimulgiformes; family Steatornithidae; genus Steatornis; species Steatornis caripensis. Next base: position 18,551 of record VZSC01019640.1, read on the forward strand.
GCTGGCCACCGAGCCCCTCTCCGCAGCATCCGGGTGGGGACGGCGGCTCCTCTTGGCTCTTGTTGCCCACATCTGGGTGCCAGCTGTCCCTTGGTGCCCTCCCTGCTTTGGGGGGGAGCGGGACACAGCCCCCGCCCCCCCACTTTGCACGAGCTGCTGCTGGGGGCTGAACGGCTACGCAGGGCGCGTGAGTGGGTGCCAGGGATCCGGAGGCACCGCTGGGGGCTGCCACGGATTGTGTGAGAGAGAGCTAGGGGCTGCCGGGCACCACGGGGGAGGGAGCCGGGCACTGCACGGTGCTCCTGGGCCTCGCGTGGTGCCACCAGGCATCGAACAGTGTCACTGGGCATTGTGTGAGACAGGGCTAGGCATTGCATGGCGCCATCGGGCATTGCACGGTGCCGTTGGGCACCGCACAGCGCCATCGGGCATTGCATGGCACCGTTGGGCACTGCACGGTGCCGTCGGGCATCGCACGATGCTGTCAGGCACCGCACGGCGCCGTCCGGCAACACGCGGGTCAGCGCCAGGCGCCGCACGGTGCCGTCGAACCTTGCACGGCGCTCCTGGGCCTTGTGCAGGCCAGGAGCGGGCAATGCCCGGTGCAGCCAGGCTGCCCTCTCGTCCCCGTCCCCGTCCCCGTGCCGGCGGCTCGGCGCAGCCCCGCGGCGGGCAGCGCATGCTTTGCCGTCAGCGGCGCATTGTTCTCGGCGCAAGAAGCCCTTGCCCAGCAGATGGCAGGTATAACAAAGCAGCTTGCTGCGGCCAAGCCAATTATTTATCTAATTATGATTTACCACTTAACCACATGATCTTTCTGCAGAGTTGTGGGCAATTAAAACCGGGGTGATTATGTGGATTATGCAAATCGGCTGGAGCCGAGCGAATAAAATTGGAGATTAGAGTTTTCACGCAGGCTGGATCTTGCACGGGGCAGGTCCTGGCGGGGCAGGGGGCTGCGGGGGGGCCAGGACCCAGCCGAGCTGGGGGCTACGGGGCAGGGTTAGGAGGTGCCAGGGCAAGGCGAGGGGACGCCTGCTGCCAGCCCCACCGCCTCTGAGGTGCCGCGGTCCCCCTCTGGCAGAGCCACGGTCGAAAGCTGTCCGCCGCCGCCGCGGGGGTGGGCGCCTGCGGGGGACCCCCTCGCCGCGGGCGGGAAGCAGCCGGCAACCACCCCGGCTGCACCCCAAAAAGGTGGTGGGGTGGGGGTTCGCACAACGCAGCCCCCATCGCCTGCCCCATCCGTGAGCAGCTAACGAAGGGCTCCAGCGCTGGGGGCGGCGCGTATTAATAACGGGTATTAATAACGGGTATTAATAACGCCGCCTGGCAGATTACTCTGCCCGCCCGGCTTGATACGAGATTTATGCACGGCGCGAACTCCGGAAATACAGAAGTATTAATGGTAATACCTCGTGTCCTAGCAAAGGTCACGGGCAATCTCCATCAATCCCACTGCGCCGCCGGTAACACCGGGGGGCTGGGCGGGATGGGGGTCCCCACGCCGCGCTCCCGGGGTCCCCCCGCACGCACCGCAGCGCCGCGGTTTATGACCGCGCAGATGGCCCAGCACGGGCCAGAGGGAAGCTTTTACCTTGGGATAAGAAATTAACGCTGGCAAACGGCAAATTTACTGCATGTATTTTCATTTTCCTAATACCGGCACCATCTGCTAGCAATCGGTGCCCCGCGTCACCGGCTTTTTATTTACAAGATGCTGCGAAGGTCTCGGCGAGACCTTGGCGTGCTCCGCACCCGGGAGCCCCGTGTCCCCCTCGCAACGTCCCCCGGGGTCCCCAGGGGACAACCCAGGGCCCCACCAGCGCCCCGACGGGTCTCACCCTTCCGTTGAAGCCCCCCCACAAGGAACGGGCACCACGAGGAGGGTTTGAAGCAGCAGCGGCGCCCGTGGAACCGCACCGTGCCGGGGATGGGCACAACACGCTGCCAGCACCAGTGGGACGGATCCGGCACGTTCGTCGCAGGCGAAAGTTTTACGGAAAACCAGGTCCAGGCCGATCACCGTTCGGCGCCGGGGGGAGCGGATCCTCCTTCCCACGCCAGGATTTAGGGCGATTAGCGCCGGCGATCCCACGTGCCGGTGCCGAGAAGGCTGGCCGGTGCCCTCGCGCGTGCAGCACCTTCCCTTCTCGCCTGCAGTAATCCTCAGCCTTTCGAGCAAATTATTAAAATTCACTTATATTTAATCTGCCTGCTGGAATTAATTGAATTTTTACGCTTGGCAAATGTCAGTGGGTGCATGCTGCCTCCCAACAGGGAGCCGGCTGCGGGTGCAGCGGGCAAAGCCCCGGGGTTTTACCCCTCCCCGGGGACAACCCCCCACCCCAGGGCGTGGGACAGGGTGCCCAGGGCACCCACAGCCCCCGCTGGCAACGGGTGGTGCGATGCATGGGTGCCAGCCCCCCTCCCAGCTCCGCGGGGAATGCTCGGTGGCACCGGGCACGCGTCCCCCAAACCTGCCTCCCCCCACAGGGCGCGCGCTGAACGCTCCCCAAATCCCACGGGATTCCCAAGGCGGCTCCCGGCAGTGCCTTGACGGCTTTGGAGGGGCACACGGGGAGCCCCTCGCTTTGCACCCTACACCCTTGCCGCAGAGCCCCAGCACCCTGCCTGGCGCTGGGCTCCTCTGCCGGATGATAAGAGCCTTCCTCGCCTNTTCCCACGGCGGCTCCCGGCAGTGCCTTGACGGCTTTGGAGGGGCACACGGGGAGCCCCTCGCTTTGCACCCTACACCCTTGCCGCAGAGCCCCAGCACCCTGCCTGGCGCTGGGCTCCTCTGCCGGATGATAAGAGCCTTCCTCGCCTCCCCGTCATCCTCCTCGAAAATTGCCAAAGCGTCTAATTTTCCCGCTGGGAAGGCCGAGGGAAAAGAGCTTCTATTTTGCCGGTAATAAGCCCTCCAGACAAAGGCAGGATGAGCCATTCAGCAGTGGGAAGGGGGAAGGGTCCAGCCCCATGCCGGAGCGGTGCGGAGGGCTTGCGGGAAGGGAGAGGTTCCCTCCTGCTTGGGGGAGCCAGCACCGGGATGCGGCACGGCATCCCGGCATCATCCCGGCACGGCCCAAGCCCACGCGCCCACCGGGTCCCGAGCTCCAGGGTGGGGTGGGCGGCATCACCGGTCCCCACTCCGGGGCCACTCCTGCCATCGCAGCTCTGCGAACCGTGAGCGGTACCCAAATCCCCGCTCCCCTGGGGACAGTCCCGGTCCTCGCTTGGAGATGCTCTCCCCATCCGCTGGCTTTGCACCACGACAGAGAAGTTCACGGTCGGGACGAGCCCTGTGGGACCCTCAGGGCCCTGGCAGGCAACTTCCAAACTTGACTGGCGCTCGCCCCCCTCCACCGCCCGCCCGGGATTATCATAAATTAAGACGTAATTACTCCATGGAAATTTACAGCACAAAGCTGCGGCGCTAACAAGTGTGTTTGGCGGCACCGGGAGGGGGGGGGCAGATACAAAGCGCTATTGTATGGCGGGCGCCAAAAAACCTGCTCTGCCCCCAAAACGTCGCATCTCGGGGCCGGGCGCGGGGCCGCGGGACCGGGATGGAGCTGGGGACGAAGCGGCTCCACGGCAGCCGCTCGAGCGCCGAAGCGAGCCACGTGCGTGCCTCACGCGTGCGGGGATGGTGAGGGGCGCGGTGCCCCGAGAGGAGGGTCCCAGCTTTTGGGGATGGGCGAAGGTGGGTGAAGGCTCCCCGGCGAGATGGGTGCTCTGCCCCGGTGCCGCGGCTCTGCTCCCCACCGGCAGCTCACGGCACGGTGCCGGTAACAAAGACGTCTCCTTTATTCCCTCAAATAACTCCGCACCCAGCCAGCTCCCACCCATGGGTGCTGCACCCAGCAAAACCGCACCTCTGAGACCCCTTCCACCACCTCCAGCACGCACGGGGTTAAAAACACCCCCCTGGGCACCTGGGGGGGACACACAGGGGGAACAGTGCCAGCGCCCGCGTGTTCCCCCCTCCCCGGCGCCGCCGGTGCTGCCGCGCTCCCCCAGCTGCCACGCGCATTAAAAAATAATAATCGGCGCGGAAAAAAAAAAAAANGCACCCAGCAAAACCGCACCTCTGAGACCCCTTCCACCACCTCCAGCACGCACGGGGTTAAAAACACCCCCCTGGGCACCTGGGGGGGACACACAGGGGGAACAGTGCCAGCGCCCGCGTGTTCCCCCCTCCCCGGCGCCGCCGGTGCTGCCGCGCTCCCCCAGCTGCCACGCGCATTAAAAAATAATAATCGGCGCGGAAAAAAAAAAAAAACCCAAAACGCAAAACCAAATCCAAAAAAAAAAAAACCCAAAAACCCCACCCCCCAACAACACAGCGCGAAAAAATTCAGGCGGCTAAAACAAATCCAGCAATAAAGGAGTCGGGGATCCTCGCAAAGCTGGCTGTGCAATTAAGCAGTTTTCTGCTGTACGCCGATAATCACCTAATTATACTATTAATGACAGTTCAACCTGCTCGGAAATAAAAGGACATTCTTCCACAACAGGATGCCAGCNCGTCCCCGGCAGGTGCTGCCAGCCGATGCCAAGGAAAGGGAAAGGCGGTGGTGGTGGTGGTGGGGGACACGTTACGAAGAATGGAAGCACCTGCTCCCCCCGCCAAAATCCCGGTGTGGATTCGGTGCCCGCAGCACCCCGAGGATCCCGCCGGCGCCCGGGGGATGCCGCGGGGATGACCGTGCGGCGGCGGTACCCCCGTTTTCATGGCGGGNCTAAAACAAATCCAGCAATAAAGGAGTCGGGGATCCTCGCAAAGCTGGCTGTGCAATTAAGCAGTTTTCTGCTGTACGCCGATAATCACCTAATTATACTATTAATGACAGTTCAACCTGCTCGGAAATAAAAGGACATTCTTCCACAACAGGATGCCAGCTGTTTGTTACAGATGTCAAACATCTTTAAAGCGTTATTATTAAAAGAAGAGGGGAAGGAGAAAAGCTCGGCGATGCAGAAACGCAGCGTCCGTCCCCCACCGCCGAAGCCCCTTGGGGGTGGGGGGGGGGTTGGGGGTCACCCCACGCCTCCCCTCCCTCCTTGGATATACGCGTTGGAGGGGTGTTGTGGCAGCGGAGCATCCTTCCCGCNGCGTCATTACACCTCGCCTGCTTGGCCCCGGCGGCGCAGCCGTCCCCGGGGAGCAGCCGGGCACCCACCCGCCGCGGGGCAATGCCGGTGCCGGCGTTGCACACCCACCGCACAGCCGCCTGGCTTTACGTCCCGTCCTGTATAGCTACAGGCAAATCTGCCTTTAAAACCGGGAACCAGGCTTCCCCCCGGAATAAAGAGATTTGGGGGGGGGCAGGAAGGAAAGAGGAAGAAAAAGGGGATNGATGCTCGGCGTGAGAAACGCCCGGCGTCGGCGCGCGTGGCAAGAGGTGGCGGCGTTTAATTAAGGGGAAACGAAGTTAAAAATTAATAATAAAACGGAGGGAGGGAGGGATATGCGCCCCGCTGCCAGGCGCGGGGCAGAGCTGGCCCTGCTCCCCCCGCACGCCCCGNGATGTCAGGGAATAACTGCCCCCCGTCCAAGCGGCGCGGCACTGACATCTCGGGTACCACCGGGGCCCTGGCACGAGCACGATGGCTGCAGACAGGCGCTGAATTTTGGGGGTGCCCACCGACCCACTCGGAGCTGGGGGGGCTGCGACAGAGCCCCCTGCCCAGGGCAGGACCCCCACCCCTGACACTTTGGCACGCGTGGGGCCGGCACCGGCCTCCCGCTCGCCGGACGGGATCCAGCGGGGAAAAACCGTGTGGGAAGCGTCGCCGCGAGCCCGGGGCGATGCCCCCCTGTCCCCTTCGCTGGCACGCAGCCCTCGCCCGCTGCCCCCCCTTCCCCCGGCTCCCCTCTCCCCTCCCCTCCCCTCTTCAAACCATCACGGGGAAGCTGGAAAGTGGTTGACATGGTTGCCATGGCGACCGAATTTAGGACTGGCAGAGGAGGAGGAGGAGGAGGAGGAGGAGGATGGTGAGGTGGGCAAGGGAGGAAGGTGGGAGGGCTTCCCGGCACCCCAACACAGCCCGGACCCCCACGGCATCACTCAGCCCCCCCTCAGCACCCCAAAAGCATCACCCTCGAGCACCCCTCGACCACACACCCGGCGAGGATGAGGAAGGGTGACCCCCCCAAGCCCAGCACCCAGCCGGGGGTTGCCAGGAAGGGGGTGGGGGGCTCAGCCTCGAGCACCCCAAAGCCAGCCCGGGGGCGGCCACCCGACCCGGCGCTGCCAAAAGCTGCCGGTGACTCACGCCTCGCGCCAGCGGCACCCGCCGAGCGGGTGTTTACGCGGCATCATCCAGCTCCCTCCATCTGCTTTGATCCACGGGCTAAATATTACCGGCCCCGGTGTAAAAATAGGAACCATTTGGGAAGGTCCTGAGTCAGCAGCATCCGCCGCCGGCACCCGCTGCTGTCCTCCCCGGCACGCCGAGGCACCCAGGGCCCTGTCCCACCCCGCCGGGGGATGCACCGGGGAGCCCCAGGGTCCCTCCAGCACCCGGGGGCTGCCAGCGATTCGGGGACACCCGCAGGGAGAGGGGGGACCCCGAAAGGCTGCGTGCGTTTGGGTGCAGGCAGCCAGGCCCCCTCCGTGTCCCCGAGGGGTGCCGCTGTCCCCAAAGGATGCTGCTGTCCCCGAGGGACGCTGGCACCGCCACAGGGTGACAACTGCACCCACGTATCTCCAGGCAAACCAGCCTGAGCACGGCTCCCCTATGTACCGGCAGGGAACGGGGTCCCCTCCCCGGTCCCTGCTCTCAGCTGTGCCTGACGCCACGTCCCCACCGTGCCCGGTGTCCCCTCGCAGCCGGCTGAGCCCCCTTGCACATCTCCAGCCCCGTGACCAGAGGGATGCTGGGGACAGCAGCATCGGTGAGCGGAGGGATGTGGGGGACACAGAGGAGCCGGACGGATGCCGTGCCAGCCGAGGCGGGAGAACAAGCCACCACGGAGCGTGGGACAGGGGCCACAGCCAGGCGGTCCCCGAGGCGGTGACGGTCCCCAGCAGGACTGGCTCCGCTGAGTCACGGCCACCAGCCCAGCCCTCACGAAACCCCCGCGAGCCCGCGGCGGCGAAGGTTCACATCTCCATCTGCTCCCACCCGACCGGGCCCACCAGCATCTCCCAACGCCCCGGCAGCTGCTGACGGCGATTTCTCTGCTTGCCAGCGCCTCAAACATAATTTCCCTTAATTGCTTTAAATCTCACAGCCTGACACTTCCATGCTCCTCTCTGTCTTGCTTTTTCTCCTCTGATTTTTTTTTTTTCTTTCCTCTCCGAGGCGGCTGGAAAGCCGAGAGCTGGCTGGAGCAGGGTTTTCCAGGGAGTGGGAACAACGGCAAAGCCAGAAGTTTCACGCAACAGGAGCTGCCGCCGGGAACCCCCGCTCGACCGGAGCGTGCGAAATACGGAATTTAAGGGGGAAAAAAAAAAAAAAGAAAAAAACCAACCCCCAACCCCATCTCCCTGCACCTGCAGCCTTTGGAGGACTCCCCGCGGCAGGGGATGGCACCGAGGCACTGCCTGCGGCCACTGCGGCAGCTGAGCACCGGCAAGCAGTGGGCAAGGGGATGGTGCCATCGGGGGGACGGGGACCCCCGCGGCCGGCAGGGAGGAGGGCACCGGGTCGGAGCGTGCGGGGTGCGAGCAGGGTGCCACGGGCAAGCAGGCCACCCACATCCCTGCCGTGAAGGGGCATGGGGGGGGTCACACCGTAACCCCTCCCGGCGAAGGGGGACCCCCAAGTTCAGCCCCGGCGCCCCTTCGACGCCCTTCCCGGCTCGCCTTCGCGCGCTCCGGCGCAGGCGCGCTTGGGCACAGCCGCTCGTTCCTCTAACAACTGCCACATGCAAAAGCCATTTCCTGAAACAAACAACCTTCCGCGGGGAAACCGCCGCGCGGGGGCACGGCCCCCCCCAGGAGAGGGGCCCCGTCGCCGCACCCCGCCTCGCGGAGCGCACCCCCGAGCTCGCGAGCTGAGCATGCGCCCCGAGACTGCACCCCCAGCGCACCTCGAGCTCACAGCCGGAGCTCACCGCCCAGGCTCGCATCCGGAGCGCGCGCCCCGGGTGTGCACGGCGAACACGCACCCTGAGCGTGCACCCCAAGAGCACCGCAAGCTCACAGCCCCAGCGTGCACCCTGAGCACGCACCCCGAGCCTGCACCCCAAGAGCACCACGAGTTCACAGCCTGAGCTCACAGCCCAAGGCTGCTTCCGGAGGGTGCACCCCGAGCGTGAACCCCAAGCGCGCACCCCGAGAGCGCCTCGAGCTCACACCCTGAGCTCACAGCCTGAGTATCCTGAGTGTGCACCCACAGCGTGCACCCTGAGCCTGCACCGCAAGAGCACCTTGAGCCGTCACTCCGGGCTCCCACCCCGAGCTCGTACCCCGAGCACCCACCCCCAGCACGCGCCCCGAGCGTGCACCCCAAACACGCACCCTGAGCACACACTCTGAGTGCACCCCCCCCCGAGCACGCACCCCGAGCTCGCACCCCAGTCCCCCTCGCCACCGACGCTCTCGAAGCACCCCAAACCCCCACGGAGTGTGGGGGGGGGTCCTCCTCCGTCACCAGCTGCCGTGGGGGCCGGTGCCGCCGGCTGGGGCGACACAGCAAACTTTGGTGCCCCAAGTCCCCCGCGCCTGGGCAGCCACGGGGCCGCAAGCGGGGACCCCCACCCCAAAACACACCCGGCATTTCTCCCCATCCCTCCCCAGCCGGAAACGCTCCCGGCTCCTCAGGGTGCGGGGAGAAACCCCCCGGGGCAGGCGAGTGGCAGCAGGAGAAGTGGGGGGGCAAAACCAAATCAAAAGATCGGAA
>VZSC01019641.1:0-16403 GCA_013398225.1 Steatornis caripensis
TGGATGCCCAAAGGAGGCTGTGACCCTGTGGAGAGCCTGCACTGGAGCAGGGTCCTCACAGAACCTGTGGCCCTGTGGAGAGAGGAGCCCACGCTGGAGCAGGTTTGCTGGCAGGGCTGTGACACCATGGGGGNGGAGAAAAAAACGTGCTGCACAACAGCAGCAGTCAGAAGAGAGGAGTGAGAATATGTGAGAGAAACAGCTCTGCAGACACAAAGGTCAGTGAAGTAGGAGCGGGAGGAGGTGCTCCAGGCACCAGAGGAGAGATTCACCATGGTGAGGCAGGCTGTCCCCTTGCAGCCCATGGAGGTCCATGGTGGAGCAGATCTCACCTGCAGGCCATGGAGGACCCCACGCTGAAGCAGGTGGATGCCCAAAGGAGGCTGTGACCCTGTGGAGAGCCTGCACTGGAGCAGGGTCCTCACAGAACCTGTGGCCCTGTGGAGAGAGGAGCCCACGCTGGAGCAGGTTTGCTGGCAGGGCTGTGACACCATGGGGGACCCTCGCTTGAGCAGTCTCTTCCTGAATGGCTGCACCCCATGGATGGGACCCACGTTAGAGCAGTTTGTGAAGAACTGCAGCCCATGGGAAGGACTCACATTGGTGAAGTCCATGGAAGACTGTCTCCAGTGGGAGGAACCCCACGCTGGAGCAGGGGAAGAGTGTGAGGAGGAAGCGGCAGCAGAGACAATGTGTGATGAACTGACTGCAACCCCAATCCCTTGTCCCCCTGTGCCGCTGGAGGGCAGGAGGTAGAGAAATCAGGAGTGAAGTTGAGCCCGAGAAGAACGGAGGGGTGGGGGAACAGTGTTTTAAGATTTGGTTTTCTTTCTCATTATCCTATTTTGATTTGATTGGTAATAAGTTCAATTAATTTCCCCAAGTCAGGACTGTTTTGCCCATGATGGTAATTGGTGAGCGATCTCTCCCTGTCTTTATCTCAACCCATGAGCCTTTTGTTATATTTTCTCTCCCCTGTCCAGCTGAGGAGGGGAGTGATAGAGCAGCTTTGGTGGGCACCTGGTGTCTAGCCATGGTCAACCCACCACATTCACCACACCCATAAACCTGGATGATTTTTTTGCCATTAAACCAAGGCTGTGGTCCTGCTGAGAGAAGTAAGACCATGGATCCATGGATGCGATGCACAAACAGCAGAAGATGGCAGCAGCCACAAGAGTACCTCTTTCCTCCTCATGCAGCCCCTGTAAGACCTCAGCTAGAGACTAGTTTGGGTAACTTAAGAAAGATATGTCAAACCCCCGTTGGACAAAGAATGGTAGACTTTTAATTTCAGCATGACCAGTTCAGGCGAGAACACTGGCTCTGAGAATTGCGAAGCCCATATTGCTCAGAGATGTCTAAAAGCAGGTGAGATTGTCATCTGCCAGGATGGCTTAGGTAAAGCTGATCTTGTCCTTGGTGAGTCAAAATTCACTAAAAAGCTTATAAGATTCCAAGTCACTGCCAGATTCCAGTGAAGATAGACACTGATTCCCTGCGACAGCTTTCACAGAAAATGATGATACCAAAACAATAATGTAAAGAGGCAGGACAGACTCCTCCTGATGGGAAACATTCCTAATTACTTCTGGTTTCAGACCTACGTGAGGCAGGCTGTTTCCTTTGCCAAAAGCATTCGAGAGCTTTAGGAAATTAAAGCAGAAGTCTCCAAAGTTTAAACCACGCAACCCACAAAACCATATTTCATGTACATCAAGCACTTTTCAAAATCAGTGATAATCATCTAAAGAAGACAAGAGATCATTCTAAAACTCACGGACTGCAATGGATTTATTAGCTCAAATGCACACTGATATGGAAATAACGTTTGATGTGGCATAACACATTCTATCTATTTCATTTCTGAAGAAATATAGTTAAGCTCCAATTTCTAAACACAAAAGAAGAAAATATGTGATAATAGATGTGGGCCAGCAAACAATATATATAAATAAATCTGTTTTTTTGTCTAGGACTGGAAAGGCCTGTCAGAAGATGTAGTAAATGCCAGGGCAGCAGATCTTAATCCCAACAAAGAATGGTCCTTTCTTTAAAGAGTATTTTACACATTTAAAAAATAGAGACCTACTTCTGTCTGTTTTTTAAGCTTGTATATCAGAAGGAGAAAATGTTTAGTATCAGCCTCAAGCGAAGTTACAGATGCAGCTCTAGAGACAGAAGCATTCGTAAAATAGCATTACTGGGGTAGGCAATACATAGGATGTTTTTTACATATCGAGTTCATGATTTCCATTTTATGATGCAAGTACAGACTGAGCTGTGGACCCTCCAGCCCTTTATAAAAACCCAAAGGTTGTAGACATTAGACAGACCATGAAGTGTTATCAAGGGGTGCCTGTGAAATGGGCTGAAGTGTCCTGGCTGATATCAGACGCTGGAAGGGTCTCTGCAGCAGGGACCAGGGACCAGGATCCAGTAATCTCCCCGCTTCACAAAGTAAGGCCTCCTGCTGTTTGCTCTCCCATGTAGCTTTAGTGGTGAACCAAACGACTTTTACAGAAAATGCCACATCCGGGTGATGGGAATGCAAGTTTGAGTCCTCTCATCCTTGGGAAGGAATTGAATGGAGGTCTCTCAGACCCTGAACATGCTATGGAAAAGGCAATCAACATGCAACATCAACTCATCTCAACAGAGATGATAAAACGTAAGTATCATCTCTGCAAGAAGACCAAATGCTCTGACCACACAGGAGATCATCAAGCATAACTTGCAGCACTGCATCAAGCACTTTTTTTCCCTTCGCTTGCCTCCAGGCTGCTCCCAGTCAGTGTGAAAAGCACCCCTCATCCTCTACCAGAACATTGGTACCTCTACCATAACACCACCCCCGAGAGGGAGCCTGCTCCCAGATACTGTATTTTGTGAAGGCACCAGAGCAATCCCTGCCCCACTGGCTGTATAGATCTTAACAGACCTCAAACAAACTATTCTGAAATAGTTTCCCCATTCTGCAGACAGGGAAAAAACTAGTAGGCAGCTAGTGAGGCTGCAGATGGACCAGAAAGTTGGAGTCAAAGGAGAGGTATGCCAAGGCAGTGGTACAAACACATCCTGAATTGCCGTATTGAAAGACCTGCTTTCGAATTAGGGATGCAACACCCACGCAACCATGGGTGGTTTTTACCCATTGGATTTGCCCAAGGCAACGTAGGAAGAGAGTGACAGAGCAAGGGCCAGCACGGTAGAGCAGAGATCACCTAGAAAATCTGTGTTTAAACTAGATCCTTCTTAATTTGGCTCATGAGATACTTTCACGTTAACATTCTGCTGCAGCCAGGCAAAGCCAGACACAACACGCAGGGTATCGAGCTGTAGGAAACAAACCTTTTTAGCAGTGCCTGGCAGTAAGTTAGGATAATCAAAGCTCCTCCTCTGTTCTCACCCTCTCAGCAGAGAGGAACAGTGCATATACCAAACGAGATACATAAGTGTTAAAAAGTGAGATTTTTAAAGCATCAGTACACTTTTAATAATCCCAAGTATTATCAGTAGCATCGGTATGGGCATTTATTTTCGCCACACTGAAACTAGAGTTTTAATCCCCTATTGACTGAAGCTGAAGTGCAGGACACACTGCAATTTGTGTGATTGATTCACATACCTGGAGGGAATCAAGTCATCTACAAAACAATTTTTTTCTTCCCTTACAGGCCCCTGTTAGATAAATGTCTCTGTAAGCAAAATATCTTCTTTAAATTGAGGGCAAGAGGTCAAATACACTGCTAGCAAAAGCAGGCAGAACTTTGGTGAAGTCCAAGTGGAAAATTTGACCTGATATAAACACATTTCCTTAAGTTATGAGAAGGTAACTCAGATTCAAGAAAAATATTTTTTCTTTAAGACTGAGAAGTTGAATGATTCCATACAGAAGATAAACTTGGCAGCACCCAGAAAGTGATATTCACCTATTTATACATATTAAGAATGCTATTTTTTTTCCCCAAAATAGCAGGTTGTTGCAAGACCCCATCCAATGTCCAATTCAAATAGCTGGGATGTGCTCTGATTTTCAGCAAGTGCCAAGCATCCCCCCTTCTAAAACCACTAGTCTTCACTCAGTTGTCAATTAAGAAGCTTGAATATCCCAGTCAGTTAATGAAAGGAAAACTGGAAACCCATTCAGAAACCACAGATAAATCACCTTAGGAATAAAGCCAGAAGGAGGAGACAGCTCTGGGTGCCTCTGGTGCGTGTGCTCATGCTTGACATCTCCTTAAGCATTCGCTTTAAAAGCTTCGTGTCAAAGTTTCTCCAGTCTCCTGACAAACAGAGTTTTTGCTACGTTCAGCCCAGCAGGGGAAAGTGTGATAACTTCGAAGGACGAAACTCAAAAGTAGTTCTGGTTCATTTGAAATAGCACTGGCATGACTAGGTAATAGAAAACAAAGTTCTTTCAAGATACTGTCATTGTTGTGAATCTTGATGATGCCGTCTCAGGCAGGAACGATAACATTTGATTTTTCTTCTACATTTGTCACGCAGGGACTAAGCGCCTTGGGAGGGGTGGGGAGGGTGGGTGAAGAAACAACTCACAGCATTCATACACGTATATATTTAGTTATATGCTGAACGACAAGGCTGAGGAGTGGGGGATATAATAAAGGTGAGCTTTCTGATCTACTGCACTCAAAGCCAAGAGCTAAGTAATACAGTAATGTAAAATTTTGATCTGGTTTGTGTAAAAATCTAATTTATATTTTCTGATTTAAGTGCAAGCGGGCGACCATCGCCCACCCCAGAAGCGGGTGGCAGCCTGCCGAGTCCCAAGGCTGGCCTCTTTCTATCCTGCTACCAATATACCACCTTAAACCGATGACACATGCTGTCGTATTACAGAGACAGCTCTTTGCAAGGTGCACATGAAAGTTGCTGTGAGTAAAAGATTTGCTATTAGAGGCTTTTTTCCCCCTCCTTTCTTTTTTTATTTATTGTTGATGGTAGAGGTAAAGAGATTCAAGACTCCCCTGCGCACAGTATCTTCCCAACAGGGTAAGTTCTACGGAAATTATTATTGGAAGACATCTCTATAAAACAAGGATAATGAATCACTTCTTCACCTTCCGCACAGAGTAAGACTTCTACTTATTACACCATTACGAAGCCCTCTTGTTAAATTTAGCTACGGAGAAGATGATCTCTCTTTCTAGTCACATGGATGTCCCGGCTGCCGGGCCAGTGAGTGAAGACAGGTGAGGCAGCATTTGATAAACCAGCTGTGTTGGCAAGGCCGTGCTGTGTCGTTGGAATGAGCCTGGATATTTAGTTCAATTCCCTACTTCTTCCTAAGTCAGCTTTCATTCTGATGTGTTCCTGTGCAGCCGCGTCTCAGCTGGATGTAATAGTGCCAACATTTTGAAAGGAAAATTGTTTTCCATTTCGGACAGTATTTCATGCATAACGCATCCCTTACAATCAGAAAATGCAACCGCTCAGCCTGTGCAGAGCAGGGCAGTTGCTGAGGCCTCAGGTCTTCTCTGCTTTTCCAGTCTCCAACAGGACAGATCCAGGATCCTTCCTGTCATGACCCAGGGACCTAGGACTACACTGGGCACAGAGCAGGACTGAGAAAAGCAAGACAATACTTCTAGCCGCCTTTTCCAGGCTGATGGGGACTCATTTTGTTTTAAAATTATTTGAAAAAACCAAGTGGTATCTGAAAATCTAGTGCAATGAAACTAAACAGAAAAATAAAGGGGTGTCAGGATTTTCCATAGCGGGCTGCAGTGTATGTTCATTTCTGCGTGTTTGTCAGTCAGAATTATGCAAAGAAAGGTTTATTATCTACTACCAAGAATAGTTTATTGTGTCTGTTTAAATGGCTATGAAAGAGCTTTTGGAGGAGCATGAAGCTCAGCTTATGTTACAGGCAGCATCACAGTAGCAGAAGACATATTTTATTCAGTCCTTGCGGGAAGTGGGGATTTTATTTTTCCTTTTAAAAGGTGTTTGTATATAACACTGTCAGATGGTACCAGACAACGCCATAAACACAAATCCTCTGTTCATTTGTCCATGAACCAGCCCAGGTAGTGCCCCATGCCCAAGGGACTGCTCCTCCCCGACTTCTGGTCCTGGAGATCAGTGGTGGGACGGCTGCAGGGCATCGTCTCCTCCCGCACCGAGAGCCCATGCTGCTGCTAGACCACGTGTATCTCACTCCCTTCAACTCACCTTGTGAGATACAGCTGCTGCCAGCTGTTCTTTTGTTAATGCAGATTTTTATAACACATTTAACCTTACTTGGATTTATCACAGGCCTTCCTTAAACCGCTGTGAAGTTTATCTTTGCTGCTGCTAAGGGAAAGTATTCAGAGCCCAGTAAAAAAACTCCTCAGAATGACTATCGCGTATGAACTTAATAACAATACATCACATCCAGGGATTCACTGCAATCTACGATAGCGCTGCTGACGCCCTTTTCTTTTTTCTCACACTTTGTTACACCGTGCATGGGCTCAGCTGCCTTTCTGCAGCTGTACAGCGCGCTAGTTAGGAGGAGATGGAATATGCAAGTTATTTTGTAAGCTGAGGGTAGAGAGGAACAGGAACAAACGCACGCTTGACAGAAAACCAGCATGAACTGGAAGACAGACACACAGAGCATTTCCCTTGACCCAGCAGAGCACAAAACCGTTCACACCCAGAAGGGTCCCCGCGGTGTCCTACAAACCGCGTTTACAGAAGTGATGACTCAGAACTTCCATTTCCCCACGCTTTGCCGGCAGCGCGGTTACAAATCATCTCCAGCATTACAAGTGCAGCTCAGACACAAAGGAGATGAAAAAAGGGGCTAATTTTAACCCGTCAAGAATGTTTTCAGGCTGTCAGACCAGGGCGTGTGTCTTTGTGAGGGTGAAAGAGAAGGAAGGGACCTAAGAGCACTTGAGAAAAAATTGAAGGTTAGCACAAGCACATCACTCATTCAAGGAAATCCTGCAGGTGGGATTTCGAAGAGCACCGGAACAAAGTAACAGGTTATAAATCCTTGTTTCTCTTAAAAACACTAACGCCCATCATCTCAAGTTTGTTATTTACTGCCTGCCTACATAGCTGGCTTTGTTTGAGCACTCGAGCAGAAATTTCTCCCGACAACAGACCAGCAGTGATTAAATTTTAAAATCCAATTCATGACTTCAACCCCACAACCTCCTATACCGTGGGAAGAGAAAATTCTTAAAATTTACCAACAGAGCAGATCCGATCTTGTCAGTTTGCACCAGGTGACAAACTTTTCAGGGAAAAAAAAAAAAGAAAAAGAGAGAACTTGCATTATTGGAAGGGAATAGGGAGGAGAGAAACTTCACCATTTGTGTTCAAGGTTTTATATAGAGGGCTTTGTAAAGGGAGAAAGAAATCCAAAACATCTGCTGGGGAAAAACCGTGCAGAATCCGTTCAGAACCCAGGCTGCGTCACTCCAACCCTGCTCGCTTATTAAATGGAAGTAGAAGGAACCAATTCAGAATGCTCTATCTTCTGATTAAAAAGAGAAGAGAAGAGGGGAGGGAATTGTTATCACTGTATTTGCAGCGTAGCACGCCAACTTTATTTTCTTTTTCTTTTAGTAACTTACTTTTACAAGTGCTCCATTAATAATTCATGCTGCTTCTAAACGGCAGGGCAGCCGCTGTTTCTTTGCGGCATTTCACAATGGCTGAGTGACAACGGTGGCTCTCACTCCAGGCTACTATCTTTGACCGTCTGCCGGGAGAGACATTGCTGTCCTTCCTTTGTCATTCAATCCCTGACACAGTTGTGACAAATGCCGGCGTGCTCTGTCATTCCCTTCAGCCTCCGATAACAGAAATCTGCCACTTCTCAATGTGCGGTCTGCACTCTTGTCCCCTAAAGAAGAAGCTGTATGTTAATGACGCCTGGTGACGTGCAGGTCTGCTTCTGTCGGTTGCATTTCCTCCGATTACGTATTTGGATTGACCGTGCTTCAAAAAGCACAGACCTTAAACGCTGCTTTGGGATCAGCACTCAGCTAAAGCTTGTATGATAATGGTATCTCCAGGGCGTTGAGGAGAAAAAAAAAAGCCTCTCTTTTTCAGCAAAAGTGATGGGAGACAACGCCAGATTTCAGGACAGATAATAAAAGATGACAGATGGAAAGAACTTGTGTTTCCCATCAGTTCTAAGGAGCTTTTGGGCTTGAGCTGGAAGGGTGTGGTGTAACCCCCAGCACCGCTGAAGACTTCCCGAAACCTGTCCAGGACAGCGCAAGCAGGACATGTCGCATCCCGTATCTTCCTCTGTGTTGAAGCATCGCAAGCTGCTTTGCAGAAGTTCGTAAAGAAAACAATCCTGCTTCCTTCCACAGATGTTTGGAAATGGTGGGTGTGTTTTCAACAGGCAGCACAAAGTGTTCTGAGGCGCTCTCTGACTCTGACAGCCACTTGCAGCCCCTCTCCCTCCCCTTTCTCCCTCCTTGCCCTGCCTGCAACACGGGGGCACATGCTTGATGTATTCGGACAAAATTGCTCTATTCACTTAACGTGCAATATCCATTACAGACTATCTAAGCACCTGTTCGCGTTGCTGATTCCAGGAAGGGGCTGGGAGCCTTAACGAGTTTCCCAACTTCCAGCACGTTGATCTTCCCAGATAAATGGATGCAGGCAAGTGCAAAACAAGGATTAAGTCATCACAGCCAGAGATGGCAATACCTGAACCCTACTGGCTCTACTGAACCCACCACGCCCTTGGAGCAGGCTGCGGTGCCTCAGTGGGGCACATCCAGCATTCAACCATCATACCCTTGGCAAACATTCACTACATGTTGCTGTTATAAACATGGGGGACAAGATGTTACAGGCATTCTTTTTCCTGTGGAGATGTTGAATGCTGCTTCCTTTATCCTTAGCTACAGCAGCGCTGTTCCCAATTATAATCACTAAAGGAGAACAGCTGGCACTTGTTCGACCGGAATACTCTCTCCAAAGCCCACTGAAGCTGATGGAAAAACGATCTCCTTTCTTCCACTGCATTTTGGATCAGACTCAGAGACCTGATGATTTAGAAAGCAGTTTTTTAAATTCCTTTGTCACTTCTCCATCTCATGTTTGTGGCTAGAAACCATTTTTCCCAATCTATACACCCAGCGACAGGAGGTTGGGACAGCATTACCCCCACCATTTCTAGAAAATAACAGATGCTAATTAAAAAACTGCACAGCAAGACTGGAGCCATTAGAAACTAGAAAGACAGAAAGAATGAAGCAGAACAGCAAGCAGGGGCAGACTTCTGATGTCCTTTGCACATGATGTTTTTTCCCATTAGAGTACTTCCATGGCTGTTCCACGCATTTCTCAGAGCTCAATTTGTCTTGCACAGACTTTACTGAAAGGTAAAAAGCAACTCTTCGCTAGAGAATCAATTAACATGTAATCTTTGACATTTTGAATCATCAACAGCTGCCAGATGAGTTTCTCCTTTATACAGAATGAAATGTACTGACACCATCCCACATGACATCTCTCTAAATCGGAGAGACACGGACTTGACAGATGTATCGTGCACTGGATAAGGAATTGGCTGGATTCTTGCACTCAAAGCGTTGCAGTCAATGGATCGATGTCCAAGTGGAGACCTGGAGTGGCGTTCCTCAGGGGTTGGTATTGGGGCGAGTGCCATGCAACATCTTTGTCGGCGACATGGACAGTGGGATTGAGCGCACCCTCAGCAAGTTTGCCGACGACACCAAGCCGTGGAGTGCGATTGGCATGCTGGAGCAAAGGAAAGCCATCCAGAGGGACCTTGATAGGCTTGAGAGGTGGGCCTGTGGGAACCACATGAAGTTCACCAAGGCCAAGTGCAAGGTCCTGCACGAGGGTCGGGGCAATCCCAAGCACAGATATAGGCTGGGCAGAGAACAGATAGAGGGCAGCCCTGAGGGGAAGGGCTTGGGGGTGTTGGTTGATGAGAAGCTCAACACAAGCCAGCAATGCATGCTTGCAGCCCAGAATGCCAACTGTAGCCTGGGTGCATCAAAAGAAGCGTGACCAGCAGGTCAAGGGAGGTGATTCTCCTCCTCTACTCTGCTCTCATGAGACCTCACCTGTAGTACTGCGTTCAGCTCTGGGGCCCCCAACATAAGAAGGACACGGACCTGATGGAGTGAGTCCAGAGGGCCACGAAGATGATCAGGGGCTGCAGCAGCTCTCCTGTGAAGACAGGCTGAGAGAGCTGTGGTTGTTAAGCCTGGAGAAGGCTCTGGGGAGACCTTATGGCAGCATCCCAGTACCTGAAGGGGGCCTGCGAGAGAGCTGGAGAGGGACTTTTTACAAGGGCATGGAGTGATAGCATGAGGAGTAACAGTTTTAAACTGAAAGAGGATAGATTTTGATTAGATATTAGGAAGAAATTCTAGGGTAGTGAGACACAACAGGTTGTCCAGAGAAGCTGTGGACGCCCCCTCCCTGGAAGTGTTCAAGGCCAGGCTGGATGGGGCTTTGAGCAACCTGGTCTGGTGGAATTTGTCCCTGTCCATGGCAGGGGTCTGGAACTAGATGATCTTTAAGGTCCCTTCCAACCTTCTATGATTCTATGATTTCTTCAGTGTTTGATAATTTGATTTTTTGTTACATTTTTCTATATTCATCTAGATCTCTTCCAGTCCCATGGCGATAAAGCATGCTGAGTTTTCCCTCTGAAATTACCAACAAAATTCTTCTTGATCTCAGGAAGTAACAAACTGATCCAACAGCGATTATGTTGGGAAATATAAATTTCCTTTCCTCCTGCAATTTCCTTGACCATTTGGGGCCAAATTTCCATTTTCATAATTGTAGGGCTCTGACCAGTGAACAGAAGCAGCATGCCTAAATGGCTGCAGCAGCTGCTGACACTACCCTCCATGAAGAGTTCCCTCTTTTGCTGTACGAACAGCTCAGCTGCTCCTGAAGCAAGCACTGAACCCGACGCGCAACATTAATATGCTCTGAGATTACCTTGTATTATCAGAATGCAAATCAGGGGAAGTTTAGCAGCTGCTTCTCAAGGCAAAAACCATGCAATGGGGAGAGTGTGAAAGAGTGGGCAGCTGGGGATCATCATCTCTACATTATTCCCTAGCTGCCAAGACATTAGGTTGTTTATTTGCAGTACAATAATTGATCAGTTTTGGCAGAATACGTTACAGGTAAGGGAATTTACAGAACAACGCAAGCACCTCAGAATTCAACTTGCAGACTGGTTGGGCAGGGACTGCAATTTCTCAGGTGCATAGAAAGCATCTGCTGCGAGGGACCCCAACTGAGCTTTCAATTGCTATGGCTACAGAAATATTTAATAATGGTAAGTAAATGATTATCATTGCTTTGTAATTTCATTGTGTATAATAAAATGGTATCTGTTAGTTAATAATATGCACATATCTAAATATAGCAGTTGCAATAAGCTCCATTTTGCTCACCTTTCTGCATTACTGTTGGATTCCCATTGGTTTCAACATGGCTGAGATTCCACGCCAATTCAAACAGTTGTAATTGTCTGTCCTAGGAAGATTAGCAAGGAAGCAGGATTATATGAAAGGATTAAACATACACATAAAACTAACATACTAAGTAACGTAATAAAAATTGTAGGTGGACTAATCTCTGAATCACCTGTGAAGGCTGAAAAGTTGTGAAATTGCCCTGTCTTATAGAGCTGCGTATTTTCTACATCTTGTTTAGCTATGTAGAATGATTGCAATAAACTGTCACCCGTAGCCAGAAGAAAGGCTACAAGAATGTTGTAGTGATGACTTCAGTTATTCTGGGCTACTTGCTAGAAACAGTCACAGCTCTGCAAGTCGTTCAGTTCATCTGAGTGTCACACAAATATATATATATATATATGCATGTTTGATATCAAGTGATGTCTTTGCTGTTTTCTCTTAACACTTCTGAAAATCAGGCAAGATAATAGCAACATTCATGAAAGAGTGATTACCATCATTGTGCTAATGATGGTCACAGAAGGAAGGCTCAGGCTCAATGAGCTCCGAATGGGAAATGTGCTTTGCAAAAGAATAAATGGGAGATTCTGAAACCCAAATCCATGAGGAAGTGATTTACAGCAATTTTACGTGGACTATGTAATTCTAAAGTAGAACAGAACTAAAGTCTTTCAAGAGAGATCTCTGCCACATTAATACGTTTGCTGCATCATCAGCACAAAGTGGCCCTACCCACTGTAATACGCTGCCCCCAGGTCAGACAAAATGGCTCGCACCTCAGGCTCAGTAGATGGTCAGTCAAAACAAGCTGATAAAGCAGACAAATTCAGCCAAAGGACAAACTAAGCAGCACAGATTGTATCGTTGCCAAGGCAGGAACGTAACGCGCAGAGCAGATGCAGAGAAGCTGCTGTCCTCCCAGAGTGCTGTGCTGGCCAAAGCAAGAAAATGCTACAGAAATTAATGGCAATATGGTCTACATGCTGAACAAGAAAGCCATGCCACGAAATGCATGACCCAAACATTACGGTTGAAAAAAGTAAAAAGGAGAGAGAGAGAGACATTATTTAAAGGGTAATCCAGCAGGTAAGATTTTACCATCTTTTATGAAGAGTAGATCAATGAAAGAACGCTCCCAATGAGAGAAGAAATTAATTGCAGTCAGTGTTGCTGGTGTATGAGCAAAAAGGTCACCAAGGGTCTGGAGCCGGTGCTGAACAGATTGAAGTTTCTATTACACATTTCTATTTCTATGGAAATGCACAATAATTACTTTTGCAAGCTTGCAAAGGACTAAATTGATTCAAACAGGATGAATCTAGCTGCAGCCCACTGCATCAGCTGTGTGACAGTAATTAATATTTAGATTAGAAAAAAAAATTAAATAAAGTAGTTTACTTTGCATTAAGGCAACAATTTCTGTTCAAAATTTCAGTGACATCTCAGGCCTTAGCATAGATGGTGCGGAAGACGTCTTCTAATGCTCGAAGTTAAGTTCTTAATGTACAGATGAATTAATTTTCCAGGCTTCTTTTTAATGCCAAACAACTTAATTTGGGATTTAGAATTGAAGTTCTGGTTTTACACTGCAAATATTCACAAAACCCACAAAAATACAAATAAACACAAAACCACTAGAAACCCCACAGTAAAGACAAAAAAGTGTTTAGGAAAACAATGTTCGAATTACCTACAAATATACACACTGAAGTTGGGATAGAGGTACTTGCTTCGGCTTGTATTTGTGCTTTGCAGCTCCGTAAGGGCCACAGAGCGTTAGATATGTTTAAATGGTCAAGCTAATTATTCCCAAATATTCGTATTGCAGTAGCGCTCACAAGCCTGTCACGCACTAGGGTCCGCTTCTTTACTCAGTCTTTTAATCAGGTCTAAAACTGTATGGGCAGAGCCAGGTGGTTGTAAAAGTTCCATGAGCAGTCCCAGACAAGGCAAGGTGATGAATGAGGTCCAGGGTTCACCTAGGGAACGCAGTGAGGAACAGCAGGAGACTGGGCAGGAGGCACGGCTGCAGACGAAGCTGCAGGGTAGGCGTGAGGTCCATCCGGGAGACAGGAGCAGAGAGGCAGGACTGCAGACAAGCTACCTATAAGCAAGGTTCAACATCCTTTTAGGAAACAAGGCCAGGAATTTTCAGTGTTGATCCCAGCTTCCAAAACACTTCTGGTGCCTGTTGGTTTTCTGCTATGCAGACTTACTAGGCATACTGTAATACCAGTCATGATGTAGGCAAGTACTCTTGATACCCACGTTAAGAAAGGAGAAAATCAGACTGGAAGCCCAGCTTGTGTTACATACTGCTTGATTTTCAAAAATGTCATGATATTCAGAAACTTCAGAGGGCATGCCAAGTAGTCCTCACCTCTGGTGAGCAGCCCTGGACATCTAGCTCTGTGCAATCTTCACGATCATCATCCAATGAATTTCCTTTCTAAGATTACTGAAGATTCATCTTCAATCAAAAAAAGGACTGCATCCTTACTTGGGTTGTAGCTACCTGTCACTAACTAAACAATGATACTGCTTTCACCTCTACTACTTTTATCTTACAAATGATAAAGATAGCAACAGTAACCCAGAATGATTGTGGCACTATTTGCAGACAGCCTTGTTCTAGACAACTTTATAAGTTTTTTTGTAACTGAATGTAAGAGAGAGTTACACCTAGGGAGAAATGCTTTATTATTAGTTGTGCGTTTCTGCTAGGATAACGTACGTGTCAGGGGTGAAAGTTTTAAACTACCTCTTTCACTGGACTGGCTTGGGCGCTCACCCCCTGCCTACACACTACGAAAACAAAAATCATCACAAGGGCACTCGGCTCAAAACACACGGCAGCATGCTGGAATCTTTGTGGGCCCTTTCCTGTGTGGAGAGCTGTTGCAATGCTCCATCTTATGCAAATAAACTTGACCTTTGGATGCTGAGAAACCGGCGGCGCAGCTCTTCGGCAAGTCCTCAACAACTGTTCTGCATCTATTTTTACAGCAGCTTCATCTCGTATTCCAGAAATGGCAAGGGTCCCTCAGCAATGACTTCCCAGCTCCCACCTCAACCCACCGTGCAGTCGGCTGCTCACTTTGTGGTGAGGAGCTCCCAAGCTCGTTGGCATGGGGGAATCAGTTCTGTCGTTTGCGTGCTGGTGCTTTATAATCTCTACATATACATAGCTGATTTTGTTTTTACCACACTAGCTGTTCCTCTCAATCTCTAAAATCTCCTGAGAAGTGGCATACTACCTTTGGTTTCCATTTTCATGATATGTCCTTCTAACACATGCAATTACTGCATGTGTAACTGCCAGCTCATACAGGCTCAAGTATTAGTTTCTAAACCAGGTATTTAAGTAGTCCTTCTAAATCACTGGGAGGGTGATTTAAATGCAAATTTAAACACCTTTGTGGTGTCAGCCTCAGTGAAATGGCTTGGGTTAACCAGTGAAATGGTTTAAAAAAACCCAAACAAACAAACAAAAAAAAAACCACAAAAAACTTTGCACAGTATCCAAGCCTTAGTGTCTTCTGTATATAAGCAGGATCTATCGTTTCAGAACAAGTAAAATCCTTTAATACACAGAATCCTTTTAAATTTCTGAGTACGTGGATAAAGCAAACTGCCTTGAACAACGGTTGAAAAATGGTTGAAAAGGACCAACCTAAGCATTCAGCATAACAAAAGAGCATCAAGAGATCTGAATGCAGAGCAAAAGTGGCAAGGCATATTCTCCTGAATATACAGCACAAGGGAACAGGCATGAATGTCCAATTCAAATGGATCTTGGCTCAACTGGGAAATATGAAATTAAATGACAATCTGGCTTTATGTCGAGCTGTGATGTAGGACACTCTGACATCTGGTGTAGAAACATTATCGATTCCTCACAGCACTCAGTGGACTGAAGTCTTTGTGAAACAACTTCAGCATGAAGTACAGACACTAACAGCTGGTGAACTAGGCTGTGAAAAGAGAGAAGGAAGTAAAAACCAAAAGTTTGTAGCTTAAGACAACACACTTTCATTGTTTTGAGGGGTGAGCAGAGGGAAAGAAGTCCTGGTGGCTTACCTATAGCATTGTATTAATACATAATTTTGCTGCAAACCCATTAATATTGTTAAATCGACACAGACATACTTCTCTCTTGCAACACTACAAATTTGGGCTTTTCAAGAATATCCCTTACACGTGGCTTTCCAAGGTGTGTTTCTGCTTGCCTTGGGGTTAGTTCTACTTTGGCATCTACTAACGTCTACCACCAGAGGTTAGCCAGTAGCTATATGACAAAACACACTCATTTTCTGTATCTCCAGATGTTCAAAGCTAGTCTCACCTAGCTTCTTATGCTGAGACTACTACCCAAAAACGTAACTCTTTGAAAAACAGCGTAACAACTGAAAGCATGCTGCCATCATTCAGCCAGCATCTGTCCTTTGGTGTTTCCACTCCTCCTGCCACGGAAATACCAGCTTCAAGAAGCTTCAGGCTGTCACCTGCTCACAGAGCTCCAGACCCCTACAGCTACGCATGGCACTGGCTCCGCACTGCACTGCATGAAGACGCTGCACTGTACAAAGACAAAGTAGAGAGGAATGTCAGTAGGAACCCTTTCAGCTGTGAGGAACCCTTTCAGCTGGAGAGTTGGGCAGAGAGGAACCTGATGAAGTTCAACAAGGGCAAGTGTAGGGTCTTGCACCTGGGGAGGAACAACCCCATGTGCAAGTACAGGCTGGGGGTTGACTTGCTGGACAGCAGCTCTGCGGAGAAGGACCTGGGAGTGCTGGTGGACAACAGGCTCACCATGAGCCAGCAGTGTGCCCTTGCGGCCAGGAAGGCCAATGGCATCCTGGGGTGCGTTAAGAAGAGTGTGGCCAGCAGGTCGAGGGAGGTGATCCTCCCCCTGTGCTCTGCCCTGGTGAGGCC
>VZSC01019641.1:16973-40258 GCA_013398225.1 Steatornis caripensis
ACAGGCTGCCCAGAGAGGTTGTGGAGTCTCCTTCTCTGGAGATATTCAAAACCTGCCTGGATGCATTCCTGTGCAACCTGCTCTAGGCTAACCTGCTTTAGCAGGGGGGTTGGACTAGATGATCTCTAGAGGTCCCTTCCAACCCCTACCATTCTGTGATTCTATGATTCTATGAAAGCTTTCTTCCAGGAGAGGTTCCACATCTGCTTCCCTCCACCTGCCTGTAAGCTTTTCTGCAACTCCCTTAAGCTTTGTATTTCAAGAGGAAAGAGAACACAAGGATGCTTGGCTTCTTTTGGCTCTGCCACAGATTTACAGCTACTCCTAGTCTAACTCTCCATCTACAGACATGGAAAAACTGTATTTTGTGAACTCGTATCAATCCTGCCTACTTAATGATTAGGAACTCTGGGGCAAAGGTTTTTGTGATTTTACAGCACGTACCGCAAGACCAACCACTGACTACATTCCGCTTTGGCACGAACTAATGCTAAAATAAACAGGCCTGTATCAACTCCAGAATATAAGACACAGTTACATATTTGCTTTTTATCAGTTCCTGCCAGATCTTGTGCTGCACTTTGCTTCCTCCTGTACCGTTTTTTAAGGTGATGGTTAAAAAAACCCCTTAAAACAAAAAAAACCAAACCAAAAACCTAGTAAACTTTGCACACAGTGCATCTTGCTTAGTATAGATTATCAGGAATAGATTTCACCCTGACTCCCTGTTTTGACTAAATAAATGTTAGGTTTACTCAAAAGTAACATCTTGCATCTTTACACAAAAGTCCAATAGTTTTACCTGCTTCCCTTGTTTTCCTCACTCAAACAAGGCTCTGGAGAGGTTCTGTAGTTAAACGCATCGCATGGAAACCTGGAAGTTCTGGTGTAGCTTCAGGAAAAGTAAAATAAAAATAGTATTAGACTAATCACTAAAAAGTGTAACACAACCACTGCGGCAGGCTCTTTGTTATTTATTTTCTGCTAAAGTACATACAAATTTAAATTTTCTGTCAGATAGTTGGTTTTGGGGTTGTTTTCCCTTCTGACCCAGTAAAATTAAAGCACTGAGACCAGCTGAAGTACACCATCTACAGCTTTGTCCATGGTGGATTTTTTTTTGGTTTTCTGGTTTTCAGGGTTTTTTAAATCACACTAAGAGAGAGAGAGAGAGAGAGAGAGAGAGAGAGACATACAGTGGGTCACATTTCTAATGCAGATGCTATTATGTTAGCAAAGACCTTTTGCCAGGGGAAAAAAAAAAATATTCTATTCAGGCAAATGGGAAAAGAACTTAATTAGAATAAGAAACACATTTGAGGAATACAAAACTCTAAAACACCTAATCATGATATTCCCAGCCTTAGCTACACCAGTGTAAGGAGTTGTATGCTGTCACCACCGCACCCTTTTCCACAACCAACCATACTGGCTGACATCAGTGATGTTCCCAAACGCTCATGATCAGCTGTCTCCTTGAGGCTGTCCAATAGCTCCGTGACCAGAGGGCTCAGGTGCAACTCTCTAACACGCTTCAAGGGAAGTGTACGGGATTAAGTTAATGCTCCAGTTTCCTTAGAGTAGACGAGAGAGCTCACACATGATCCTGCCTGCTGTCAAAGCCATTGAGTAACCTCTAGCAAATGGAAGAACAGCGCCTGAGGACCACAGTCTTTAGCAAACACCTCTACGTTCAAAAGCGGATGTCTCTCTAGCATTTCAGTAAATAATTTTGGTAGCTTCAAGTGTTGCTGTCCTCCAGCTGTTTTCTGACCTCACAAAACAGCACAGTTATTCCAGAAGAACTTGCAAGTACTATGATTGCAGTAAAAAGTTCTCGCGCTGCGGCAGTGCCCAGGAGTTCAAGTCAACACCCAAGGTATCAGAATCATCCAAACAGAAAAGGAAAGCATCTCCACACTAGTGAGACTGCACTCTAAATAGACAAGGCTTCACATGCAATTCATGATTTAAGGATTAAAAATGCAACCTGAATGGCTACAACCAAACTTTAGGTAGAATGTCACTGTCTAGGCTGACTTTGTGGCAAGGGAAGGATGGCTGTTGCTGCTGGATAAACTGCTTGACCTTTGCTCGAGGGGTAAGAGGTATGCATAAAAAACCTCCAGAACTGAAGATAGGGGATAAATCATCCAGGCTTTTTTACATCAGTTAAAGAATTATAATTTACTGGTATTCCTGAGCATCACTCATTTACCCTGTTTCTGCTGAGCCATGAACAGGCACCTGCTGTGATGAGACACCACAAGACACAAGATGAAATTAGCAACAATTTTTTTGTCTTGAAATTCAGGTGCGTATTACAAGTCCTGAGCTTGTTACATGACGAAAACTGATTAAAATGATCATTAAAAAAAGTTTCTTGATTTGTCTTCCTCTCTTTTTCTAGTCTGAAGTTCTTATGGTTGCCCTAGGATTATTTACTTTCCACTCCAGTCCCACTGGTGAAGAGTGCTCTCATCAGCAAGATATTCTCGCTAAAATCTTTTTTTTTCTGTTTTGTTTTAAATGCCAGTTCTGGCAGCTTGGACTGGTTGGGTCTAACACAATTTTTCTTTTCTAACACATTTTTCTAACACAAAGTTTCTTTCGGTAGCAACTGACGTGCTACTTCATTCCCAGTTACATGGAGATTTTTGATTTGGACCTTTTCTAACATATCTTGGATTTGAACTCTTTAACTAATTCAATTAGCATTAGATGAAGGAACTACTTGATTACTACCATTTGAATAGGGATCTGAACAAGCTACCTAGCATCAAAAAAGTCTGTGCTCTATTTTTAATACCTCAAGACCTTTCAGCTCCCAGAAAATATTTCCACTCCAAATGGTAGTAGCAAAAAAAAAAAAAAAAAAAAAAAAGCTATCAAGGCTACTCAAAAAGTTTCCAAAACAAAATTGCAAAAACATTGACTACCTCTGTAATCCACTGTGATATTTTGTTCTTTATTTCATTGCTAGCTCATAAAGAATATTACAGATGAGGTAGCTCCTATGGTCTCATTCTCATGTCTCTCATGCATTCCTGTAAAATACACCTCCAGTGCATTTCATTTGGGTGCACGACACAAAATGATCTTCTATTTTCCAGAAGATAACATTCCTTGAACTGAAGAAAAGGACATAACAAAGCTTGTTCTATAAATTCCCATTAAGTGTTTGATTTCATTCCAAAACACTGAAGACCTTTTGATCCCTTTTAATTTACCTAGGCTGATAAAGTTATCTCAGAAAAGTCTTCTCAGAAAAATTTACAGCATTTAAAAGATCAGGCAGAGCTCTGTGCAATGTATTGAATGTAATTTCCCTCTTCATCCACTTTTAGCAAACAAGACTGTAAAAATATTTTTATAGGAAATAAAAAGGTAATTTATAGCACTATCAGAGATGTTTATGTTTTTGTATTTTACTGGCAATCACTACTCACTTCAAGTCTTGCACTGGACTTTTCACAAAGAATAAGTGACATAAGAAAATAGAAGTGACAATTTTGCTTTTATTTAACATCCCATCAACGCCCATCCCGTCAATTCCTTCAGAGCAAGCTTTGAAAAGCATCCTTGTTAGGTGTAGCTCTGAATATAAAACAGGTCTTATGTCATTTTGTTCTCCTTTGTTGTTATTAAATGCCCAGAAAATTGAGGTGTGAGATAAATCTTTGAGGTCAGCTGCCCTGTTCTTCCCACCAGGCTCAGTCCTAATGTCTGGCTCTATTTTACTTAGTGCAATAATAGAGCAACTCAAGAAGAGGAACTTCTACTATTTCAGGTACTATCTTCCAAGCTAATAATTCTCCCTAATAGAATGTTAATCCTGTTATTTGGCTTAATATTTTTTTTTTGCTCAATGACATTCCATCGTTCCATGTTTTTGTATCACACCAAGACCTTCTTATTCTCTCCTGGTTAAATCCTTCAGTGTTCTGGATCAGGGCACGCTTGGCATCAATGACCTGGTCAACTGATGTAAATCCAATTCAAGAGAGGGACACAGGAAAGGACAAAGAATATTTTCAGTAATCCTTAGCTCTAACTGAACAGAAAAACTCGGTATACTGAGTTTAAAAAATAAAAAGTGCCAATCCAGCTTCACCAGTCTCTACAAAACATAGCCTTCCTCTAAGAAACCGAGGCCCACGGAGAGCCCAGGCGGGAGCAGGCTGTCCCTGAAGGGCTGCAGCCCGGGGAAGGGCCCGCGCTGGGGCAGGGAGAGGGGTGAGGAGGGAGGAGCGGCCGAGGGGGGCTGCCATGGACTGAGCGCAACCCCCGTGGCCACCCCTGCACCCCTCGGTGGGAGAGGAGTTGGGAGTGTGGGAGCAATGTATGCATTTAGGAGGAAGATTTTTTTTTTTTAAACTGGGGTAACTATTGCCATCCCTTTCCTTCATCCAAAGGGCTTACAAATCAATATAAAATTTATTAGGCACTTTAAACTTCATTTAAAGAGCAGAGACAGGAAAATAGGTAGCTGCACTAAAACAAGCAACTCTTGATCTCTTCAGCTGAAGTCCCCTCCTGCACACGGTGCTATCAGACCAGGAACACACTGCCCAGCTGGGGTCACTTGCCAAGCAGGTGCTGCTGCGGCCGCCGTAGTCTCTTTCTAGCATTCTTATGTTGAACTTTAGCTCCACCGTAACCGAGGGCCAAGTCTGTACCTCTTGACAAATGTCTGTCATAGCTGATGGCTTTTTATCAATGTAGTAGGTCATTCCAATAAGCAGCAACAGGTTCTGTACTCTAAAACATTTTGCTGCTTCATCTGGGAAAGGGTGATCAGGGTGGTCATTTGCAACTGGTTCTAAGAAAGAGAAAGTCATTCCAGGATGGCGAGTTTGCCCTGGGATCTGCTTTGTGCAGGACCTTTCAGTCCTGTACAAAGCAGAATTCAAATCCAAGTGTTCAAATCCAAGGAATTATGTTCACAAATAAGCAGAGCATTTTTATCCATCAGTATTTAGCAAGAGAGAAACACCTGATGGTTTCCTTTCTCTGCCTCAACCAACTTGAAGACTGAAGGGGGGACACAACAGACTTGAACAGAAGTTTTTGTTAGGAACACACAACGAGGGCTCTGTAATTTGCCCTGTCCTTTGAAATGTGTGGTGCTGCTTTTAATTGCTTAAAGCCCAATACAGGCAAGTTGAGAACAGGAACACATGAAAGATCACCTAACCAATTACCTGTTCCTTGCGGAATTACAGCAGAGATGAATACGATACTACATATTTATCTCATAATTTCAAGTTTGATACTCTCAGGATGTGCCAAAATCCATCTCTCTGACTCAGTGAACATGAAAGTCTTCCAAGATGAAAAGTTGTCCTCATTTCAAGGAAGAAAAACAGACAGAGTAGTGCTGCTATTGATGGAAAAGATGTCCGCTAATGATGGGAAAGCTGGAAATACAAATCGAGAAGCTGTCAAGCCATGTGTGGTAGAACTCAGTAACCTCACTGTGATCAGATTACAAAAGGGAAAGGAACATTTGCAGTTCATCATGTTATGAGCAAAGACTGTATCATTAGCATTACCTAAAGAAAGTACACTTTTGCTAATGATGTAGTCCACAAATGCGCTCAAATCTTCCCCTGTTTAAAATTTCAGATAAAGCTCAAAGGTACCTACAAAAAGCAGAAACTGTATTCTGATGTAAAAAAAACCCAAAACAAACCCCAAAACAAACTATAACAATCCGTATACTATGACTTTGTATACACCATCTGTTTCACTCAGCTCTGCTATGTGGTCTGATAACAGTCACCATTATTTTCACATCAAAAGAACTAAAAAAAAAAAGTCAATACTTTTCAATTCAATACTAGTTGAACAGTCCTCAGTTGAACCTCGCTGTTCTTACAGAACCACAATCCACATTTAAGCATGACAAGAAAAGACAGGCTTGCAGTCTTTTAACGCATGAGACTGGTTGAAAACTACCTCCAGAAAAGATTAAGTGTGACTTTGGAAAAAAGTTCTCCCAAAGTTGTCAGTCTAGGTTATTCAGCACTCTTTCACTTCAAGAGTTTGATTTTTTCAGAAGGGCCTGGTACTTAAAACTTCATCATTGGGTGAATTTTCACATCTCCATTGACTTTACTGAAGCTTCAACAACCTGGAGCAGGTAATAAGGCTCTTCCATAGGCAGGCATGAAATGTTCAGTCCAAAAACCAAGTCCCGATCCTGCAGCTGAACACAGCTCCAAAAGTTTCCCTCACATGCATAACTCTCTGCCCACTGGAGCTTAAAACATTTGTTTGAACACTAGAATATCTTCCAATATTATTTCTGTTACTTTCTTCCTTTCTCTACTCTGCTAACAGCACTTGCTTATTCTTGAGATGCAGGGGTTTTTCTTGTGTGGTTTGGTTAGGTTTTTTTTAAGTTTGTAATGCACACGTCCATGTCATCCAGCAAATTTACTGGAATGTGAAAGCATTTTTCTTCTCCTTTATTAAGACTGAATGCCTGAAGTGCCATAGTCTATATGGCAGTGTTAGGATGATGTGTGGTCCCAGAACTTTGTAACTTAGAAGAAATTTATTAAAACATTTTGAAAATCTCAGACTTGCAGCAATGTCACTTCTATAATCTTGTTTGAAAACAAGCCATTAAAAGCATGCCATTAAAAGCATTCATTTCAGGTATATATACACTCAAGGAGTGTAATTCCTTATTACAGTAGGAACAACTAATCTAACATTATCATCCCTGTAGCGCTCTCGTCTCTAGCTGTGATTTCATACAACCTACCTCCCCTCTGTGCTCAACGCGCTCCCAGAAACATTTGATGTGTTCTTGGCTGTGCAGATCCATCAGTAACTCGATTTATGCACGCATAAGCTTTTAAAGAGTGATATTTGCCAAGTGTTAGCCTAAAGTCAGGATACTCCTCTGGTATCAAATAAGGAGGAAAAAACAGAAGATCATAAAGTGTAGTAAATGCTAATGAAAATTCCTAGTGTGTGGGAAGACTATATAATCTTCAGAAACAGGAGCTAGTTGACTGAACTTAAAACTACAACTGTTTGTCTGCTCTGAACTGAAAAGGTCACCTAACCCTCAGAAAAGATTAATTGGATAAACGGAGTTTAATCTACACTAAAAACAATCTGTGCTGTTTAGGTGACAACAGAATCAGGGCTTGCCAAGCAGAAGATTTAATTCTTACCTTTTCGGTCGTTCCAAATCCAGACAAAAGACAACTGGAACAGCCCTGGCTTCTCAAAACAAACGCCAAGTATGAACAAAGCTCTCTTTGTTTTCTTTATGCTTCTGAAAAAATGCAAAATGCCTGGACGCTCACTTTGTAAAGTACAATGGCTTACATTAAAGAGGAAGTACTTCTCTCTTCGTGGCATTACAGACGTTGCATAATCTAGAAAGAAGAAAATGTATTCATTACAGAGGCAAGAAATGTGCAGTACTCAACATAGCTGAAGGTCTTTCCAGGCTTATGCCAACCATTGCATTTCTAAGCAGAGTTGGGAAAAAAAAAACCTGGAGAACAATGAAGTTGGGAAGAAAAGACCGGAACGGAAAAGTATTTTTAAAATTAAAAAAAAAGGTATAGAAAATTCACAAAAATATTTATGCTTCACTGTAGGAAAATGTGATACAATTTGTCAATTGTACATCAAGCCTTAAATTACAGTAGGTATGCATGGCCGCGATATACTGGAATTAAACAAAAAACCAAAACCAAACCCCTCCCTCCAAAAAGACACCGCTCTCATAGACATAAGTAATGAGACTATCTGGAAATAATTTACTTAAGAATTCTTGTGATACATAGCAAAATACTTTTCAATTTTCCCTCCGCAGTCAGATAATAATACAATATATTGCTGAATTGGTTCAGAAAGGTTTTATGTTAAGAACACAGCTGTTACCACATACAAGGATGATGCTCTTCCAAATGTGGTTTTAACAGCAAGTAGGTTGTGAATATTTCAATAAATTCTAAGAAAACTTTTTGAGACTGCTTTCTTCTCTTGCAGATAATAGAAAGTGTAATTCTTGCACATCAACACTGAACTTTTACCAGTAATTACAGAAACAAAGTTTCTTATGCAGAGTAATCAAGTTCATGCATTTGGTGCATCACGTTGCAAATGTTATTAAACACTTCATGGCTCATTCTAGCCAAGTTTACTGAACATATAAGAAATCAACACTGACATTTGTGACCAGCTCCAGCCAGTTACCCCAAATGGCAGAAAGGTCTCCATCTTACAAATGTAACATCCTTGGGCTTCCTGCGCACTTTCAAGATTAAACCAGAGGAAATGTAACTACCATCAAAGCTGAACAATTTTCAGCTCTTTTCCATTAAGAAATTTAAATTCCCTATCACCACAGTTAAGGGAGAAGCTACCACTAAATGTTTGCACTCTGATTTTGTATAGCATCAGTAGAACCCAGCAGACTTAGCAGAGGCAGACAAACATCTCATTACATTACGCCAACTTAGTCAAAAGCTTTTTTCCACTTTTCTACCCAGAACGGAACGCCCACAAATAAGTTCAATCACACAGACAAGTCCGCCTAGACTTCATCACGCTACTGTCTTGATTACAGTCTACTGACTGGAGGAATAATTCGTCTGAGTAACTGCAAAACAGCATTTTTCACTTAGCTGTGAAATGGAAACCAACACTTAAGAAATTAGATCATTAAAAGAAAACACGACAATTTTGTTATTAGTTAATAATTTTTATAGCTCAAATTTAAAAATATTCAATCAGAAACAATTCAAGATTCATGAAGAAAAATCTGGAACTATATACATGCATAATTAAGAATATCTAGATTCTTGTCAATATTTACTTACGCTTTTGTACAAGTTCATTCACACAATCATATTTACAAACATGGGTGTTTAAAATATATGAACATACATCTTTTATTGCATTTACAAATCATTTGAATATACTTTTTTTCTTAAAAACAGAAGAAAGAATACTTCATTGATTTGACAAATTTGGTTTCATATATGGTACTGGACAGGTACTTACCCAGTGGGATGAAAAGAGTTATCATTATTCAATTATCTAATTAACAGTCTTCCTACTCGTACCCAGAATTATCATATATGGCTTTAAATAGCTCCCAGCCTCAAAGGATCATCTCACAAGTACAAACTACAGTCCATCTGTGGTATGTTTCTCATTAAAGTCTTGAGTCTTTGTTTGGGTGAGACCCACAACTCAGCAAACACATTCTAAACATGTACTCAGAAATAAGAGGGCCTTCTAATTTAAAGAAAAAACAACTCGGCTTCCAGTCAAGTCAAACACATATTAAGTATGTATAAAATGGGACGTATGGACTTTTCTAGACATTCTAGCTACTATTATAGATGTTTTATTATTGTGGGATAACACGGTTTTGAACAGACAGTATTTGTGGGGATTTACAGGAATCAAGTGAGAGATCTTCTAAGAAGGGGAAGAATACTTTTTCCTCAAAATATGTTCTTACGTCTAAGTTAGTAAAACAGTCCAGCCAGTCAAATCACTATCTAGCAACAAAGTCTCGATTCACAAATTAACTGAAAATTTGTCAGCTTGCTTGCTTTTGGCTAGGAAAAAGACCCGCAAACTTTTGGCTCTGGCAAATCAAGTAGGCGTCTCCTTTGAACACTGTTTCCTAGAGCTCCTGCACTGACTGTTCCACAGCTTGTTCTTCTACAGGCTGCACAGCTTCCTGAACATAAACTATGAATTCCGAAGCCTCTCCACCCTGCGTATAGACAGTCACCGTCTCAATTCCCTCTACTTCATCGGATGAGACTACTAGGTGATGCTGTTCAGACAGCTCCACTGAAGCCTGCTGCAGTGTCTCTTGAATCATCAAAGTGTGATTGGCTGATTGCTCCTCTTCTTTTACCTAAGGGGAAATTGAAGAGGTTACAGAAATTTCACATTTCAAATAAATACCTGGTATTGTGATGATTAATGGAAATACAGCACAGACATTAGAGATCAGACAGTCTTGAAAGAAAATGTCAGTTTTACAGAAAATTTGTTGTGAGCACTTCTGATTAATAAGTGTATAGCTAGACAGAATACTGAAAGCAGTAAGACACCATCTCAGTTATATGCACAGAGAGCTGCAGAGTTCCAGGAACATAGGTCTTTGGAGACAAGCTTTAATTTCTCAGCATTCATTCATTCAAAACCACTCTTATTCAAATAAATCTGAAGTCTAACAATTCCTCTAGTAGCACTGAGATGAGAATCCATCGAAAACCAAAAAAAAATCTACTGTACCCATTTCTGTTTTTCTTTTTTTTTTTTTTCCCTAGCCAACTGATTACTCATAGAAGTAAAAATTTCATTGTAAACCTTAATGGACTTTTATTAGAAAACTGTGAAATGTAAATATTACTGAAATAGATTCCTAAGACCTATTGTTTGTGAGGCAGCAATTTTTACATTTCTGAAAGGATAGTGACAGAAACAATTAAAAATAACAGAATTTTTACTGAACATTTTGGTTCTAGTAAAAAAAAACCCCAAACAAAAGAACACAATTTGATATAGAATTTGAAAGAGTTCCAACAGCTGTCAATTATTAAAACACTGTACTTACTAGAACTCAAGAACAAATCTTAGTTCTTTACCAGATCCATACAAAATTCCTATGCACAATACTCCAGGCCAGTAACAACACATGAGAAAACTGTAAGTCATGTGGAGCAAATGCATTCTCTCAAATGTTAGTGAAAAAATAACACACTTTGGAGGAGAGAATGGAATAGCAATTTTTTGGTATGCAAGATATATGCAAAGGCATTTGTTAGATGTTTTCAGTACAATACCACTCCCTGTGTTCATAGAAGAGAGCTGTTTTATTTGCTGGCTCGTAAATGCCAACCCACCTGCAAACGCAACACGCAGTTAATCAAATTCTCTCTTCCTTGTCTTTTCAGAAAATGGGTTGTTTTTTTAAGGCCTACTTCTCTTTCATTTAGCCTTAGCAAATTTTTTATGAAGTAAGCTTCCAGAGATAAATCATGAATATTTCTCACTGTAAGAAAGTAGCTGACTGAATTTGTAGGAAGTCCCATTCTCTACAACAAATATTATTTTTACTATCATCAAGCGCACCTATAAATTGTCCACTTACGCAAAAACCAGCAACAGAGACAGAATTGCTGGCTCACCTACATCTCATGATGGAAAGCAAAACTCCATGGTACTTCCAACAACTGTATGAAGTGTAATAAGAAGAGAACGAAGGATTGATAGATACCCGTTTACTGGATCTCAGGGTACCCTTGTATCTCAGAGCAGTATATGGTGTGCTCTTGGCAGCACTGAACTCATAAGCGATTTAGAAAAGAATAGGTCAAATACGGTTGATTCCACAAAGTGTGAAATCTAAATTATGCAAATTAGAAGAGGCTTTTTTTTAATTAGAAGCTGATTCAAAAGTTCTTGTCTAATTCATTTATATGACTTTGTTTTATAAACAGCAGTATTAGAACAATCAAGTTCAAGAAAACATAATTAAAGAACAGTATTGTTGCATAAGAGTGGGAAGAGAAGGGAAGAACTACAGCCAAGTTTCCAACTCCTTAGAGTGTTTGACTCCTTAGAGACCAACAAGAAGAACAAGAAGTTCTATATGCTTGTCTTCCTGATGCTCTCTCCTAATTTCATTTTTTCCCCTAAGCAGCCATTCCCATTGTTGTACACTGTCTCTTAACTTTTTTATTCTGTGTTTAAAATATCTGTCAGATCATGAAGATTTCAGACACACACAAACCCCTTAGGACTTCATAGCACTTTATACATTCACTCAATTCATCAGGCTATACAAAGCTTTTTCTTGAACAGTAACGAGTATGTTCAGGTGTTAAATTATTGAGAGGTCCTAGAGAAAGTATGCTTGTGATATATTGATGAAATATATGTGGATTTTATCTGTCTGGTGAAAGACTTCACTTCTAAAGAGAATCTTGCCATTGTCATTGACCTTAATGCAACAGCACAATCGCGCCTACTGACGCTGACTCTGGCTTTGTTGCATAGGATTCAAATTATAGGGATAAAACTACAGGAACGGGCTGAAGAGCTTTCCACGTTCTGCTTCTTTGACCAAGCATATTTGAACATTTTAATTGAAAGTTACTTTAAACAGCTCCTGCTGAAGTTCAAGCTCAACATCCTACAAAAGTGGGTGAAGCTGGATGCTTGTCTTGACACCATAAAATTTGCCACCACTCTCAGAAAAACTAACTTACGTTGTCACAAAAGATGGGTATCGCCAAAGTATTCCTTAATAATGGAAGACTGAGCCTCTCTTCGAAAAGCAAGGAGCTAAATAATGAAAAGAAACATAGCATTGTCAACTTTCTTCTCCTGTCCCACCCCATAAGCTATTTAAAAGAAAAATTATTAAAGAAACACTAAATCCTACTGAAAGCAATAGGATTTTTGTGAATTAGAATAGAATAGAATGTTTCAGTTGGAAGGGACCTACAACCATCACCTAGTCCAACTGCCCGACCAATTCAGGGCCGATCAAAAGTTAAAGCATGTTGTTAAGGCCATTTTCCAAACAGCTCTTAAACACTGATGGGATTGGGGCATCAACCTCTCTGGGAAGCCTGTTCCAGTGTTTAACCATGCTCTTGGTAAAGAAATACTTCCTAACATCCAGTCTAAACGTCCCCTGGTGCAGTTTTGTACCATTCCCATGTGTCCTATTGTTCAATCCCAGGGAGAAGAGATCAACATCTCCCTCTCCCTTTCCCCTCCTCAGCAAGCTGTAGAGAGCAATGAGGTGACCCCTCAACCTTCTTTTCTCCAAGCTAGACAATCCCGAAGTCCTTAGCCTCTCCTCATAGGACATGCCTTCCAGCCCTTGCACCAGCTGTTGCCCTCCTCTGGACACACTGAAGGATCTTCTCATACTTCTTAAATGGTGGGGCCCAGAACTGCACACAGTGCTCAAGGTGAGGCCACACCAATGCTGAATACAGCGGGACAGTCACCTCTTTTGGTCGGCTGTTCGTGCCGTGTTTGATGCACCCCAGGATGCAGTTTGCCCTCTTGGCTGCCAGGGCACACTGCTGGCTCCTGTCGAGCCTGCTGTCGGCCAGCACCCCCAGATCCCTTTCTGCAGGGCTGCTCTCCAGCCGCTCCTCTCCCGATTTACACTTGTGCCCAGCACTACTCCATCCTAGGTGCAGAATCCGGCATTTGGTCTTGTTAAATTTCATCCCATTAATCATAGCCCAACGCTCCAATCTATCTGGATCCCTCTGCAAGGCCTCTTGTCCCTCAAGAGAGTCAACAGCACCTCCCAGTTTGGTATCATCAACAAACTTGCTAATGGCGCATTCAACTCCTGCATCCAGATCGTTGATAGATTGAACAGGACTGACCCTAGGTTTGAGCCCTGAGGAACACTGCTGGTGACCGGTTTTAAGAGTCAGTGTGAAGAACAGTATTGTCTCAACATCACCATCAGAGACTTGGATTGATACCAAGATATAAACACTGTGAGAGAGAGAACTGCATGGTACAAGGAATACTATGTCACTCTTGGTCCGAAGAATAGAAAGAACTGCATGGTACGAGGAGCGCTATGCCGCCCTGCGTTACCTGGGACATGAAGGAATGGACTGTGACAAGGCCGCATAGCTGCCGTCAAGGAGATGGATCACAACTGCTGTATGAAAACACACCTCCTGGTCCAAAGCTACCCGCCTTTAAGGCAAACCATGCCTCGGACACTCCTCGAGTCTTTGCATGGAAATCTCGTTTGAGAAAGGCAGAGATTGGCAGCAATCCATGGGACAGAGGAGGAGTAAGGTGTATCGCTGAGCATAAAAGATGGCTCCTTAGCAACTGAACTTTGAAGATCTTCCCCACCAAGAATCACAACGATCAGAAGGACCGGCGGGATGCTGCCTGGACCTGGGACCATAGGGACGCCTTGGACCTGTGGTGATAGCTATAATTCTCTTTCCTGTCTTAACTTTACTTTTTCTTCCCTACCTATCGCTCTTTCTGTCTATCGCATGTCGCTTTGCGGGCAAAACAATAAAGTTGCACTGTTTGATTGATGCATAACCCCTTGGCGTGATCGCCTTGATTTTTTGCACTTTGAGATCGCAGCACACGAACCATCACGCGTCCACAGAGTCGACCGTGACACCGGTCACCAGTCAGATCCATTCACAACAACCTTTTGAGCTCTGCCCTTCAGCCAGTTCTTCACCTAGTGTATCATGAACCCGCTTATCCCGCCGTTGGACAACCTGTCCAGAAAGACACTGTGAGGGACAGTATTAAAAGCCTTACTAAAATATCCAGAAATTCATACACAGGACTCCATTATCATAACTGTCCACTCTCTTTCCTGAAGCTACCTGCTCCAGTGTCGGCTCCTTTGTGAAAGGAAAGGACATACACGAGATCTACTAATGAAGATCATAATAGACAGATAAATGTGTAATCACTACAGAACTCAGACAGGATACTGCAGTTAAAAATGTTAGGTAATTAAAACCTCACAGCTTGTTATGAATCAGCTGACAATTACAGCCTTTGATGCTAGAGACCCTCAAACAAATAAATAAATAGGGGTGTCTAAAATTTGGCCCTTTAATTACATAACACACACTAACTTCACCTGTGTTAGTGCTATACATAATCCTCTGACAACATACCTCAGGTTAGAAAAATTAAAGTAAATTTGCTAAGAGCTGCAAGAATGCCCATCACAGAAGTATCTCGTCTGAGAAGGATCTCGTACAGTCTTGCTTTAGTCACTGTAAATCAAAATCCATAAATAATTTTAAATATATTTTTGGGAGTGTACATAAATAATGAATAAAGAAAAATAAATAAAGCACAGTTGACACAAAAATGGAATGAAACTAGAATCTCATTCAATTCAATAGCAGCAATCTAATACTTACTCAGGTTTATACGCTTCTGAAATTAAAATGGCCAATAAAGAAAGTCAATTTAACCTCTCTACCTGACTTTATCGATGTGGTTTCATTACCCTTGTCATGGACGGTGAAGAAGACTAATGCCCTTATTTCTGGTGTTTCTAGCTTTCAGTATCTTTTTTGGACAGCTATCTGTAACCCTTTTAGTTTGACAAATCACCACATTATTTTAGATATTTACATTTCAAATCAGTTCAATGTTTACATGCTTCTGCCTGGTTCCTATTAGATTCTTCCACAGGGAATAATCTCAACATGTTAATTTACATCCCTCAAATTGAAGAAACAGTGGGACAGCTGCCGTCAGAATGAATGAAATCACTACACTCAATTCTTTTTATTGGCATCTGAAATCTTTTGAAGAGTAGCATCCAAGACCTCTCTTCTGTTTGAGAGCCAGCTGAAAAGCACCTGGCTGCTTATCCTTCGCGAAAGAGTGACAGCCAGAAGCTGAAACCACACACAGCTGGCATATTAAATCAATTCAGTACCTGCATAAATATTCTTTACTAGCTAAATGTGTCTCTCAAGAAAGCCAATGAGACTTTGGCCCTCATGTCTTCACTAGAAGCTCAACATTTCTAAATTATAGAAATTTTTAATTTACATATCCAAGGACCATCCAAATACATATAAGTGACATTAAAAAAATAGATGTCTCTTAGAGGAATCTTTTCCTCTCAAAGCAAACAAGTCTTTTTTTAATTTGAAAGAAAATAGTTCAAGCCATTAAGGAAAATATACTTCTTCCCTTAAAAGAAGAAAAAAAAAAGTATTTGCAGTAAACTGCTTAAGTCGCTTTCTTATTCTAGAGCTCATCCTGAGAAATAATTAGTATCTTCAATTTTCTTTGAAGTCAGCAGAAGTTGCAGATCCATAGTGTTTAAAACAGTTTTGCTGGGCTTGACCCAAAATCCTCTACAGAATCTCTCCCTTGATTTCTGATTGAATGCTGCCTTTCAGTTTACCATGAAGAAGAAAAGTTAGTCACAGAGATCTTGCAGGATTTCAACACCTTACACCAGGCTACAGATGCTCCTGTTTATAGTGTAAGACAACACCGTAAGAAAATATATGAAATATCTACAGAAACAATCAAAAGGAAAAGTGAATGTAAGTATTCTAGATCACAGAGAGCACCTGGATATGTGATGTGCCAGATAATGCTGGCGCCTACTGGACTGTCTCTACCAATTTGTTCAGTGCCATTTGAATAATTTGAACTCTCTCTCCGTTCTAGTTTACATACAGATATAGTGTGTGAAAAACACACACAGCCACAGACAAACATTGTAATTTGATCATACGAGCCTCTATCCTGAGCCACAAAACAAAGACAAGCTGGCGCACAGTAGTTTCAGAATAATAAGAGACTTGAATATGCAAAATTTGCTTTGTATAAAATATAAAATGCAAGGTGGCAAACAAGTCTTCATATAGGTGATGCAGATTTTTAAAAAGTTTTAGCAATTGGTTGGTTGAATACATCCTGACAGAAAAACTGTGACTGGCAACGTCAGTCATCTGGCAAAACCCCATTTCACCAGGTTTCCTTCTGAGAAATCACGGCAACATTGCCATCGTTTCAAGAGCTCTAACAGAGGACAGG
Source organism: Steatornis caripensis (assembly GCA_013398225.1). Lineage (NCBI taxonomy): Eukaryota > Metazoa > Chordata > Aves > Caprimulgiformes > Steatornithidae > Steatornis > Steatornis caripensis. The sequence continues at coordinate 33,582 of VZSC01019641.1, forward strand.
AATCATATGTGAGGTTTTATCTATATGTTACACAGGTGAGAAGAACTCCACAGAGGCTGAGAAAACAGGGCCATCTGCCTCAATTAAAACCTTTCTTTGCAAGTATCATCAAGTTAAGCATTAAATTGCTCCATGTCCTTAAAAAAGGGCAATCTTGACAATCAATGTATATATAACTCCACGTACCGGCAAATTTTCGAGATGAACGGTGCACCCAGCGTCATGTAGGTACAAATCAGAGCCAAACTGAAATATAAGGTGTGCGGGTGAAGTACAATGTGCAGTACCCTTGGACATGACAGCCACGCTAATATTATTAGGTATTTATTTTTGAAGATGTGTTACACTTTAAAATTCTTTTCCATGATCGGCTTCAAGCTGATGTGTAATCTTCGCTGTGCATTGCTACTGCTGTCACTTTGAAGAAAGCGACTGTTACCATGGTAGGATTTTACTGGAGTCTGAAGAGATCACAGAATAAAAGGATGAAAGGAACTGAAACACTGGATGAAATGCATGGAAATCCAGTGTTTTCTTAAGCTTGATAAAGATCTGCTTAGTTAGTAAAACAGTTGATATACTTACTCTTCAGAGTAAATTATTTAGAAGTTATTTAGCAAGGTTACTGTGGTTTTCAGGAACAGTAAACCCTACACTCCAAGCCAGAGAGGTGCTAAGAACATCAGTCTTGTCTCTTATTTCTGAATGTCATGACCCAAGGGCCTTGTAATTTCACTATAAAACAAGAGACAGTAAGCAGACACAGAAACAGGGAGATGGAGGACTACAACACGAGACAGTGGTAGCTTTGTGTAACAGGCAGCAGTGTCAGTATACCAATAGCCTAACCACAGATAATTACTGTCATCATATTTTTTGAAGAGTAATTGAGAGAAGACAACGAGGTGCAAATTCCTCTTCATTAAAAATCCACATAACTAAGCACAATATGGAAGAAGGCATTACGAAACTTGTTTGAAAAAACTAATGAGCAATTAAATCTTCATGGACTAAGCAAAGGTCGGGAGGCAAAATCTTTACAGCTAATGAGAAAAGGGACACTATGTCAGAAGGGAGTAAAAAGTCTTGGAAATGAAAACAAGGTTTTGTTTGATGTCACAAAAAAGGAACTGCAAGTGAACAGAATAAGAGATGGTGATGTCAAGAGGGGCAGAGGAAAGTAATATGAATTTTTCTGAAAGAATACAAAAGGAGCAAAACATAATCTGTGAATATCAGGAAAAAAAGACTATGAGAGTTAGCTGTAGAGTAAAATAATGATGGCTTGAACAACCACTTTAGCTCAGTGGTTGAAATAAGGGTCCATATAAAAGTCTTCATGCAGAACAAGTCAGCACCATTTAGCTGAAAACCCGCAAGCAAGGCCCGAGAGCTCTACCTGAAGAGGACGTCAGCTTTCTGGCTTGAATAACAGGTAAGACTTACATCCCGCTGTGTTGAAAAAGAAAGCGGACTACTGATGAACAGTTGTGCAGAAAGACTGATATAACCATCTCAGTGATTAATAATAACAATTAATATAATCTTCCTAGCCATCCTTAGAGTGAGCTTGAAGAGCAATAGGAAAACTTCAGAGGATAGATGGAATCTTGGGTCAGGAGAAGATCATCTAGAGTGACAACATAATTTTGCAAAATGTCAACTCTGAAACAAAGATCATGCAAGTCAAATGTCTGGTTAATACTTAGCGTATGAAGCCCTGGATTTTTGACTAAAGCTTTTACACACTAATGTGTTATAAGTAAGGTGGCATAAATATGTCTGTTTGCAGTGCTCACCCAGATATATTGTTCAGAATTAGAAAACAAGGAAAAGAATGAGAAGTTGATGTCGTGAAGAAGACCACAGGCATAGGTTAATTGATTTTTTGGAGGCTGATTTTGCTTTGTTAGAACAAAGACTACTGCTCTGCTCTCCAGCAGTTTTCTATATATAAGGTAGGTGGGATTTGCTCTGAATGAAGAGGGATCTCAGTGGCTTGTTCATACAGGAAAAATAATAATCAAGACAAGATTTAAAGCTTTACACAATCATCTACTGAGTTTCTCGCATCAGGACAATAATCTCTGGCTCAGTATGACACATAAAACATATTACAGGCCTTAACATGGCAAATTAGCAGCACATTTGTCTATCAGTATCTAAAAAAACCAGATAACCTGCAACCCAATTTAACTGGTTACTATAGTATACTGATTTAAAACTTCAGTTGAGACTGGGAATCCAAAAATCTACTGCTCTGGTTCAGTAATTTGAGGCAAAAAGAAAAATTCAAATTTGGACAAAGAACCATACATAGTTTCTACCTTTCATTTCAAAGAGATTTGTTACAAGTAACAGACTGTATTTATGAAAAATAAATGGATTAAACCAGAAAGTACATTGCTACCATTACACATTCCTGCTAACAAGCACTGGAAATGGAAGAGCAACAACTACAACAAAAACTAGAGCTCACAGATACAGACCAAGAAGGGGCAGTGAGGGATTCAGGAAATAAGCATTCAAGGATGTTCATATTGCGAAACCAAGAAAATGCACTTTGAATCTTGTCTCACTACAGAATAACTTACAGACACTACATCCTGAAAGAGTCTCCTCTGCAGAAAATAAGGTAAGAGGAGTGCTCATTTCTGAGGGAAATGTTTCCTCACAAGAAACTCACTATTTAAATCAAACAAATGTCTAAGTTGGAACAAACTACTTCTTCAGGATCAATTAGTATCCTTGTTTCATGTATTGCTAACTGAAAGAAATAAATATACATCAACGTAGTTTGTAGCTGAACTCCCTCTCTCGTTTTTCTCATTTACAGACAGATATGTTGTGTGAAAAACAAGTTTTTGAACACAGACCTGCAGACACGGCAAACCAAGGGTAGCTGTGATACTGGCATGACTGCTCATCCTCCAATCCTGCCTTTATATTCAGCATGTGAGCTAGGAAAATAGTCCACCTATATAAATAATGAACTGAACAGCCTCTGCTAGCAAAATAAACAAAAAACCAATCTCTACCCTGAGGCTTGAGGGCAGAAGTATATCTGTAACAGGACATCAAGAGTCAAATCTGCAGAATGCAAAGAGACACGTCTTACATTTCCAGCCCCTCCACCTTGCTACGTGCTCTGTTCCCACAAAACTGTTTTCTCCCCAGCTTCCTCTCCGTGTTTACCATGCATTACGAACAACATTTCTTGTTTTTTTCTAAGCATTTATTAGCCTCTTTCCTAGTTATTCTTCAAATTCAGGACTCTGCTTTCACCTGTTCCCCATCTTGTTACCTCTTTTTGTCTTTAAGCAGTGTAGAACGACGCAAATACCATGCCATCAAGAAATATCTTCATAAGCTCTGCCTCAGAAAGAGATCCAGACTGGATCACTAGGAACCGAAAAGAACTCAAACTGACAAGGATGCACTTCTCCTGCCTTGCTGTGATCACAGCTTCAGTGTGGATTTTTGCCAATCATGTCAGATCATACTGGTAAAACTTCACACTATTAACTTGGTTTTCTCTCCGGCATTTGGTGTGTATTACATTCCTTCGCAGCTGTATGTTTTCATAGCTGTAATACAACAAGATTTCTCCCAAACTAGTTATTAGAAAAAGTTTAACTTTGAAAACAGGTTAGTATACTGACTCTCAGGCAAGAATGAGCTAAAGTCATTTCGGGCACTAGGCACAACCTTTGAAAGGCACCACACACGTGACACTATCAAAGTCAACAATGAATCCTATTTCCCAATACTAATCCAAGCTAGACAGCGCTAACTTTGCATTTTTGGGGTTTAAAGTCGTAAACTGGATCCTGACTCAGGCTGGGATTGGTTATTGCTATGCTGTCAAAGTGTTTTCTTTTATAAAATCATTTCTATGAACAAAGTCAAAATTGATTTTTGTTTCTTCTCAACACCCAATTCAGGAGCCGAGAGCTTCAAACTGACAATATGATCGTGATTTCACTTCCATTATACTACTCATGATTTAAGATATAAACAATAAGATTATATACAACATAACACAATAATTTAAAAGAAGAACACCTCAAACATGGTATCCTTTCTGTCTTGTGACTTAGTAGAAAACAATTTTAAAAAGATACCAGTCAGATCTAGCGAATACACTGGACATCTTGCAACATGATGAGAAGGGCTTATGGATAAAGACAAAGTTTGTTTCTGCAGGCAAAATCTTGCATTAATCCGAAACACTACAGGTACTGGACACTGAAAGTATCTGAGCACACTGGTTAGCGAAGTGCTAAAGGGTGACGATGGCAGCATTACTGACAGATACACCTGGATTCACACAGGATGTTAAGAATCAAGTGTAAACGGCACTTTTAAGGGTGAAAAGTAAGGAAGAGGACAGCTGTGGGAGAAAGTTCCGGAAAGAAAATGGGAGCCAAAGATAGCAACAATGTAGTGTAAGACTGACACCAAAATATAATTTAAAAACATTGTAATAATTCAGAATTTAGAAAAAAATTCTTGGTGCAAATATAGAAATGCAAAGGCAACTTGCAAAGGCTAGCTAAAAATGAGAGATGAAGGTAAGAACTGAGGAAAAAGGCTGGATAATGTATGTCCTTAGAGAAAAAGAAAAAAACCAACATAACAGCATAAAACCCAGAACAACTACAATAAATGTTGTTAAGGAAAAAAATGGAACCGAGCTGCTAAGCAAGGACTCGGTGAGGCCATTAAAGAACAGGAGTGGAAATTCAGTGACAGATGATGCTGATCTATTGCTGACACTCTGAATGAATTTTTTGTCTCACAACCCACAAGGGAAGCTGAAGGTCACAGAAGAAAGTGTGGAATAAATTTTGCAGCAGTAAAGTGAAATACGAACACATCTTAAGATCACTTGAAGGTTAACAATTAAAAGCTCGCCATAATTAAAACCTGAAAAAGTTGTAGGTACAAATGAGTGATATCCCACAGAAAGCAACTCAATATTGAAGAAAAAAGAAAAGCTGACAATTGTGAATAGGAGAGGATTACAGTCATGTTAATAAGATTTAAAGAGTTCTTTCCCTCAAATTAAAAATGGCTGTGGCTATAACCTGGAAGCAATTTTCTGTCAGGAAGACAAGAACTGGAAACTAACTAAAGGTGTATAACAGATTAAACAGACTTTGATAAAGCAGTGATTTATAGAGAAAAAAAGAGAAAAATGAAAGGCAAAAAATTTAAAAGAGAAATAATAATCATCACCATCATCTACAGACCTCCCTCAGTCCTTCCTCTACTTCCATAAAGCCCACTAAAGATAACTAAGCTGTCAGTAGGTGTACTGCTCCCTGATCCTCCCCTGGGAAATCACAGATCTGCACACTTCTGCACACACAAAGTGAAAAGTCACTGAGGCTACCAGAGAAAGAAATGAGTAGGCATTCCAGTACACGCAAGAAACGTGTTAATAGAGGAAGAGTGCTCTGAGCATCAAAGTAAGGCATTAGTGAAGTCCAGTGTAAACAGAGGTAGCACAAGATCACTCAGCTTGAGACGCACTTAAATTCTCCACTGATGTTGCTTCCGTGCAACTTCAAGTTAGGGGAAAAAAGCCATTTTATATTAACAAGACTCTAAAGGGGGGGAAGGTAACAAAAAAGCAAAGCAGCTAAGAGATTCTGTGCTCTGAGAATTCAATATTTGATTTGATATAGGAATGGAATTTATAACAGTTTGACATCAGACCAGTGAGAGTCACTGATGTATACAAGGCAAGGGAAAAAGAAGTGCTTACGTTTAGCAGCTTGTAAACTTGAAGGCTAGAAATATGGACTAAAAAGTGAGGTAGATAATTAATTTGGAATATAACATTTACTTACAAAAAGCTGTCAGCAAATTCAGATGGCCTAACAAGGAAGACAATAGGTTTTAAGAAGAATCAGACATTGATCAGATTTAATACTTGGAGGAGGAAGAATCACTGAGTTTCTGAAATTATGTATTTAAGTTTAACATTTGACTATCAAAACGTAGTTTCTCCTTGGCAGCTGCTACTTCAACAGTCATTTTTTCCCTAGGCTTTTAGTAGAAGGGCCTCAAAAGGTGCATTTTTAAGGGAAGAACAGGTTTCAGTAATATTGACAGACAGCACAGACAAACACCAGTGGCTAATAGTGTATTCAACCCTTAAATAGGTCATATGCACAGCACAGCATGCATCTTGGCAGTGAAGCTACTGTTAAAGTTTTGAAACTTGCATGTAAAGAGGACTAAAATCATAGAATCATAGAATGGTAGGGGTTGGAAGGCACCTCTAGAGATCACCCAGTCCAACCCCCCTGCTAAAGCAGGTTAGCCTAGAGCAGGTTGCACAGGAATGCATCCAGGCGGGTTTTGAATATCTCCAGAGAAGGAGGCTCCACAACCTCCCTGGGCAGCCTGTTCCAGGGCTCTGTCACCCTCACAGTAAAGAAGTTCCTCCTCATGTTCAGGTGGAACTGCCTGTGTTCCAGTTTGTGCCCATTGCCCCTTGTCCTGTCGCTGGGCACCCCCGAGAAGAGTCTGACCCCGTCCTCTTGACATCCACCCTTTAGATATTTGTGAGCATTGATCAGATCTCCTCTCAGCCTTCTCTTTTCCAGGCTGAACAGACCCAGCTCTCTCAGCCTTTCCTCATAAGACAGATGCTCCACTCCCCT
>VZSC01019641.1:40707-77170 GCA_013398225.1 Steatornis caripensis
AGGGGGAGGATCACCTCCCTCGACCTGCTGGCCACACTCTTCTTAATGCACCCCAGGATGCCATTGGCCTTCCTGGCCGCAAGGGCACACTGCTGGCTCATGGTGAGCCTGTTGTCCACCAGCACTCCCAGGTCCTTCTCTGCAGAGCTGCTCTCCAGCAAGTCAACCCCCAGCCTGTACTGGCACATGGGGTTGTTCCTCCCCACGTGCAAGACCCTACACTTGCCCTTGTTGAACTTCATCAGGTTCCTCTCCGCCCAACTCTCCAGCCTGTCCAGGTCTCTGCTCATTAAGGACTGAATTTAGCTTCCAAATTTGGATCTGTTATTTCTCAAAAAAACCCCAAACTCTTCATAGGGTTTCTAATCAAGATACCTGTTAAGTATTGCAAAGGAACAGCTCAAAATGATTTGTCTTGAAATCCTGCCTTACCTCCCTGACATTCAGATGGCAGGTTTAGGAATTACTCAAACACTGCATTCACAGACTATGGACTTCCCACTTCTATGGAACTCTCACGAATTCAACATCCACAACACTACAAAAAAATACTGAACTCAAAAGTTAGTTCTAGCTCTCAGAATAAGCAGAGTTTTGGTTCATTCAAATAAAAGGAGTCACTTAAACTCTGCAGGAATTTAAGACTTCTCATGTGCTTTTCTTCCCTCACCTATCAACCACATTGAGAACAGAGTCCCACTGAAACAATGAACAGAAGGGGAAAAGCGAGAAGCATAGCAGTATGATCGAACAGGAGGAACGAGCGGAGCTTGGAGGACACTGTGGGGAGAAACATAAGATGTCAGCAACAAAGTTAGCAGACACTCGTGAGGAAGAAATATTGAGCAAAAATCTTGATGCTCACACTCAAATTGCATATGTTATCATTCTTAACTTCTAAAGTGCTTTAGTAATACTGTACTTGCAAATATTCTCAGTAAAAATTGTGCAGTACCAGACTTCTAGAAAAATATACACACATTGAAGTGACTTCTACTAATATCTTACAAAGTTTGTCTCACTTTGAGAGGAACTATATTGCCTACCACAAATTACACCACTGAATTACCAGCTGAATCCACCATTTTTCTGGAAAGAGAATCCATGCAAAAGCCTAAAATTAACAATCGACCTTATACATGACTTTTTTGTATCCATCTATATCTTCTGGTCCTGCACAATTTCCCTGGTAACAACACAATTAACTACAAATCTTCTCAACCAACTACAACTCAGCTGAATTTTTCTTTATTTATCTCAAATGTTGATGGCCACGCTGTCTTTGTCTCACACAAGCAAGTGCTGTAAGGAGCACCTGCAATATTCTTCTCAGAGCTGCAGATCATTTGTGTTGCACCCCTCACTAGAAAGGCAGTGTGAACCCGGGATGAGTGCAAATCTCATTCGTCCCCAGAGTACATGACTTTAGGACTCTGCAAGTCTTTCTAACTTTAGCCACCCGATAGCACTGCAAAGACTAATGACAAGGGTTCACCTTTGGGTATGGTCCCACAGCACTATGGTTGCAGAGCACACATGGTTGTGCAAAACCAACATCCTTTTAGACTCTTATATATGGGAATGAATGCTGTGCCAAGGACCTCTTGATTCTTTTAAATGAGAATAGGGACCAAGCACCCATCCACAATGCAGGTATGCCATTTTAAAAAGTCTGAAAACACTTGCTATGAAAAAGCTGTATTTTCACACACATACACACCTACATATGTATGTGTATTTGTTCACTCATATTTTATATATGTGAAAAAATGTACGCATTTTTAGATGTATAAACATCTATGTATATAGATGTTCAAACATGTATGTGCGTGGGCATATAAACACACATACACATAACACACAGTAAAAAATTAGTTTAGGAAAAATTTCGCATGCCTTGCATGGTTATTCAAAATGTAGCCCTTGCAAAATAATACTTATCGCACAATAAATATATGAAAAGTAATTATAGATTTTTTTGAGAAGAAAAGAGCTCCTACCTGCTTTACCACCGTCACAGTGCCAGGTGCCATGGTAACTACAGAAGCAACTGCAGTGGCATCAGGAGTTTCCGAACCCAACTCAATGATTTGCTGCAGGATGTTTACAGCTGTTGGATCAAGTCTTTCACCTTATCAGAAATACAGAAACCGTAAGATCATTACAGTAAGACAGCTCCAAGGGTATGTGCATCTAAGGCTACAGACACTCTTTCCCTTTTCTGCCTTAAACGTGACTCACAGTGCTGTTTATAAATTTCAAACAGCTCAATAACATGACACTTTAATAATAGATCTATGGCAGGAAAGTATTCACAAAACAAATTTGCCTGAGGAATGCACAAATCAGCAAAAGAAGCCACACTGATCATTCTGATGTCTATTTGAAAGAGATCTAAAAGAATACATTGAATAAACAAACAATAGGTAGAACTCATAGCACCAACTGTGATTTATGAAGCTGCAAGACTTTACAAATCCAAATGTGTATTTGCCAGACGTTCAAACAGAACCTGAACCTTATACCTATAACTACAACAGCTATTTTGTGTATTACAAACCTGTGTTTACCATCTGTCTGGCCATCTGCAGTACCCCTCAATCTAAAAGAAGTACTTTTATCATTAATGTGCTGAAGGGAAAAGTGAATTGCTTGAGAGAGATCATGGTTTTTTGTTTTATAAGCATGGGATCAGAACATGCTTGCCCTTTTTTTTAGAAAATCCTGTTGATGGGCATAGCCCTGCCAAAGGAAGGCAAGTTTACAAAAAAACCCCCATACATAGTTGTACTCTCACCTCTCCCAAAGTGTGAAAAGGAAAGATACGTACACTGGAAAATGTTTTTTGTTGTGAAAAAATATGAATTCCCCTCCTATGGCCCACCACTCCCACTTGCCCAGTGTCAGCATCAGAGTTATGTCAGAAAGTGAAAGAAAGTCTCAAGGTCATGCTAAAGCTGCCTTATATTTGCTGTAATCACTGCTGGAACTAGGAAAGAGAAAGTAAATAGAATAAAGCTCATGTCATAATCCCAAACCCTTTCAAACGGAGGTTGATACTCTGGTGAGGATCTAGATCAGATAATTAAAGTTCAACCAGAAGTAGTTATATTTTGTTATCTACATAAGAAACAAGTTTATCTGAGTACTGAATAATGATTGCTTGTTTTAGTTTTTCTATATAACTATCTTTAGACAAGACAGTACTGTTTTTCATATCTAGAGGGAATATGCTGGATGAGTATCTGAAGTTGGATGCACTAAAGCAAATAATTCTACTTTGAAAACTACAGCCTGATGCTTAAAATCAAAACTGTTATGGGACAGCATACTCCACGATCATGTTTATTTTAATTTAAATATAAAAAAGATAAAGAAAAGTTCTCAAGAGGTTTTTACTCATTCAGAACTCCCGGTCATTAAAATAAAATAATATACAGAAATTGTCAGTAAACATAATTTAATGGCAACATGATTGGAAATTCTATTAAAAATGGGAGTTTTTGAAATGTATCTGTATTATTAACTATAAAGACCACAATGGTAAACAATTGTAAAACGCTATCTTCTGCCAACCAACGCATTTATTTATTTATATATATATATATAAAAACCAAGCAATTTCACACTTTCTCTAGTCTCTGGTATTTTAACACTCTCAGAACATTTTCTCTTTTCTTTCAGTTTTTGTTATTTCCCACTTAGCAATCATTATCTAATCCCACTCTTGCTCTTCCTCAATCTGATACAGAATATCTTACTGTGTTTTGCGTATCATCAGAATTAAGTCTGTTAGTACTGTCTTGGGAACGTGGTAAATGAGCTATTCCACCGTGTCACTTCTGCAGGCTGGCTGACTTAAGCAGGGAGAAAAATAATAGCTAGAGAATTGCCATTAGATACACACCATCTACTCTGCCAAGATAGCTGATTTCACAATATATTTAATAATACAGGCAGGAAATTTCACACATCTAATAATAAAGTGAAAAACAGAGAGTGATAAAGACTGCGATAAGTATTAATGATTTAAAGATACAGAAACTCATAAAGAATGGTCATTTCTCATTATTTATCCTCAAAGAAAAGTATAAACGCCAGAATTAAGTTCTGGATGACAAATTTCACCATTTTTAATAGTTTCACAGGACAACACATTGGCCAGTATACTCAAAAGAATTAGATGTTTATGAAAAAAGATATATCTCGTGTTCTAACTTAAAAAAGGTAATTTACCATTCTCAGAAGTATATCTAAGGTTCTGTAATGCAGCTACTGCAGCTTGAGTGCCTTGAACATCTTCTCCAGCCTCTGTGATATGGAGATACTGAGTGGATGCTTCTTCAGAAACTTCAGCAGTTAACTTGAAAACAAAACCCAGCCAATGCATGAATAATCTCACCCTCATTTTATCAATTTAGAGAACAATGAAAGTTCTGAGTTTAAAGGAATGAGTTTTGGATAACAAATATTGTAACAGGAGTTGCAGAAATACTGGATGAAACAGACTTCAAGAACATTACATGGGAGTCGTGACATCGTCCCATAGTTTTCTTCTAGATTCTTCTTCAAAGGTTGCTTTAAACATGCTAAATTATCTGAATTTTTGTCGCAGTTATTTTAGAACTACAACAGACTGCTATTGTATCAGGGTCTGGTAAAGATCTTTTGGGCAAAATTAGTTTACAATGCATGTCCTCGCAGATTTGGTAAAATGCCTCTGAGGTTTCAAAATGGCATTTTGTTTAAAAAAAATTATCATTTCCATGACTATGTTTTTACAAGACAAGCTGTCAACATGTATTCCTGCTCTGATGGGACTTCTTTATAGCTGTTTCAACAGCAGAGATGTGCTTGCATCCTGGACATCCTCTTATTTTTTCAGGTTTGGGCATCTACTGGGAGAGTGTACAGAGAATCGTTTGTGAAACGCATGTGGATATAAGCCTTTGAAAGGACTACATTTTTAAAATGCTTGCCCTGTCTTCTTTGAATAACTGGCCATATGGAACCTACTTCGATATTTTTCACGGACTTAGCATTCTGTCTGTGGATACTCAAAAACCGTTGAACAAGAACTGCAGGACAGCTCTTCCAAATCAGGCATTAGGTTTATAAGGGGGCTAGACTGCCTGAAACGTAGCAAAACAGGTCTTACACTGTGGAGGTCAGCCAGCTGCAGTTGACTTCTGGCTTTTTCCTCTCATTGGACACCAACAATAGCCTGGGCAGGCAGTAGAAAAGACTCAGTTTGCCAACTGTAATTTTTTAAATAAAAGTGTCTAGATGGTTCTGTGGTGTTCCCATAGCTTCTGCATCTACAGTCAGCTCTGCTCTGTAAGAGTAACAGTTTTCATTTTAAAACAAATAGCTACGTATGACAGCAGACGAAAGTTTGAAAGGGTAAGGCCTCTCAACTTAGCTGCCCTACCCCACCCCAAACCACGAAAATTCAGGTTGTTGGTTTGGTTTTTTCTAACGCAGCTTCCTAGGTCTAACTTAAATTTTATAAGGTTTGATCATTGTGATTTCCTATATGCTTTGGATTGAAGCTGCAAACACAGAACAACTGATAGAAGAATGACTTTCTCTGTACAATAGTAACATTTTTTTAGCTGATCAATTCACAAATTCAGTTTTCTAGATTCTAACGTTTTCTGGATCTAGACACAAGGTTCCCTCATTAATTCAACATAAGCTTGCAGGTTTGCCCATCTTGCAGTTAACACCAGTGAATATTTAGCATGTAACAAAATGCAGTAAGTTTTTCAGTGTCACTTTTTTTGCTAAAACTTTCACTTTTTCTGCTGCAAACCGAGAACTAGAGCACTAAAATGCAGAAATGAGTACTTAGAATCCTAAATTAATCCTATCAGATATTAAAGCAGTCAAGCTTAACAGTCATAGCAATGTATACATTCAATGAGATGAGACTACGTGACCTCCTGATCCTATATAAAGTCAAGAACACATTTCTGAATACTTCTTATTCTTAAACTTACTTTTCTCCCTAGAATTTTTTAAAATCTTAGGGCCAAAGCCACCGCAACTTTCGTTTACCTCCCACTTGGTCTCCCCATCGTGTTCTACTAGCTTCATTCCATGCTTGTTTTTAAGATGTCTGTTGAATTCCCATTTTGTACCGTACACAAAGCTGCAAACAGGACACTTAATGCCACCTATAAGGAAACACAAATATACCTTTGAGTTACTTTCATATAAATTTTTTTTGAAGGCAGTAAGGACCCATTTCATTTGACCCCATCTCAATCAAGCCACATAATTGTAATTTAAAAGGGTTTCCTTTAGCCATGTTTCCAACATGAAAAAGGGGGTAAAAATTCAGTAGTTGAACTCTCACAATGCTTAAGGGGCAATTTTGGATCATGGTAATGGAAGGAGTCTGGACCAACTCATATACCTGGGAAGGCATAGCAATCCTGTTTCTCTGCCTGCGTGCCTCCCTTTGGTGGATGCGAAGCTGCAGGAATGCTGCTCCCTGGGGAACCTCTACCATACACCAGTTAGAAAGAAAGAGCAGGAACAGACAACTATTTGCATTAGTCTCAGATACAGCATCAATTCCACAATTAGGTCCACGTAAGAAGGATTGGTTTCATCTCTCAGGAGCTAGATGTTAAGGGTGATAGCCAAACTATAACAGAGAGAACATAAATGGCAAAGTAAATAACTTCTCTGCTAGGTGAGAACTTGTGCTTGCTTTGCTAAGAAAAGCCATTCTAGAAGTCGTATGTACATTAGAAAGTGAAAAGTTTTTCAAGGAATGAGAACATACTAAGTTGGATCAACCTCATCTCATTGGTTTTGTTGGCCACAAATAAATACTGCGAACCTAGGGGATGCTTCAGTCTGTGCAGAATCATTCCCACAGTCATGATCCTGGTTGAAATTCAAATTTAGCAGCACCCATGAAGACTAGCCATAGTTCCCAAGTGATTTTTTTTTTCAAATCTGAGGGTGTCTCTGACTTACGTTCTGCTTTAAGCCCACCAAAACCAAAGCCTAGTACATGTCTGAAATAATTCTGAACTAATGCTTTTGCCCTGTAAATACTCTTTTATTTCAAATCATAGAGTTCCTTAGAAACTATTTTTAATGCCTACTCCATTACATGTCATTGCAGCTTCAAATATAAATTGTGTGTATAGTCCAAAAACCTACAAGACTGGGGTCTCTGACAAGCTTCAGCTTTAAATATCAGTTCCCTGTTGTCTTAGAAAGCTGTGGCGTGCCAGCCTTCAGGACGCAATGCAAACCCATAGTCACCGTACTTTTAAAGTGCTTATAAACAACACTGAGATCTCAACATTTAACATACACAGTAGGGGCATACTTTAATAATTTTTAGAAGATGTATCTTCTCTAAGATAGCTCTTCAAGTTTTCTCAAGTTTCAGTCAACATTATTAAGTTTTTTGGCACATTTTCAAAGCAATCTAGGAAGAGTTAACAATGTAATGTCATCTTCACCCAACTATCTTTGCTTGTCAGGGTTTCTACTGTTTACGTTAACATACAAAAATGTAAACGCACGCTTTCTGACTATCTACAAAATGATGCACAGCATGAATTTAGCATAATGTTTACTGTCTGAGTATGCAGCATTACAGGTAAAAAAAAAACCCTAAGCATGACGAAATCATAAGCATCTGATTTTCTACACTAAATTAAACAGCTTTTACTTCTTTTTCTTATGAAAGTCATTTGGTCAAATGTCAGATCTCTGTCACTTGTAATTATGCAAATAAGTAGTTCTCCTTTTTCCCCTCTATTGACTAAACAGAACAGAAATAATCTGCATGTGATAAATTGTAGCATTAGGTGACCAGAACTCACTCTAACAAATCTAATGGTTAAGGAAGGGCGTTACGCCACTTTAGGAACTATGCCCCCAGATGGCTGCCTCCCCACTATCACGGCAAACGGCGACTCCTACCCATCATGTTCAAATGCTTCAAATATACTCTCCTAAGGCAGTTATAAGCCAAGTTCTCACTGCACATAGTCTTTTATGAATAAGGCGATTAGAAAAAGCATTCCGTTGTACAGTAATGGAAACCTATCATATGGTATTCTAGCAGGTGAATAGAAATAAACTTTTTATTTTGATAAAACAAAATATAACTACACTCAGTAGCTGGCATCTTTCACTGACACTTATACTTCTTTAATTTCCCCTTTTTGCTCTCAATGTATTTCAAGTCTTTACCATTATAGCAGATGCTCAATACTCCGTCTCTACACAAAACTGAAACGGTTTCCCTATCGAGGGGTTTAACACTCAACGGTTCACAAAAGCAAAATACCTTCATTCAGATTAGGACAAAGATTTTATGAGTTAGAGAAAATGAAATTAAATATTCATTTCACATTAATCTGTAGTATTAGGAAAAAACTGCTGTCATAAAAAAAGAGGACACTTCTCCACATTACTTTGATCTTGAAACTATTGTAACAATACATCAGAAAAATTAAAGCTGTAACTTTTGTCATTACGACTTTAATTAAAGAACAAATAATGGAAGCATAGAATTAAACTGGTAATATATAACTCCACGTCAGTGACTCGACACGAAAGCTCAGGAAAATTAATTTCTAGATGATTCTTTAAAGTAATGGGTAACATACAGAGAAAGTCAACAAATTGCACCCCTTATCTGCTTCCAATACCAAAACTGATGTTTGCAACAAAATAATGCACACAAATACACAGCTCTGCAACTTTTTTCCACAATGCATTGACATGTGCTCTCCAAACAATTTATTTATTGACCCAAAATCTCCATAGGACAGCTATTATTTTATGTTAAAACAAAGCATGTGATGATAGCCGTACAATAGAACATAGAGGCCACAACTGGATCATCAAGTATGTACTGCACAAGCTCCTGCAGAGACACGAATAGAAAATCCATCTCCAGAGAGTGCAGAAATACGTAAACAAAACAATGGATGGCAGGGAATATCAGTGAAGAGAAAAGAAACAATTCTGGGAAAAAATGCACGTGACTTGCCCCACACAAAGCAAATGAAACTAAAAAAGGAAGCTATCAAATGACTAAGTAGGAAGGGTCTCACAAAAACTGATGGGTAATGCGCGCATAATACTCTTGTCCCCTATGCAGAATACATCAAACACTTATAGTATTTATCTTCTTTCTTATTTTAAAATACTAAAATAAATGTCAGATCATAGACTTCTATTTAAAAAAACAAACCCCCAAATCCTCCCAAGCATTTCTCTGATCCTGGCCAATCCTAATTTCTAATACAAGCCCAGAAATTAAATACTGCTGTCTATTCCTGGCAATGCAGTTGCTCAAATCAGCATGTTCCCTTTTCTATTCTATGAATCAGCCATTTCTTTATAAACTCATTCTAGGAATCTTGAGTCGAGTCCAGCAGTCTACATTCATATAAATATTTTCAATTAAGATTATTTGCAGTATCTGCACTGCAGTCAAAAACCAGTTGAGAGTAAATTAAAAAAAACGAGCAAGTATGAGACAATTCACTCTGGGCTCAGTGGGTAACTTAAAACAAGCAGAATACAATACGAATAGATACAGACAGCTTTTATGAGACATTAATCTTTGATAGTTTCCCTTCTCACATTTTTTCCAAACCCTTTCGCTTGCTGGTTCTCCTGCCTTTTCCTTTTTGTCTATAGTCCTTTAATTTCAAAGGACTTGTTCAATATCAGGTCTGAAGAGTCTTCTTCCCTTATATGAATACATGAATAATTTTCAAAAATTGCTTTTTGGGTCTATGAATACAGTAAATTGAAACTTGATAGAGGCTAGTCAGGCAGCAAGTTGCAACTGCTGGCCCAAGCAGGTCTGAAACACGTACCTTGTCATACTGCACAATATGTCCACAATGATCTGCTTGTGCTGTGTGGCTCAGATACAGAAGATCTTCGTATTAACAAAATGCGGAAAATTTTTATTAACTTCAACAGGACTCATGCTTATCAACTCCAAATGCAAACCCTAATTAACTCAAGTCTTCCACAAGGAACATTTGGTTTTTTCCCCAGTGAGATGCCAAAATGTTGAGAAAAACTGACGTTTCTACAGTGAGATAAGAAATCTGCAGGTCTGCTGTTTTTATTTTGAGTCCACATGTAAGATCCATCTGATTCATCATAGAGCAGAAAATGGAGCTGGCAAAGGAGGTTGCATGTAGGAAAAGTGCGCCTATTAACATAGCTTTCTTCATGGCAGAGTTCTGCGAAGTGGTACTGACTTCATAGCTACTACACAGATTTGAAGGCCCTTTACTGCTCTAAAACTCCACACAGCAGGTGAAAACATGGAAAGCAGGCACAGCACTAGTGGCAGCACAGGAAATATAAATGCTGTGTAAGGAAGGGAAGCGAAAGAAGGACGCAGAGTCAGAGATTGAAAGAGGAGAAGAGGGGAGGGGAGGGGAGGGGAGAGAATATAGAATAGAATGTTTCAGTTGGAAGGGACCTACAACCATCACCTAGTCCAACTGCCCGACCAATTCAGGGCTGACCAAAAGTTAAAGCATGTTGTTAAGGCCATTTTCAAAATGCCTCTCAAAGACTGAAAGGCTTGGGGCATCGACCACATCTCCAGCAAGCCTGTTCCAGTCTTTGACCACCCTCTCAGTAAAGAAACGTTCCCTAACATCCAGTCTAAACCTACCCTGACGCAGCTTTGAACCACTCTCGCACGTCTTGTCACTGGATCCCACGGAGAAGAGATCAGAATCTCCCTCTCCCCTTCCCCTCCTCAGCAAGCTGTAGAGAGCAATGAGGTGGCTCCTCAGCCTCATTTTCTCTAAGCTAGACAAGCCCAGAGTCCTTAGCCGCTGCTCACAGGACATGCCTGCCAGCCCTTGCACCAGCTGTGTTGCCCTCCTCCGGATGCACTGAAGGACCTTCTCATTCTTCTTAAATGGTGGGGCCCAGAACTGCACACAGTGCTCAAGGTGAGGCCACACCAATGCTGAATACAGCAGGACAGTCACCTCTTTTGGTCGGCTGTTCATGCTGTGTTTGATGCACCCCAGGATGCGGTTTGCCCTCTTGGCTGCCAGGGCACACTGCTGGCTCCTGTCGAGCCTGCTGTCAGCCAGCACCCCCAGATCCCTTTCTGCAGGGCTGCTCTCCAGCCGCTCCTCTCCCAATTTACACTTGTGCCCAGCATTACTCCGTCCTAGGTGCAGAATCTAGCATTTGGTCTTGTTAAATTTCATCCCATTAATCACTGTCAAATGCTCCTATGTGGTGGACAAAACCTGTCATGACAGAAAAAAAAATGAAAGGCTGTTCTCTCTCACCTGACTCTAAAGTCTTCATCTCAAGACTGTTACTGTAGTCTTAAAAACTTTACAGGTTTTTTGTTTCAGTGGAAAAGAATGATTTTCAGAAATCCATTTACCTGGCTCCCAAAGGGGAAGGAAAACCTGACTAGTATATGATTAATTTTATTTGCTCAAAACATTATAAATATGATCCTTCATTTCCTATTAACAGAATTCAATCTCAGGTACCTATCCTTAAGAGTGGCTATGGACAATAATTCGTTGCAGTGCTCAGGTATTTGGAAAGTTAAACAAAGCTCCGCGCAGCACACAGTTCTCCTTTCGGCAGCACGACTACAGAGCAGAGGCTTTGAGCACTGACCTCTTTAAAACAACAGCAGGTTCCAGACAGCTTTCACTGTCTGTGAAAATAACCGTAAAATTCTACTAGACATTCCTGCCCCAAAATTTATAGACAAAGACCTACTTTTTAAATTATTTCTGGTTTTTTGACAAAAAGGAAACAAAGAAATGTCATATAAAAATAACATAGGCTCAAACTCCTTAATGTAGCTATACATTTCTCTGTTAGAGTGCAAGATTAAAGGGAGAGTCTCAGCCTTTAATCTGACTGTCTTTTCTGTGTCATGATTTCAGTATTAACATGGATTAATGCCTTCAAATAGATAAATGTTCTGTGTTAGATGAACAATTTGGAAATACTATTTAGAAATAATGTCATTTTTGAAGAATTATATTTAATTCATTATCTAACACAACAGCAGTATTTTGTTCTCTTTTCTTCAACAAAACCAGAAATTTTGAAGATCCCAAAAGACATTATAAAAAGGCCGGCAGTTTCTATTAAAAATAGGGAAAATACTTCCCAAAATTATCAAAGTAAGAAACTCTACCGAGCATTAAAATATTTTCAACGCGATTTAATATTTAATTTGGCTTCCTCCTCTTCTTCCCCACTTCCCCCCACACCAGGCACTAGAACTGATGGAGCTTTACACCCAGAAGGCACCCATCTGACTGCGTATTCAATTGTTTGCTTTGGTTCACCTGCCCAGTGTGCCGTAGCAAAACTGCTCATGGGAGTCAGGCAACTTGCACACGTCTCCTTTGCTCGCGTTCAGACACTGCAAGGAATAGGTTACAATTTGCGATACCTGTATCAAGCAGAAATAAAGCAACTGGTGGCATTGACCATCTTTTCAGAAGGATACAGGACTTCAACTACAATGAAATTTATGAAGAAAACCAACAACAGCTTGGAATATAACTTTTTATGCCACTATATAAATGCGGTGAAAACTACTACAATCTGATTTTCTCTGCCCCCTGGCCTTCCATTAGCTCTTACACTTAATCTTGAACTTTCAATCCCGTGTTGGGTCTGTGTGGCGATGCTTTGGTAGCACAGGAGGGGCTACACAGGTGGCCCCTGTGAGAAGCTGCTAGAAGCTCCCCCAGCTCCAACTCAGACCTGCCTTAGGCTGAAGCTGGGCCAATTAGCAATGACTGATGCGCCTCTGCAATCATGTATTTAAGAAGGGGACAAAGAAACTGCTAAAAGGACCTGCAGCAGAGGGAGGATGGGGATAAGAGGGAAACACACATGCAGACACCAAGGTCAATGAGGAAGGAGGGGGAGGAGGTGGATAGAGCAGAGATTCCCCTGCAGCCCATGGGTTGAGGGCAGGCTGTGCACCTGTAGCCCATGGAGGATCACGGTGGAGCAGCCCGTGAAGGACCACGGTGCAGCAGAGAGGGCCCCGCAGCCCGTGAAGGACCACGGTGGAGCAGAGAGGGACCCGCAGCCTGTGGAAGACCCCGTGCCGTGGGAGGTTCCTGCTCCCAAAGAAGGCTGTGATCTGTGCACAGCTCATGCTGGCTCGGTGCGTTCCTGAGGGACTGCACTGAGCAGGAAGGACTCGTGTCGGAGGATTTCGTGAGGGACTGTCTGCCATGGAAGGGACCCACATTGGAGCAGGGCAAGAGTGTGAGGAGCCCTCCCTACCTAAGGAGGAAGGAGCAGCAGGGCCAATCTTTGGTGAGTTTACTGTAACTCCCATTCCCTGTCCCCCTGTGCCACTGAGGGGGGACAAGGTAGAGACATCGGGAGTGAGAGGACTCAAGTCCAGGAAGGGGGGAGGAAGGGTATTTATTTGTTTTTAAGATCTGGTTTTTCGAGTCTCCTTATCCTACTCAGTTTTGATTGATAATCAATAAAGTTGAATTTTCTCCCCAAGTTTAGTCTGGTTTTGCCCGTGACCACAACTGGTGAGTGAAGTCTCCCTGTCCTTGCCTCAACCCACCAGCTTTTCATTATATTTTCTCCTCGCCATCCCACTGGTGCAGAGGAGTGAGCAAGTAGTCGTGTGATGCTTTGTTCCTGGCCGGGCCTAAACCATGATAGAGCCTCCCCAAAATCCTTGTTGCCTTTACTTAGTTTATCTGAGAGCAATTTCTCTAATTGACCAGGAGTCTATATCTAATTATTTTTATTTGTCTTTATCTTTGTGTGGAATGACTATAGTTTTACACAGACGGCAGTAACAAGCAGCTGTTCTAGCCAGAATGAGATATTTGGGATGCTAACACAGAGATGTAATGTAGAGAAATGTAGGCCTGGTATGACAGCCTTGAGAAGTACAGACCCAGGACGCATCACATAGGAGGTCAGGCATGGGGTGATAAGAAGTGGGGCACACTGAAGAACCCACAATTATAACCAACTCGGAAATGATGAGTTAAAATATGCAGATACGGAGGTGGATAAAACTGGTTTTAGGGACAACAAAAATCGTATTTAACATACATGAAGAGCACCGGAAACAGTAAATTTGGATTTAATCTGATGCTACAGACCAATGAAAAAGAAAAGTGCAAATGTGTGTAAGCTAACATGTAACAATGGTCCAAACTGGAAGGGGAGAGGAATACTTAGGTTGGAAAAGACCCTTAAGATGACCAAGTACAACCATTAACCTAACACTGCAAAGACCATCACTAAACCAGGTCCCTCAGCACCACATCTACACATCTTTTAAATACCTCCAGGGATTGTAACTCAACCACTTCCCTGGGCAGCCTGTTCCAATGCTTGACAACCCTCTTGGTGAAGCAATTTTTCCTAATATCCAATCTAAATCTCCCTTGGAGCAACCTGATGCTGTTTTCTCTTTTACTATCACTTGTTACTTTGGAGAAGAAACCAACACCCACCTCGCTACAACCTTTCAGCTAGCTGTAGGGAGCGGTAAGGTCTCCCCTCAGCCTTCTCTTCTCCAGGCTAAACCACCCCAGTTCCCTCAGCAGCTCCTCATAAGACTTGTGCTCTAGACGCTTCAACAGCTTCGTTGCTCTTCTTTGGACATCAAGATGAATATTATGCTCCTCCCAGTGAAGAACTCCAGATGCTGACAACTTACCAGTACCCCTACCTCAATGTCAACACCAGAGGAAAACCACCCATCTTAGGACTCGGAGAAACAGTGGAAGGGTGACCATAACACCAGGAAAAGGAGTAGAAACTGTGTGTGTTGCCAATTCAATTGTAATAATAATACTATTGAGAGTTCTTCTGTATATAAGTACTCTAACTATATTTAAAAAAAAATATAATAATTATGTCTAGACTAATGGTGATTCTTGAACTACACTGTTAAGATTTTCATTATACTAACAATAAATCTTTGGCTTTACTTTTCTAGTGGGGGAATAATTTGCTGCCATTTACTCTTCATGCTCTTTCCTTACATTTGCTCAACCTTACCTTTACTTTATTTAACCTTGCAAAACTGTCATAGAAATTTATCTGTGGAATGATAGAAATCTATCATTCATTTCTACAGACAGTGATACTTTACATACAAAAGGAGACAAACAAGTGAAAATGACGAATATATGCAGCACAGGCAACGGCAGTCAAAACTTTGGTTCACTCACCTTTAGAAACCAAGAACGAAGGACACTCAATGAAGGGTAAAAGGTGGCCATTTCAGAACCACTAAAAAGTAGTAATGATTTATCACATAACACCCAATGAACTGAGGAACGCATATCGCACAAAAGTTTACCCTTACGTCAAGTTTGCTTCGGGAAAAAAAAAAAAAAAGTCTTATATGGTAGAGATGTACCTTGTTGGATAAGGGCTTCTGCTGCAGGCTCCCCAGAACCTACATTTACATACTCTTCATTAGGGTGCTTTCTATTGTAATGCCTCTTCAGGGAACCAGATATGTTGCATGAATAGTGGCAGTGTGCACAACGGAAAGGCTAGAAGCAAAAATGAAAATGTTAGAACTTATTTCCTGACCTCATCAGGATACAGATCTAAGCTGCTATGTTTTGATCCTGAGAAAACATGTCCATTTCTGGTTTAGGCATCTTCCAAGAAGACCTTTTCGTAATTCAGTAAACTGTGTTTACATAACTGATCATCACAGGTCTGATCACATGAAGACTTTCTACTACAAGGAAATGACTCAGCTGCCATGAGCTTTGGTCTGAAAAGGGGCAGTAAGAGAGCTAAAACAACTGAAGGTACAATATGATTGTACAGCCAACCTAATTTAACAGATAACTGTACCTTACAGGGTTGATGTCTTCCCTTTCCTTTCCTTCTCTCTCCAACACGCTCCCAACTGCTTGCCTTTCACTAGCACTTGCATTCATCTGACCATTTGGTGAGCTAAGTTTCAGGAACTAAATTAATTATTTTTAAGAACATACATCTCCTGTCAACTGACAGGGAGAGACATTTTTACAGAAAAAAAAGTTTAGGAAAACAAGCGTTTGTGCCTGAAGTTAGCCTTTAAGAATAACCTTCTGACTGAGATACGTCACAGTTACAGGAAGCCTGACACAACCATTAGGGTCCCGGAAAATAACGCAGATATTGACTGAAGTCCTTGAGGAAAAGCCAAGTACCTCAGAGTGGAATGCAAAATGTTTCATGCACAGCAACCAGGCCCACCTAAAGCTAGTCAGCAAAAAATGGACGGTACAGAAATGTTTATCAGGGAGCTGAATTTAAAGCTGGGAAATGTCTACAGTCAGAGTCCACTGACCAGAACGTCTTCCTAAGCTTGTTGCTCCTGCCTCGCCTTTCAGTCTCCAAATGGCAAATGTAAGGAAGAAAAGTGGTGTTTAGATCCCCTTAACCGTACAGTTCGGAGGGTTCTGTAATATTCAGCTATTGAATTTTTCAGAGAGGGGTACTCTCCTTTTCTATTGCTGAAACTGTCTTTTTTTCAAGAAAATAATCCAGACAGACTGCTGTGCTCTTGTGCCACTCTGTACATACTTGCGTGTCTTGTATGTTATCTGCTTTCAGATAGCACGACTGCAAATTCATGGAGCTTGGAAATATAATAGATTAAATAACCGTTGGGTCACATAACTACTGGCATTCTTCTGAGTTTGATATGCATGCAAACAACTGTCCCAGAAGGAGGCAACACGTTACTAACAGAACTACTTTTGTCAAAAATACTCCTGATTGGCCTATTCCAGTGTTTTTGCAGTTCTCTTGATAGTGCATTGAATAGCCACACGTATATGCAGGCTGACAGAGGACTGAAAAGAGGTGCTGAGTCAAAAGTTCTAAAGCTAATCCTGAGGTCAGAACGGGCTATATTTCAAGAAATGCATTATGAGTACATTCATCCTGTTAGCCATCAAAAATGAAAATGATGTATTTTCATTTACGAAAAAAACTTTTAAAAGCTAAGTCCACAGTAAAGCTACATAGTAACAAATAAATATTATTTGTTCAAAATGTATCATCTCTTTAGATGACTTGCTTCATTTTCTTACATGTGTTGTCTTCCAAAATTTAAACCGTGAAAGGGCTGTCTTCCTTTCTGCTTTACAGAGGTATGTAGCATTGGTAATTCAAAAGTCTGAATATAAAGTCAAAATTCCCAAAATATTAAAACATTAAGATGCCATAATTGTCACCAAACAGGAAGACGTGCCAGTTTTAAAACTGTTGTCTAAAGTTCAATCTATTTCTAAATGACTTATCAATAAGCACGATTTATATGTTTTCTTACCTTGAAAGAGACATGTTGTTCCATATGACGTAGGAGTTGTGGTTTTTGGGCAGCTGTGTAGTCACACACTGTACATTTAAACTGCTTTCCTGAAATGGGAATAGAAAATGGAATAACTTTTTTCTATTTAAGTTCATAAAACTACTGATTATATTTCCTCATAAAGATGATTTCCAAAATGCTAAGAATGAACCAGACTAGAAGTCTGACACTTACTCTGCAAAACTTTGGTTAAATAGAGCTAAGCGCAGTAATAAAGAAAAAAGGCTTGAGTGTTATCTTTAAATTATAAGCATTAAATAGTCCAGATGCTCCTGAGATAGTCACTTAGGAAAGAAGAAAAAGAATCATTAAAGTGTAGCCTAAATGGAAGAAGGAAATAAATTATTTACAACTGCAGGCACAGCTATTTTGCTATTTGTAAAGCAGATTTTGAAATCCTTAAAACACAGATGTTTGGTCACGTTCACATGTTTTTACCTACTTCTGTTCCAAGCATGGAATTGTTATGATTAAATACACTTAAGTTTTCTCGGTTTTTCAACTGTAAGTTTTCCTGATGTATTTCTGGTAGGGTATGGCATGACCTATCATTTCTACCACAAGATTTGGTTATGTGTTTAGCACTACTCTTCCAGCAATGACTCAAACTATCATAAAAGGGCTTAACCCTCAATACAGGGAGAAATAAAATATGCTATAGACAAAATCAGATTAGAACGGCAAATAATACAGAGGTTTTGTGTTTCAACCTTTCACTTCTGCCTATACAATTTTAAAACAATAGGCGCAAGTTGATCCATCAACGTTGGAATGAATGACGCCTGCGGGCCTTGTTCATCGTGACATTTTGTCCTTTCTCATCTAAATCTCTGCAGTAACCCTAAGCCTCACATACGGTCACGCAAGGCAAGAGAAAGCACATACTGGAACTAGTTCACACTTTGTATGTGGTGACTTACACACTGGCGGCTACTAAACACTAGGGTTAATGGGCAGGTTCTGTGACGTGTTCTTGCAGAGCGCTGATTCATATTTCTTTATTTTAATGAGGCACAAATTTTCTCAAAATGGATGGAGTTAAAGCAACTGTTGGACTTCTACTGTTCTGCATTGATTGTTTCCAAAATCATAGAGGGGACCTGAAGAGCAGTAAAGACAATGGTTGCGTATTTGCATAAACATAGAATCATAGAATCACAGAATGGTAGGGGTTGGAAGGGACCTCTAGAGATCACCCAGTCCAACCCCCCTGCTAAAGCAGGTTAGCCTAGAGCAGGTTGCACAGGAATGCATCCAGGCGGGTTTTGAATATCTCCAGAGAAGGAGACTCCACAACCTCCCCGGGCAGCCTGTGCCAGTGCTCTGTTACCCTCACAGTAAAGAAGTTCCTCCTCATGTTCAGGTGGAACCGCCTGTGTTCCAGTTTGGGCCCATTGCCCCTTGTCCTGTCGCTGGGCACCACTGAGAAGAGTCTGACCCCGTCCTCTTAACATCCACCCTTTAGATATTTGTAAGCATTGATCCTTCAGATCAACCTAAAAAGTCACTGAAAGATTTGAGACAGTCTCTCTCTCTCGAGTACTTGGCAGACTGAAAGCCTGAGTTGCAAGCAAGTCCTCTCCACAATGTAACACAATTAGAGTCAATGCAATTTATAGATATTGCTTTGTGAAAAAAACTTCAGAAGCATCATCCAAAGGAAGGTGTCACTTTAAGCTGTGCAGACAAGACATTATACTTGAAATTTCTTTACATGCCTGTGAGCTTCCTAGTCAGGCATCAATACTGAAGGTACTAACCCTCCATCTTGAAATAGCAACAATAAAAATCGAAGCACAAGAACCGGGATTTCAACTAATGGAAGCTGACACTCCGAATAAAAAATAAAATTTTTAACAGAGGGCATGATTAACAACTATGACAATTTACTTAGAAATCAGATGGATGCCCTGTCATATGAAGTCTTTAAATCAAGTCTGCTTAGCCCTTCCTAAAAAGATACACTGCAATCCAGCAGAAATGTGATGCAAAACTATTAGATTAAGTTATGGCCTGTACTCCGCAAGAGATCAGACTGTGATCCTAGGAGTCTGCTTCTGGCGCTGAAATCATTAGCGTGAGTCCTTCTTCAGGCAAGATGGTCAGAATTTGTCATGATATATTTTTCTCTAACAGGAATGAATTATCTCTGACATTTCTGAGAAATATCTGTTGCTGTTTGTGGCTTTGCAAAGAGTGAAACTCCCAAACATATCACCATTCTGTAGGTTTCTCTTACTTTCCCTTCAACACATTCTCTCTCCCAAATCTTTTTTCCCCCCTATGATTTAAAATAACACAATTACCTTCCTTTTATTCTCTGGGTTTCATACTCCCTTTCTCCATATTTCAGCTTTGATATTGTATCAGTCCACCTATCTCCAGACACATTACAAGGTGTATTAAATACAGAAAAACTGCATTCCTGTGTTAAATGTCTACGGCTGGCAAACTGTATTCGACTGACGTGGAACAAATACATGCTAGAAACTACTCCAAAAGCAAAAGAATCAAAAGGAAGGATAGAGAAGTAGAATGCAGAATAATCTGTATTCTCCTGAAAAGATCAGCTTTCTTTGGATTCTGGATCTTGCTCAAAAAAGTTACAAGTATTTTATACTGAGTGTGAAAGTTTCCATAAAACATAGCTAAGAAAAATGTGCCAACAATTTCTGATATCTGATTAAAATAACGAAAGCCAGGTTTTCGGGTTTATTTCTTATCACAAACAATAAAAAGCCTGAACTACAGAATTGTTTTCTATCATACCACTCTTGAGAAGTCTGTCTTTTGGAGAACAATAAAGCAGACAGAAAACTGCTTTATATTCCACCGGTTAAATAGACCTTGCAGGGATGATATTTGAACAAAAATTGTCTGGATTCATAAGTCATGAAGACAAGACTCATAAACAGCGAAGCATCTTTCAAATTCATTTACTTGTGAAATATTTGTGAAGGACACTAGATGTGCGCTAGTAAGAACTTTTGAAGTGCTGTCACTACAGAAAGGGACACTGAGCAAAGAAACTGTTAGCATGAAAGTCCCTTGACAAATCGTACACTATATTCTTAGTGACAAATGTTATCTTATTTTTCGTAAGTGTTTGAAATGCATGGAGAGTTTACTGGGGTGTAGTGAGGAAAATTATGTCAGACTCCAGAGACAGTGAGTCTGTTCCCACTGGAGCCAATGGCCAAATGCGTTTTCCAGAGATACGGGGAATGTTCTGGAACGCTTTTGGAAGTGCAAAAAGCAAGGCAGAAGAGTGTAAGTCTTGGATTTATTTGAATCAGTCAAAAAGGGAGGTGCATCAAAAAGGAACATGCAGTCACCTCAATTACTGCAGAAGCTGATGACAGTCTGAAGCCAGATAAAAAGGGTTCCTGGTAATAACATTGCCTCTAGAGTTAAGGTTTCAGCCTGACCTAGCAGTAAAAGGTAAGAGAATATAGTTCCTTGCATGCAATTAAATGTTTAAAACTAACTTCACATCTTTAAACCAAAGCCAGACAAGGCTAGCTCCTGCATGACTATAGTGCTATTCTTATCAGTGCCAAATTTCAAACCAGCCTCAGCTGAATTGCAATAAATACTTGCACACGTACATATTTTGTTCAAGAAATAGAACTAACTCACAGGTAAAAACAAATTCAACTTTCATTGCTGGATTTCACTATTTCATATGCCAGATGGTGAGAACAAAACAGAAAGGTTTTGAAATGAAACTCCATGCAGGTTTTTTCTTACAGCACCACAGAAAGAGGCCTTTTTTTCTTTATAGTCTGATCATGCTCCAAATTTCCTTTTAATTCAAACACAATCTGCCTCCTCCACCCAAGCTAGGAATCAGCTGAGGATTGCATTTGCTAAGTAAAATTGTTGATTCTTGCCGATTAAGTTTAGATGTATGTGCAACACCTGCTTGTTAGTGACCAAGGTATTTCAAAATATTGGAAAGTAGTTTTTGAATAACAAGTGATTTAGTGACTCATGGTAATACTACAGTAACTATATGCTTCCTATAACATGTATCATATCAATGCAAAAGGGATCATCTCTTTCACTAATATTATAGATATAAGCATATATGAAAATAAATATCTGACACAAAAACTTCACATATAGTCTAGAGATGTAACAGTGCACGTGCGCTTTCTGTGAAAGGACAATGCTAATGAGTATGTAACATTTTTTTTTAAAGAATTTAAATGAAATGGTCAATAAAGAGCGGAATGAGGTTTCACAAGGTTGCATGAGTAACAAAGGTCAAGCTACTAAGTCATAATGAAGGTTTGTACAACTTACCTTGCTAAATCATTTACTTCACTTGGATAGTCACAGAGGAATAAACCACTGCTGTGTCCCAAATTTTGAAATAAGAGATTATATTTTTTGGGATTTGCATTTCACTTTTTTCTGTTATCATCACAGAAATATTAAAATCAGAGAGGAAATGCATGTGCTGCATGTGTGCTTATAGAGAATACGTGCTCAGCCTTGCCACTGACTAGACCTGGGGACACAGAGCTGCAGCAGCCTTGCCTCTACTGGGCTACTGGATTTGGCAACTCCTAACAATATTCTCACAGAGGAAAGCAGTAAGAGATTTAAACATGGAACTATTTGTATTTTCAAACTGCTATTAAGATCAACAGTTCTCTGTAAGAGGACTATAAAGCCAATGCAAAATTTCAGAACAAGTGTTCCAGAGACAGCTGTCTTTTTGCAAAGTTTTGAATTATTTAACAATCAGTGTCTCCTGGGAATAAACAAAATTTCTAAGTAGCACTTAGTGTTCAACCTAAAAATGCTTGTTAATAAGGTCCTATAGTACAGTCAGTATTTATTATCCTAAAATAAAATTGGATTTAATAAACATGCCCTTACCATCAGCAGTATGAAGGAGTTTATGGCTCTTCAAAGTGCCTTTTGATTTGAACTTTTTCCCACACATATCACAAAGGTGCGTTTTCTCAGTGCTGTGACGATTCATATGGGCTTTCAAGTTACTTTTGCTGCGAGTGGCATACTCACAGAGAGAACATTTGAAAGGTTTGACACCTAAAAATAAAAAATATACTATGAAACAAAGAAGCTGTACCTTTCGATGAGAGGGTGGACACTTGCTTGAAAGACATTTCAGATCTTGTGAGCAACATAAACCAAAAGGTCAAAATTTTAAAATTTGGATATCTACATTTAAGAAATTTCATCTATAGCTTCTGTGTAAATGATACTGAGCTCTTGATGGCATCATTTAACTTACTAAGAGAAAGGAGGGGTTCTTTTAGAATTAAATATGTCCCTACAGAAGCCAGGTACCGAGTTTAACCAAGCAAATACAAATGTCTTAGTCTTGCTACGTCCATCCTTCATTTAAAAGTAGAATCTGGACTGCCTAAGTTGATGCCTAGCTGGTGTACATACCAAATCTCCCTCTAGATGTCTTCAGATAACTAGCATTCTCTATTTACTACAATAAAGAATGAAGAAACCTGGTTTAGGAGGACTGGTTCATTAGGCACTTAATATGTAAGCACAAGTTAAATGTGCAAAGCTCTGTTTTATTGTCAATTAGCATGAGATTTGCTAATGGCTCATGCGGAAGTAGGGGTTTTTTTCCCTTGGTAAGATGCAAGCACTTCGAATTTCACTTCTCTCAAACCCTTCAAAGCACGTAACAGAGAGACACACAGTATGTTAGCTAGCAGGAGGTCTACAAGAACAAAGTAAATCCTTCAAAAAAAAGTTGAATAAATCTGAACTGGCAGAGTAATTCAACAGTTTCATGAGGCTCTGGCAATTTTAGATTGATATTCATGACCTTAAAACTAGATTTACAAGCATGAGGAATTATAGCCTACTTTAAGCAGACTTTATTGCATACTTTGATTTTGGAATAAATTTCTATTCACCTCTTTTTCTTGCTAGTTAGATGAGATGGGCTCCAAGCTTTGTTGGCAGCATAAACAAACTGTATCCATGGAATACACAAGCAAGTGTTCTAAGCCTACAATTTCTCATTACCTAAACTCCTTAATGGAGTAAAGGCTACTGGAGACAACCGCTACAATAGTACACAGGCAGGTAAGCTCATACTTGAAGCACTCAAACAAATATCCAGTACTAGTATAAATGTCTGAACTATCTGCATGGGTACAAACACTTTGGAACCAAAATACCAGTTTGGAGAATACCAAATCCCATTATCCCATTTATGCACAGAGATGGCTAAGGAATCCAAGATAATGCTCAAGCGCTATAAGCAATCTGTTCCATAGATTATTAACTGACTAAAGAGCATATGAGTGGTCTTCCACCTGTTCTAAAAATAGACAGAGTAGACACAAGATTTTATTGGGCACAGATTTTAATGCCAAGGGATGTTTAACCTATGTGTTGCCATATTACTGGAATTTCTCCCTAAAAAGTGATATATATGATCAGCATTATCTCACACATTTTTCATCACTGTTTATGTCCCTGTCAGCTAGCTGCCATGCTCAGCATGATTTAATTAAAACACACACAGAAGTTATATACATACATCACAGCAACCAGATTTCAATTGTTTTTCTAATAGATTTCCAGACCAAGTATTTTTGGACAAATGCGAAAGCAGCAGCAGTTATTCACAAGAAGTCATAGAAAACCACTTGTTTTAAGACACTGAGCATGCACTTAATTCATTCCTCCTCACTCGCATTTATTACAGAATTCCTTATGGAGGTTTATGAAAGAATTTTGGAAAAAAAATGGAATCATGAACTTCTTAATATTATTTAACCTTTAAGCTGTCTATTCGTGGTATGAGTGTGCAGTTCCATATATGATCCAGTATCTATTAAACTAATCATTGAACCTCTACTATAGCTTAAAGTTTTTGATTCAAGGATAGTAATGACTTTGAATTCCTTTTTATGTCAGAAAAGCTTGTGTGGAATATGAGACTGATTACACGCCCAAAAGCTTAAAACCAGTTTTACCTTCGTGAGCCCAAATATGACGCTGAAGGTCTGATCCATTCTTCATAAAATAAAAATCACAGTAGGGACATTTCACAGCTCGTTTTCCAATAAGTCCTTTCAGCTGAACTCTTCTGCCAAGAACCTCAGAAATAGTAGTCATTGAAACCTCTGAGAGAAAAGTTGAAGGTAATAAAAACCAGAAGGACATGAGGGAATTTGTTCTGTATTATATAAGTAATATTGAAGAGCTAGATCCTGATTCACTCCAACTTTCTAAAAGCTCTACTTCCCCTACTGCCACTTAGATAAGACCTGAGCAAAGAACGTAAGAACCATTTTTTCCTTTAGAGCTTCTCGGATGTTCTGTCCTTCCTCTCCTAACCTGTGTACTCAATCTCCCCACTGCCTGGTTAAAAAAAAATATGACTGAAATATAAAAAAATACTGGCTGTGCCACTGTCTCAGAAATAATTTTCCAACTATGAACTTTCTCAGTAAGCTGACTTGGCATTTTTTTTCTTCCATATTTTCAAAATATTTTATTCAAGATTTCACCCAAAATTTCCAAACATCAAGGATCTGAAGAAACTTAACTTCAGCCACAGTTACAATGATCAAAATTCCTGATAATACGAAATTTTAAAGTTAAAAGTAGATTCACAGAATAAATGAGATTGGAAGGGACCTCTAAGGTCATGTGCCCCAAGCAGGACCAACTTTGGAGTTCCAACTTCAAAGTTACATCAAGTTGCTCGGGGTCATATCCAGTTCTAAACATATCCAAGGATGGAGATTCTACAACCTCTCTTTGTCCATTCCAGTGTTTGATCACCTTTACAGTCAAAATTATGTTCGTAATTTCTAATCAGAGTCTCCTTGCTTCAACTCCCATCCCTTCACTGTACAGTTCCAAGAAGATTCTGGCTCTGTCTCCTTTTTAATCTCCTATTAGAAAGCTGAGGACAGCAATTAAGATTCCTCTCCCAGTCTTTGCTTATTCAAGCTAAACACACTCACCTCTATGTTTTTCTTTCATACGATCTAATGTTTCAGCTGTCACAGTGAAACAGCTCAAAATAATAAAGTTTAAATTAAAATGTCCCAAACACATATCATGACATCGATTGTCCCAAACACTGTCAAATGCTTTTAAAAAATAAATCCAATTACTAGATGAATTTCAGATGAATAAAATGCTGTCACTTGACTCAATGACCTATTATGCCCAAAATCTTATAAAATTTGAAAGTTACAGTCCAAACTTAGATTTTTACCAAATATGAACCCTCACACCTAATATTCTGATGATTGGTCCCAGAGTGGAATAAAAAATCCTGCCTGAACTCATATGCACAAGGAAAACAACCTTTAAAGGGAAACATAAAAGCCCATGAACCGAGTAGAGATATGTTCTAAAGTACCCCAAAAAAATACAGACACAAGTCTGAACCCTCATCTGCCTTCTATGGCTTAGATCCTTCATTCATGACTGCAGGCAAGTATGTCTTGCTCAGTAGGGATCTATGAAAGCTGATGCCTCTCATGTCTCAGGACTATTAACAAATTCCATATTAAATCAGACAGTATATGGAAAGGCAGGTAATTCTGAGAGCTGGGACCAGAATCTAAGACTTCTCCTTCACTGCTGAGTACCCAAATAATTTCGCAACAAAGCCAAGCTCTTTTATCGCTCTGGTTTTAAATAACATTCTACCAAAGACTACAGAGATATTTGTCCCACTGTCTTCATGGGATGAGAATTCAACTATTCTCTGCAAACCTAGAAGAGGAAGGCGTACTGTTTTATTTCATATTTTCTATTTGATGAAATAGAAGAGACAAGACAGGGGTCATGCTGAATGATATTAAGAAAGTAAGGAGAGGGGAGCTCCAGAAACAGCATTTTAATGATAAATATGAAAGCGTTTCAGTTTAAATTAATTTTTGATACGTCGTTTTAGAATTCAATTCCTTTTAACAGTATTCATTTTTCCTTTTATCTTTATTCTTTTCTATTTATATTTTTAAGAACAAATGCACTCACTCCACTGCTGTACGTGACAGTTTAATACCAGCAGACCCCTTACATTTATTTGGCTTGTAATTAAGTATGTTGTATGAATAAAGGATTTCTGATTACAAGGACAGCATGCACAGGAAAAAGATTTGTGCATTAGTTCTCCTCCACATACTAAAACAGTGTTGTTGCATAACTACCACGTATGCATATCTTAGATGTAGTATTGCCTTAGTGCCATGGAGATATATCTAATAAATCTTGTATTTTGCTTCTGAGTTCTATTCGCCTACAATATATTAATTAAAAAGGAGGACACGAAATAATAGGC
This sequence comes from Steatornis caripensis, assembly GCA_013398225.1. Classification (NCBI taxonomy): domain Eukaryota; kingdom Metazoa; phylum Chordata; class Aves; order Caprimulgiformes; family Steatornithidae; genus Steatornis; species Steatornis caripensis. The sequence continues at coordinate 67,431 of VZSC01019641.1, forward strand.
TGTGCAGATTTTCTTTTTTAACCTTACTTCTATTGTAACCCAGAGTCCAAAAGAACTCACTTTCCTGGATCAAAAAATTTACCCTACACTTTTAAAAGGATTCAAATATCAAATGAATTGTTCAAAAGCATTTAAATGTGTACGTTTAGCATGTCAGAGCTTCAAAGTTAACTGGTTAACTGGTATTTCTGGACCCCAGACACAGAATACACTAATAATTCAGCAGCCAATGGACCAGTGCAGACCAATGGCAACCTGTAAGGGCACAGTACATAACGTACTACTGGTTCACAGATCATATTATTTAGGGAGGCCTCATCTACTCCCTGGCTGAGACAGGTTTTACAGGCACAGCTCTTGATTTTCAATTTCTGTTCTTACTGGGTGACATACCTCCTGACTACAGTACAGAACAGAAGCCTTTCCTCATCTCAATTTGTTGCATCAGACACGTCCCCTGGTGACAAGCCCTTCACCAACCACACTGTTGTAGAGTGGTCTGCAAATAAAAAGGTTTGGTAACTAAAGAGCTAAAATGGGAATTTGTCTGAAATTAAAGTGAAGGAAATTGTTTAAAACACGGGCCTAGCACTATCTAGTGGCAGTAGGGAGAAAAGAAACTGCTGCTTTACCTATTATGTTGTATTTCATACAAAGACAATAAAAGTTAAGTAATTTTGATTGGTCTTTTCCTTCTCCAAACTCAGGTGGAAGGTGGCCAGTATTTTCTTTCTTAATAGCAGATTATGTCAGGTGACGAGTAACACTGCTGAACGAGTTAATAAAAGTACGCTGGCCGATGCAGTCAACCCTCCTTCATCCACAGTAGCAGTGGGCCTTTCTATCCAACGTAATACAGATACTGAGGAGGAAAGCATCGATACGGCCCTGCCAAGTTCACATCAGTCAGATTTAAATCAGTCCCTGCACCAGTCACTTGGGTACTTTGGCATTGAACTCCCAAGATCTGAGAAAGGATTATTTACTAAGGCACAGCACATGGACTTACCACAATCATTGCACGTTGTGCTTGCCGTGATAAATCAGGGCACTAGAACGCAAGCAATAAGCAGAGTTTGAATGGATTGCAGTGGTTAGCTTGGATCCAGCCAAGTTTGTCAGCTCCAGCTTAATACCGGCCATACTGCATCACAGCTGGTTCTAGTAAGAGCCCTGCTGTAGACTCCAGTGGGCCCTGTGATACAGTTATACGTGGGTGTTTTGTAACTGTGCTTTCACAATATAGAGGATTCTTTAAGCCTGCTGAGATATGTTTGCACAGTTTGTTTTAGAACTAGTGGAGCATGTAGGGGTGAACAGATAACAGAGGACTTGATTCAGCCTGTAGTTGAGACTTGTCTCACTCAGCCTGCGTAAGTTATCAGGAAGACCGTCGACCTTGCAGTTTGGAGGATTGCTACGAAGAAAGGAAGATGAAGGAGCATCTCTTCATCATCATTGGGTGAGAGAAGTACGAACTGAGGCAGAGGAAGAGTGATGAAGCAACAACCCTCAGAACATCAGGATGACCACCGGGAGGCCTAACTACGCAGCCACAAGGGACATTATAATATTTAATGAGTTCCAGGAGATTTCATGCATCTGTAAAATAGCTCAGGGTATGGTGTTAAATATGTACGAACTGTGCCTATGTAAGTGTGGCTCAAGTTGAGCCAGGTGCGGGCGTTAGGAAGGATCACCTGCCTGCCTTAGTGTGCTAATAAAGGAATTCTTCTTTCAGATGCCTAAAACCTTGGTCTCTGGGAGTACTATTAATTTGCTGACTTTTACAGTAACACCTGGAGCTAAAGCAACACACTAGCTCAGCACACATAGATAGAGTCAGCTCAGGGAATTCTGCATTCATGGGAATTACCTACAGACACAATAACGTGTAATAAACACATTTCTGTCAGTTGATGCATAGCCAATGGGAATTTTATGTCTCACGGGTTGTTATAGGATGCCTATATGCCTAATTCCAAACTTCCCAATGCTTAATTTGAATTCATTAGGTCCTCTTTTGGAAATGAGTTCTTTGCCAGATGAAGACAGATTTCTTAGCACTATTACCCGATATACTCCACAACACATAAGCTGGAACAATAACTTTTTCACTCAAAATTCTAACATCTGCCAACCCAAAACAATCCTTACTCTAAACTAGTTAAATTAGACATAAACTCTTCTCTTTATTTAGAAGGTAATCACATTACACTGCTCACTCTAAACCTTTATCCATTTATTGCAATAGACTGAGAAATTTTCCTTCATTTTTTCTTACCAGGGTGATTTGTCTTGATGTGCGATTTTATAAGTCGATCTTCAGAAAATGACTTGTCACACACAGGACAGGAATAACTCTTTTTATCCTTGAGCGAGAAAAAGAAAGAAAGAAAGAAAGAAAGAAAGAAAGAAAGAAAGAAAGAAAGAAAGAAAGAAAGAAAGATTGCATTATCGGCCCACTGGTATAATCACTGTAGTCATTATTCAGTAATACATGGTTCCCAACAAAGTTATAACTGAAGGTTCAGTTTTTAAGGAAAAAAATGAAGATATTTATAGTGAAATAAGTGAAGGAGAAATATTAAAGTATTCTAAGCACATCATTAATCCTCGTGAATGAAGGGCTCCAAGTTACAGCACACGAGAACATGCTCAATAAATGTAAGCATTATCTTCTAACTGAGAATCAAGAGTCGAAAGATCAAGTCATGTAACAGAAGAAAATGTATTTGATATAAGCTGTAATAGTAAGGGTTTTTCTTCAATTTTTTTCACAAGTCCACCATTCTGAAACCTTAGGATCAGATCTTATCATTCTCAAGGCATTCATCAGTATGTGTATTGATAATACTACTTAATGGCCTGAAATTGAGCAGAAGAGTTAACAATGATAGATGCCATTACTTAGTGTCCACACTTCTTGCTACTTTATAAATACTCAGCACTTTATGCATTACCACTAAATTATTATTCTACTATTTTGATTTAAAAACTTACAGACTACTCTGGCTTTTAGCAGTGCCACTGACGTTCTCAAAGATTTAACACCATCAAACAAGTTGAACTGGAGAGTCTTGATGCAATTTCTTCCTATATGCAATTCCAGCGTAATTGTAATTTTAATGTTTTTACAAGCACATCTAACTCTACATAAAAATAAAGGACTTTTCTCCATTAATTGGTGAATTACTCAATTTAAAATAATCTTTCTTGCTTATTATATCAATTGAAGAGGTTGTTATTTCCAGAAGCATCTGCTGACACAACAGCCTGGATGCTCAATCAAATGAGTGAGTCATCTAGTCACCCGTGTCCTGACCAGATTAACATATGAATGGATTATCAAAACAACAGATGGAGTGAAGAAAGTCTAGCTAGTCATGACAACTAGGCAGATAACCAGATAACATACTACCTGGTGGGAGACGTGTACCTACCAAACTACTAAGAGATCACTGTAAACAGCAGGCTGAAGCTACAGCACAGATATTTCACTAGTTATTTCAGGGGGACTGAAAACTTCTTGAAGAGTGTGGAAGGAAGATTACTGTATCAAAAAGAGACAGACCCCTGTGCTATGAAAGAGAAATTTGGAGGTAACAGGAGAATAAGTTATACAACTATAAATAGACATCTCTTAAAGGAAAAGTAAATTGATGGATTTTCATGGCAAACTGGTTTTGGAATATGATGTAGGTATTTGCAATCAGTTTAATGTACCTCTGAGAAAGAAATCCCTATGTTGAAGCACCTACAAGTTAAAAACAGAAGTAGCCCTAGAACTCATGGGCTGAAACAGCAATGAATAATTTCACGACAGTAGGATATGGGATATGAAGCCCCCATTGTCATTGATAAGGCAATGGCACGAAGAGAATTCTGCCTGCCCTGTTAGAAGGTCATTTGCTCCTGTGAGAAAACCTCCAGCAGGGACTGGGGATGGCAGCTTCTAAAAAATTACCACCCTGAGTACAGTAAGGAGAGTATCTTGCTATGATAAAGTCGGGACAGTCACCATTTTTGAGTCCTGAAAATCTCAAGCAAAGAAAGAAAAGCAAAGAATCTAGCTTGTTTTTGGAAGAAGAGATTCAAGGAGCCTACTATTCTGACACAATCCTCTCAAGAAAGAGCTGTTAATTTGTGGAATTAGGGTCTCTCAAATGATATAACCCATTATCCCTAAACCTGCTGCCGATCATCTTGGACTTCTACCTCAACAAGTTCTATAGCAATGGTTGTACCTTTTCAAAGACTGGGTTGCATGATCACATTTCTAATTTGGCACATACAAGAAAAACATAAGCACAGTATTATTTAGGGGCTGTGGAGGGGCCAGCTGAAATTTGTTGGCAGATCTCAGTCTGTCCCTCAAACTTGCTATAGAACTGGTTTAAAAATATGTAATAAATGGGGAAAAAACCCAGTGTACAGTTAATGTACAGTTGGGTGTTCCTGGTCTTTAATACTTATTCATTGTATTAAGTATTTCTCAGGGTGCCCAGAATACTAGGACAAATACACTTTGCTGTTTCATCAAGTTACATTAAAAAAAAAAAGACCAAAGAAACCGCCACATGCATCACTTTAAGTAAAATGCTGCAATTGTGACAACTTACATTCTTGTGATTACTATTCAGAGAGGCAAGGCTATGAGCCTATGCCTGACAGAAAGTCAAAATCATCAGTAAATGCATCAAGAACTACAGAGCAACATGAAAGTACGAGCACCAAGAACACATTTTTCCACATGATGATGGTAACAATACAAAGAGCTTTCTTCAAGCAGTTAGAAAGTTATCTATACAAAGTTCTGTAGTAAATGATTTTCAAAAGGGGCATTCTTTGTAGTGTAACAAACAGACTGCGCTTCTGAGCACAGAGACCCTTCAAAGCGTATCTGTCAAGCTGCAGTTTCACAGAAAGCATCCAGCTGAAGCCAAACCTTTCAAGGTTCTTTGTCCAGGTTTTTGGAGTTTATGTCGTTAGTTTTGAATGCTTAAGAGCTTACTTCTGTCATTGCCCTGAGAGTTTGTGACCGTGCTAGTCCTTCAGTGTAATCCCATCACTCTCAAAACCAGCCTTTAAGAAATGCTCTGTTGCAAACGGTGTATTTCAGAGCACCCAAGTCACAACACAAAGCCTCAAAGAAGGTATCCCCCGCCACCGCTTTAGTTCTTCAGAGTGCCCTTGTCATAGGCAATGACAGAGACACTCTGACGGAGTTAGACTGAGGTTGTAGTACTACCTTCATCACATTTTCAGCGCGCAAGTTTTCCTCTGGTAAGGATAAAAGTTATTCATCCTATGCCTTATCAGAGCACCTGCCCTTTAAATGCCTTTGAGGGTTTTTTCGAAGGACACAAACAGATGCAAAGTATCAAGAGAGCTGGATGTACCTTGCTCAGAGACCAGCTGCGTAGTCCAATCAGCTACTTAAATTTCAAAGTCACAGCCACACTTCCTGAAATCCCCCTAGTAGCCGACTTGAGGAAATGTAAGAAACTTAAAATAATTCCAAGATAAAGTTAGCGTTCTTACTGAAAGTACAGTTCACATGCCACAAATCAGGAATTAAGCAGGAGCATAAAAATTACTAAACCCAGTGAAATAATTAGTCTAATACTATCACAGAATTTTCTTGTTTACGCTATGTTTCATTATAAAACAAGGGCACTTACACAGGAATCACGATGCCTTTCTCTTTACATAAATGAAAACCGTGCTAAGAAATCATCAGCTATATTGTACTACCAATTATTTCCTCTCTGAAGATAATTTTGTTTCTCTAAGGCATGTGTTTCAAGATAATTCAAGGGGTAGGTGTACTAGTACAGTCACAAAAAGAAAAATGAAGAGTCTCTGTAGGTGTAGCATTTAAACCAACAGACCACTGTGAAGTTTATTTAATGAATGAAATAGTACTAAATATGACTTACACTGCAGAACATCAGAAACTTCAGCAGCTATTCTATTGCACTCATCAATAGACAGAAATTTAATTTCTAACGCCTATGGGAAGAGAATTAGGCCCCCGAGTTACACTTCCGAGGAGTGAAGACGTCTAGAAATCTTCACCAGTTGTCATGATGTTCAAATCAAAATTTTCATGAAAGATTCCTGAATTAAGCTGATGTCCTATTAAAATACAACTTAGCTAAACAGATCTGATGTACCCAAGAGGCAGCTACGCACACGTGTGAAGGAGGCTACAGGAAAATTTGCAAATCGATAGACAGACTTGTATGAAGTCTGCCAAGCAGTGGAAATCACAGCTCACAAAATTACAAGCACCTGCATACAGTACTGCTTAAGTATTTTTCATTTAAAAAAAACACTAGTAAAAATGAATGGGTAGCTGACATTCATTATGGAAGCAAGGAACAAGAACAAAAGCTATTTTCCAACTGAATGCTGGATCATTGAACCATAGATTTTGTTAATTCCTTCCCTCTCCAGTACCTTGCATTCTTGACTACACAGTGGCACTGCTCCAGAGACAAACGTATCGCAGCCAGACCAGCGACGGTCTGCAAATGAACGCTCCTCAGGAAGGGGAAACAAGCAATCAGTGCTTAAGTATCTCACTTCCTACCGAAAGCTCTAACTACGCTATTACATGAAAGGTCAGCAGCATAATGAAATTTCTAAGCACCCTTCCAAAGACAAGAATCATTTACATCCAGAAATGTATGTGAATGCAGACACAAGCACCTAAGAGCAAGTGGCAGTTCTGGGTCTGAACTCCAGTTTTACAGAGGTGCTTATCTTGGAGTACCAATTACATATATAGATTTACAATAATTTCAGACACAAACCTCTCCATTATGTTTATCTGCTCAGCATACTGAGTACTGTAAAACCCACTGGAGGTTGTAGATAAATGGTGGTACCTACATGAGCATTGTTTAGTTCCACAACTGGTCCCTAATGTTACCACTAGCTCATTGATAACTGTAAATTATTCTAAAGTCATTACAAACTGCCTACCCCTTTCCTAGGTACTACGACATTGAAGGGATTCACACGTGTCATGGTTTCAACTTATAAAGAGCTCTATAAATGCCAAGAATTGTCAAAAGCCACTACACTAGTCTTCAAGGTAAAAGATAGGTAGGGAAAATCAGTGAATATACACAAAATTTTGGTTTTAAATCAAGTTGAACCTCAATTCCCAGACTAGAAAAACAAAAATTTTCCTTGTCATAAAGACGTGTAGCCAATACAGTCCCTAGCATCATCCCCCAGGGAACAAACAATCCCAAATTCAGTGCAAGACTTGGATGGTGCATAGAGAAGAAAATGGGTGGCTGTATACTGAGTGACAGGGATGAACATTAAGCTGCTTTTTAATAAACATCATTTATCCTGTTCACAAAGTAAGACAGGGATTCAGTTGAAAGCAGCCAGCAACAAGGTAGGTATTCATACAAGGAACTGAACTGAGATTTTGGTATCTTCTATCTCCAGGGAAGCTTTATTTTTAATGTTTATTAAGAATTGCTTTTCCAAACTAAAATTAACATTAAAGTAGCTTTCCACATTTAACCGTGCAATTTGTTAAAGTACTACACTCTGGAATGAGTGGTCCTGTTCAGTGCATTACGTATTAAGTAAATACACCAAGAAGTGGGCACAAAGGCCAATATGAGAACTGCCAAGTTTAGTTACTGAGTAAATTCTAATACATTAATTTTTCAATGCATTTAAATACTCAAATATATTTGACGGTAAGCATACTTTTGAAAGATCTTGCTGTCACACTGTTTTTAATTATCAAATGCATTTTCTCAGTTCTATTTAGTACCACGAAAACGATCCTCCTGGCGGGAGCTGTCAGACATTCATCACACTGGAAAACAGGTACTTACATAAGGATATAGGATATCTAATTTTAGGCTCCTTTTTCTTAAGAAAAAGTCTCAGATCTCATTTACACGGAGCTTTGCTGTCAGATGGACAGCATAAACATAATAAATACAAAAACAGCCTAAGAGAACATCTGTTATGTGAGCTTTCTGCGTATTTCATAACAAATTCAGATTCTGTTTAAAATACTACAGAATCTGGGTACAAAAGAGGGGGAAAAATACTCCCTTTTGTGTCACCCGTTTTGTTTTGGTTTTTAAAGCTGTCATGCAGTTACAAGAGTGGTACTTAAAAAGAGTAGGAGGTGAAGTGTTCTGTTCTGTTACAAACATCTTTACGGTAACTTCAGCTGTTGGAAATACTGCAGAACCCACTTGCTGAATGCGGAAGATGACATCAAACTGCTAGAAGCTGTATGTTAACAGGTTTTTAAGTAGCTACGCAGAAATTGTCCACATCTGGGGAAAAATAACAAATCCTTAATTCTAGCATCACATTTCACTAGCAAAAGGAAGTATAACAACAATATCTATCACAGGACTGAGTTGTGATGCTGCTTTCTCATGTGATTATGAGGAGTGCCTCACGTGTGGTGCATTCTACCAAGGGTGTGTAACATTTATTTACAAAACAATAACAGCAAAACCCGTAATGTTGTGTAAAGAAAAAAGAACAGCCAATCTGTGTAAGTATCTACTTGTTCTTAAAGTACAGAAGAGCGAGTGTAGCAATTAAACAACTGGTATTTTCTCCTATGCTGGAATAAGAGTAAAAATAAACTCAGGAGATGGGTAAATCGTCTTTCGGAAACATTTTACTGCATAAATTATTAAAAATCCAAATTGCAAGGATCTATAGTTCATCCCAATTTTCTGAAAGCTTAAGTCAAGAAAGCTTAATTACAAATAGCATACTTGTCAAACATTTTATGACACCACAAATTGTACTTTATTCAATAGCAGTATCTTCATATAAAACTGTATGAGGTCATATGTTCCACCTAAGCACTCCAGATGTCCTTCAGGGAAAAGTACAGTCAAAAGCAGACTAAATTCATTATTCCGAGAGAGCATGCACTTACCAAATATCCTTTTTTAAAGGTCAATTTGGAACAGGAAGGAACTTACCTGTGTTCATACACTGTGTGAGTGTACGCACATTATAACCTCTCTCGGTATGCGCAAGTCCAGAATATCCCAGATCAACCATACCTTGCAAGCAGAAAGGATCCTGCCACAGGGCAGGAAAAGAGGGCAATACTGATATAAAGAAAATAATTGAGTTTTTTGTAATCTTCCAAGAGAGGCATGTTAATAATTTCACATCTAAAAAAGCATCTTAATGAACAATGAAGAACAAAGTCTCGTTCCTTAATTTTAAAATATTTCTTACTCTGAATACTGTAATATATTTTAAAAAACATAGTACTGAAACAAATGCAAGCATAGTTAATGTAGGAAACATTTTCCCACAAAAGATTTTTCAAAGAATCATAGAGAGATTTGAATTGGAAGGGACCTTAAAGATCATCTGCTTCCAACCTTCCTGCCATGGGCAGGAACACCTTCCACTACACCACGATGCTCAAAGCCCCATCCAACCTGGCCTTGAACACTTCCAGGGAGGAGGCAATCACAAATTCTCTGGGAAATCTGGTCCTGTGTCTCACCACCCACATCATGAAGAATTTCTTCCTAATATCTCATCTAAATCTACCCTCTGTCAGTTTAAAACTGCTACCTCTCATTCTATCACTACACGCCCTTGTAAAAAGTTCCTTTCCAGCTCGCTCGTAGGCCCCTTCNTCACAAATTCTCTGGGAAATCTGGTCCTGTGTCTCACCACCCACATCATGAAGAATTTCTTCC
>VZSC01019642.1:493-50530 GCA_013398225.1 Steatornis caripensis
TTTTTTTTTTTTTTTTGATTTGAGAGTCGCTTGTTTCAGTTCAACTTCAGTCTATTCTGCATGGACTGCAAGTCCACTGTAATGATCTTGGCTTAAACCACCGTGCAGAAACCCATTCAACATAGGCTCTAGTAATTGCTTGAAAGTCACTCTGACGGGATGCAGCATCCCTGGGACAATCTGCCTTGTCCTTCGTCGTAAAAATGTGGTTTTCTCTTGTGACTTTCCCTGCACTTCCCGGGGATGTATTACTCTCTGCAAACGAGGCAAGAACACGAGTTTTTGGTCTGTGACAGCTGTGTGGATGAGATTGGAAGTGGGCTCTGCGGGAGGGTGCTCTGGGACACAGCTTTCAGTTGCAGTGCCAGCCTGGCCCCGTGGTGACGGCTCAAGCTGGTTCTGGTGGGACTAGGAGCCCAAAACTGGAGGGTGGCCCTAGTTTGCTGTTCGCTCCCTNAGGGATGTATTACTCTCTGCAAACGAGGCGAGAACACGAGTTTTTGGTCTGTGGCAGCTGTGTGGATGAGATTGGAAGTGGGCTCTGCGGGAGGGTGCTCTGGGACACAGCTTTCAGTTGCAGTGCCAGCCTGGCCCCGTGGTGACGGCTCAAGCTGGTTCTGGTGGGACTAGGAGCCCAAAACTGGAGGGTGGCCCTAGTTTGCTGTTCGCTCCCTGAGCAGGTGGCAGCGGAGCGGTGGAGAAGGTTAATCCACGATGCTGTCCTGAAGCCTGAAGTGAGACGGTACATGTTCTACAACTCCAGGGTGTTCCAGATAGCCATCGCCGTGGTAAGGACAGCGGGGTCTCTCACAGGCTTGCTATAGACATACACTTGCTGAGGAGCATCAATATCTCCTGGGGTTCTTGTGCGTAGGGAGGGCGAGGGCTTTGGGTGGGGAGGAGGTACTGGTTTTCACACATCCTTTGGAAATCTCAGTCCACAGAATTTATGTAGGTGGAGGGGAAGGCAACTTCTCCAACCCCTTGCTGGTAGTCCCACCGAAGCAGGCTGTCCGTGGCTGGATAAACAGCGTATGCTGCAGTAGTAATACTTACATCAGAGGTTTTTTAAATTTAATTTCAAAAATCTGTAGATATTCTGGCCCTGATGCTAATTTAGACCAACAGACCAGTCAACTTTGGTTACTGAGGTGATGGTCTAGTCTTGCTTGTCTTCTGGTGAGAGAAGGGACCCCACCCATTAGCGTCTACTGTAAGGCTGATACTTTGCCGTGTGCTGAGAGTGTGATAAAATTTGAGTCCTTCATTTTAGTTGCATTTATTTTTTTGCATAGCCATGGTACATATCTTCTCCTCTTTTCACTAACAGTGTAGGAATTGGTGCTCAGTGTTTTGAGGGGTTTGGTGCCTGTTTAGTGCAAATGAGTTATATTATTGCAAGATGACGCTGTGACATGCTTTGCTGTACACGTTATATGTGCTTCTAGGCAGTCTCCTGCCCAAATGCATGCTATCTGAAGTGAAGGCCAAATGAATCCAGTTTTGCCTGTCTTTATGCAACGGACAAGTTTGTCAGTCCTTAACACAGTCCTTGAGCCCAGTGTCAGTGTCCGCCGTTCAAGCGTTATTGTAATTGAGTAGTCTCTGCACCACCTTGAGTGCTTTGACATAGGAGCTTTCTAAATACAGGGACTATTGTAAGTATTACCAATATGCCTCAGTGAGTGCGTTTCTTACCTAAACGGAAGAACTCAGTTGAAATTCTTCCTAGGTATGAATCATCATTAATAATTCACTCTCTGTCTTTGACCAGTAATTTTTTATAATAAACTAGGGATCACTCAGTCCTTCTAGTCTTTTCCCCTATTTATTATTAGAAAGAACTTCTGTCCTTTCTTACCCTCTGAAAATCTCATGTGACTTAATTTATGGTAAGGTATTACCCTGGGAGACGGTCTGGTAGTTTTCTTCTTCCTGTGACTTTTCTCACTTTCATAGTTTTGTGACTATCGTCAGCCTCTCTGGGTTTTCACAGGTTTTCTACATGTCCCTCTGGACAAACATTTACTCCACAGTCCAGCTGTCTTCCTTCAGGCGCTACTGGGAGGCCAGCGTGCTGGTGACCCTGGCGGCCGTAGCTGTCACTGTAGTTGTGATACTGGTTATCGATCGTCACCAGAGGAAGGTAAGAGGCACGCAACGCGTGGGGAGCAGTACTCCCTCCCACCAAAGCGCTGGGGCCCAGGTCATCTCCTAGATGCATACAAAGAACATAATTATCCAGGGAGGAAGGAATATTTTTACAGCAGACTCGGAGATCAGGTTCAGGCAAGGGATGTTATACAGCCAAGTTAGGTGGTGTAATGCCTAAAACGTGGGTGTTAGAGCCTGGCAGGCTGGCTCAAATTGCCTGCTGTCACCGGAGATAAAGCAACCCTTGCAGGGCAGTTCATGCTCCCGTGGCTGGTGGGGAGCCACAGGGGCTTGCCAGCAGAGCCAACTCCTGTCCTGCTTCTGACGACGGTCCTCGCAGCCTCATCTGCCAGTCGCCATTAATAGCATTGTTTATTTGTGTCACTGCGGTGCTCTGAAGCCAACGTCCAGGCCTCACCACACCTGCCTCGCCAACAGACCCAGAACAAAAAGGCAGCTCCTAACCCATAGAAGTTGCGATAAAATTGTAGAACTGAGGTAGAGTGGGCAGTGGAAGGAAATGGGGAGACGGCGTTAGCGTGAGAGGCAACCAGCCTGCAGCATCCACTGCTTGGTTGTTGTCAACTTTGGTTTGTAGGAGTCACAGGAGTATGGAAATTTCTAAGGAGTGATCTGAAGAGTAATATTGGAAAGACTTGATTCAAAACCCAGAGGATTCTTTGCACTGATTTTAACGGACTTCGGAGCAAGCCTCTAATGACAGCTGTGCAATGATTCTTCCAAGGGGAGACCTGGCAAATGTGTGGGTGCATAGAGGTTCAGGAAAGGAGCCCTTCACCTGGGGACTGCTGGAGGATGGAAGAGAGAACACGATACTGGAAGTCAATTCCACTTTGGACATCTTGTCTAGAAGAGAAATAGTCCTTAGTGAGATCTTTGTCTGCACGGACGTCTGCTAGGGGTGGCTAGGCCAATACTGGTGGCTGGTGACGATCCTGCCCTGACTGCAGCCTGCTCTTGTCACTGTTTTCCTTTCAGAGGTGCGATATTTGGGATTATCCAACTGTAGTTTGTAGCCATAGGCAGGCCCAACTTTTGCTGCAGAGCATGTTAATTTTTCTTGCGTTCTTTAATAGATAAATATGAATACAGATGTGAGGCTGGCAGCTGTCAATGAAATCTTTATCAAACACAGCTTAATTCTGGGGATTACAGATGTCCTGGATGGGCCACACAGCATGCTACAAGTATCCTTTCTGTAGGGAATCATTCGTATCCCTCCTGGGTAGCTAATGATGTGGAGGTATTTGTTGATGTTATGCTCCATGAGGATTTCCAAAGGGTGGGATTTCTAGGATTTATTTTTCCTCCTATTGGATGGCGTGAGGGATTGGGTATTTTTTCTTCTCCTATAAGCGGACATTGAGATATGCCCAAAGGCAATCGGAAATAATGAGCCTAAAAGATTGAAATGGGATTAGTGCTTTGGGCAGACAATTATTCCTGGAAGTGTATTATACTTACATGACAGCGATGGTTCTTATTGTGAGCAGGGTGTCAGCAGCGTGTCTACGGCAAAAAAACCAACCCCCCAACAACACGGAGAAAACCAGAGTCCCCATCCTTGGGCTCACTTGCTGCTTTCAGAGAGAACTCTCCTGGACTAGACAAAGATGTAGGGGAAAGAAGGCGGTTTTAAGACAGCATGAAAGCATTAACGGAAGGTGAGAGAGATGGCGTCCCAGATTTGCTGGTGGACGTCTCACCCCTCCATATATACAGAGAGGCATAAAATACAAATGGAGAGGGAACCAAGGCTGAAACACAGGGTCAGAGAAGGGGCAGGGAATACTGCAGGAGGGCCGTCAGGGCTGAGGTCATGCAGAATGAGGAGGAAACACCCAAGAACCTGAATTATGTGTTTGTTCAGACCAGCATAGTTTCACACCTCAGTAAGGGAAGACTAACCCAACCAGCACTCGCCTTTACCTACATGTCCCAGAACTGCCTGAGAGCAGAAAATAACCTGAGTATTTACACTTTCTCTGTCTGCTTCAAGGTCAGATCTGTTTTAACTCTAGGTTTTACGCTGTTCCCGAAACTCCTTGATGAGTTGAATAGATCTACAAGGGCAGACCTTTTGCCGCCTTCTGGGGGGCTGCTGCTCTCAAAGCTGGCAGGGCTCATATCCCCAAGACGTTGCTCCTGGTAGACTCTTCACAAACAACGCCTCCGTCCTGCAGACAAGCACCAAGTACAGTATATTTTGTAAAAAATAAACGGAATGAATCCCTAGAAACAAAGGAAAGAAAGCAGGAAGGGGTTTAAGGGAGCTAAGTCAATGTGACCCACCAGTTTATTTAGATGTAAGGCCACTGAGATGAGTGATGGGCGATGGCCCTGCGTTATTCCAGTTGTCACCTCGCAGGCTGCAGGAGGTGTGCGAGGAGGACTGGCTTCCCTCTGGGGCAATGTCCTCCTTCCCCGCCACCCCTCCTCTCTTCCCTGTTAGCTTGAGGCTTTGTCTTAGGCCAGACCCTCTTGGCTTAAAGTCAGCCCTGCAATGTGTTATTTGGTTCCTGACTGTCCTGAGCATCCCATGGGCACCAGCTGCCTCGGTCCGCACCACGATTCGCACAGAGGCAGAGGGCTGCGGAGGGGGGAGCATGGAAAGACCCCTTCCTTAACCCTGCCTCTCCCAGCTGTGGTTCGTGCACTTCAGCCCGGAGCGCTGCCTCCAGTCCCTGTCAGCCCGCATCGCGGACCTGCAGAGGACACGAGAGGTAAGTGACGGCAGAGACAGCCCGAGCTCCTGCGGTGATGCAGGTCCACCCCTACGCCCCGGCTTTGGTGGGATGGAGGTGGGGAAGAACTCAGTGTTAGAGTGTCCTCCTGGGCATCCCCTGCTGTGAACGGGGAGCTGGACAGATTGGGAGGTGGGTAAACTGCATCTGTTAGTGCTCAGTTCGGCAGGACTTTGTATAGGCCCTGTGGTACTCGCGTGCCTGGATAATTAACTGTATAACTTTAAAAAAGGAAAGTTCTCAGGAATCAAGGGCAAATTTTGAAAGCGTGTGTGACAACTTGAAATACCTGTCACCTTGAGCTGTCCTCCTGAAACAAATGGGATAGCCTGAGGAGTAAGTAAACACTGGACTGCGTTAACTTTCTACAACTTTAGTCCTCTTGGCCTTCAGAAAATATTTTCCTCTATGCAGGTGTGTAAATATACAAATACCATGCTCTCCTGCACTGAATTGACCTTGCTGACCATGGCCGTGGGGTGGGAGGTGAGGGGGTACGACCCTCTGAAAATCTCAAGGCTGCTCATCTCCCTTGTTGAACCAGCAGACGCAGACCGGGGCTGGACAGTAACACAGCAATTCACATAGTGGCTGATATAACTCAGAGTTTTTAAAGAGAAGGTTCTCCGTGCCAGGCTGTGAGCGTTGTGCTGGGAGCAGTCGCCAGCACACGAGGCAGCTGATGACAGCGGGGCTGTGGGGCGAAGGGACTTGGCTCCGAGTGCTGGGCATGGCTCTTGGCCGATGCTGGTGTTGCTCTTGGGATGATAACTCGCAGGAGTAAAAATCGTGCAGAAGGCAATCGTGTCCTTTAAAGGCTGTCCTCAGGACACTGCTGCTGACTGCCTTTGGAGAGCCCCAAAAATCTCTTTCTCTTCCAGTCAGGCTTGNAACTCGCAGGAGTAAAAAGCGTGCAGAAGGCAATCGTGTCCTTTAAAGGCTGTCCTCAGGACACTGCTGCTGACTGCCTTTGGAGAGCCCCAAAAATCTTTCTCTTCCAGTCAGGCTTGCGGCACAGCCTGGACCAGCTCTGTGTGGTTATGGAGGCGGTGGTTCAGCCCGACCCGAGGACAGAGGAGGAGGCTTCGTGTGAAGAGTCCCCTCTTTTATCCAGTGAAGTGAACCTAAATAAAGACCCTGTGACATGCAATGAGCTGCTCCACCTCATTCCTGAGGGCCCACCAGAGGTAATGAGAAATATCTCTCCCCAATGGACAGAGGCACTGAATCACCTTCCCAGGCACCTCGACTCCAAGACTCGTCCCAGCAGCCACCAGCCATGTGGGACACCTCCTTTTTCACCAGGAAGCGCACCTGGAAGCCTGGAGGTCCACACACACCTTCCCCAGCCCTGACACTGCTGAGCAGTTAATGCTTACTGAGCAGCTAGTGCTTAATCCTTGAGGAATTCAGGGACTGGGCTTTTTCTTGGTGGTGGCTGTCGTTCCCCGTTTGGAAGACAACCTCTCCCAGGGTCCATGCACGGACCCAGTGCCTGCGTCCGGGCTCAGGTTGAGACACGGTCATGTCCAGCCTTTGTCTCCTCCATGGAGCATGCTTCAAAGACTTGTGCCATGCTGAGCAACAAATGTGTCCTCATTCCCGCTCAGCAAGAACACTCAAAATGCATGATTTTGGTTTATTTTACAGTTTTCCACTCACTGTTACTAAGTGAATTTGGTCCAGGTGACATCCCTGCAGATTGAATCTCTCCGGCTGTCTACAGGCAAAAACAAGCACCAGGAGGCAGTGACGGAGCTGGCAGGTCCCCAGGCAGCCTGGCTCCGCGGCCACCACTGAGTGGTCGCTTCATGTCATTCCCCCGTGGGGACAGTGCCAGCACTGCTGACCAGAAGGGGATCTGGGACAGTTATACATGCCGTTGGCTCCTGTCCTGTGTCTTTCAGACAAGAACAGTCCTTGAACGAGGGAGCAAGTGGTGTTTAATGTATCATCCGCTCTTCCTGCGGGTAGATGCTCTGCTCTGACACCTCTTGTGCTCATTCCAGGTGACGGCCCAGCAGCTCCTGGTGATCTTCAGCGGATGCTACGTCCGGCTCCTGGTTACCGGCCGGCTCCCTCGGGCCACGGCTGGTGGGCACCTGGAGCACAGCAGCGTGCCCTGTCTCTGCCAGTTCATTGACACCACCGTGCTCAACACACGCCAGAGCTGGTTCACAGGCAGGTGACCAGAAGGAGCTGGAAAACGCTGAAATGAAAGCTGCCCATATACAGCAGTGTGAAGAAGCCATGGGGCAGAGGAGAGGGCTGTAAGCGATCATCCTGGACTTACCTGGATGAATGAGTGGAAGTATGACTCTAATAAAACATGAAAGACACTCACTAGAAAGCTGCTTACCTTTGAGACCTTCTACGTGCCCACCAGCTTGGTGTGAAGGAGCTGCTCTGGGGCAGAAACAAGCCAGGCACAGCCTGGAGCTCTCTTGGAAAATTGCTTTTACCCAGGAACCTCGGAGACCCGCAGGGAATACCTGCAGGTGCCAAGCCCCGCACCTCTGAAATGAAGTACATGGGGGGGTTTTCTGTACAAGGAAGACAAGGGAAATCTGAGCATAGCAGTGTTGCAAATGCGACGTTTGCTCTGGATTATGTTTGTGTCGAGTAGTTGTCAGCGAGGGTGAGCTTTGTCCTGTGACAGACATGGACAATGTCTCAGCCGATGACTTGGTAAACCTCGAACCTAGGAACAGCTCGGGACGGTGCTCGGTACCTGACACTTCTGCTGCCTCCCCTGGGAGGATGGTGATGGACATCTTGGTGATCCATGGGATTAAGCCTTAAAGAAGTCACTGGGCACTGGGTAGGGCATCCTGGAGCATGGCTCTTTTCAGACTCCCTTTTCTGCTCCATTTCGGGACAGGCTGCTTTCCTTTGTTTTTCCTTTCCTCCTTTCTCCCCACTGTGTTTGCACACAGCATGTAAGAGGAGCCAGTGGTGAGCAGGAGACTTCAGCATTTGCGTGGAGTCCGTGAGGGAATGGAAAACGAAGCGCTCGAAGCCTACGAGAGGTTGCGTGCTCAGGTGGCGCCCATGACTGGAGACGTGCTGTATGGCCCAGGAGCTGCTGCTGTCCTCCTCTGTCCCCAGAGCCAGGCATTTCCAGGAAATTCAGGTAGCTACATGCACTGATGTTTACCCAACCACCTAACCGCATGGTTTGGTGGTGATAGCTGTCCTAGGAGGTGGCAGTGGTCAGAGTAGAGTCCTAAGGTCTGTGTTTTCCAGCCTTGCTGTGGCTGAGTGTGCATGGGGGATTCGGGTCTGTTCTCTGCCTTCCAGCCCACCCCCCACCCCATCTCAACAATCACCCATTGGAATAATCTCCCCAGGGAAGCGGTTGATTCCCCAACCAGGTAGACACTCCTAAGATTCAGCTGGACAAGGTGCTGGCCTATCTTGTCTAGACCGTGCTTTTGCCAAGAGCGGTTGGACCAGGAGATCCTTGAGGTCCCTTCCAACCTGCTATTCTACGATTCCTGCAGAGCCCCGCAGCCCTCAGGGCAGGGCTTGTGCTTCCCCCACCTTAACAAAGCCCAGCACGGCACACCTGCTCCGCACAAAGCCAGGAGGGTTTTAAAATTACGGTCACTCGTTTGTGCACATCCCTCCATTGCGTGCATCCCATCCTGCCACCAAGCGTCTCCCATTCACGTGATGTTGTGCCAGAAAAGTTTTTGTACCGAAGGCCAAACCATCGCTCAGAGCAGCAGCAAGATGTTAAGCCCTGGAGCCCCAGGAGCTTACAGCCAGCTCTCCCCAGAGGTGCACGACGACTCCGCTCCCTCCCTTGCCGTTTCCATCACGAGCAGTGGTGTTACAAGATCCATCTCTTCCCACATGATAAGGCAAGCCTCAGCAGCGAGCCCCAGCACTACCAACATACGACCCAAAGCATCAGTCTGTTCGAACACTGTAATGACAGCAAACCCCTTCCAGGAGAAAAAAAACCATGCCCCAAACAGCTGCTTTTCAGCCATCTTTCTCGTTCGGCTTGGGCTGTCACAGGACGGGGTCAGGCAGATTCCTCCCCACGCGCGCGGAGTTTGCGATTGTGCTGTCATCGCCCTCTGCAACGGCGCGGGGTTTGCTGGACGGGGCGTCCGACTGCGGTCCCTGCAGCCCTCTGCTCGGTGAGTGCTGTGCATTACGCTGGGGCGCTGGCTGCCCAGTAAGGACAGCTTTACCAGCTTACCGGGCGGGGAGAAGGGGGGTGTACAGAACACCACGGGATTTCCACAGCTCTAAGACTCTTTACTCCAGCTCAGGAGCCGATTTCACCTCTATGGAAGTTCCGAGTATCACTGAGAGCACGCTTTGGTTTCACAATATAAAAATCCAATTTGCTGCTAGGATGCAATGGCTCATGCTCTTCCCCTGGTGCTCCACGGCCCGAAAGCGCCAGGAGCATCTGACACACGTTGGCAATTTCTGCCAGCTAGAAAATTCTGGTAACGAGAGACCGATTAGGACGTTTTCTATCATTGTTCTTCTGTGTTGAGAACAGATACAGGAGGGATTTGCTGGTATTTTCTAGTCCCTGGGCTGCAGGATTCCCAGCAAACAGATTTCCTGGGGAAACCAGTGGGAAGAAAGCTCGTGGTCTTCAGGGGAGGACCACGAGGGCCTTTACCCTCAGGATCTGCAGGGCTGGTCTTGGATGGGGTTGCTGTTCCTGGGAAGCGAGGCTTTTGCTTGGGGGGATGCCGATACCTCTGCCTTTACATCTGCAAATGCACAAGCATTGGAGAGAAGAGGGGGATTCAGGATTAGCCAAGAGGAAAGATTATTGCTGAAGGGACAAGGCTGGGGTGTGAACTGGCAAGGTGCTCGGAAAAACCTCCTGATGGGAACTGTAAGCACCGTTAGGTAAAAGCGAGGGAGTCAGGCCGGGTTTACAACACAGAGCTTGCCTGCAGAGCCCACCCTGCTGCAGGGAGAGGATGAAGCGCCGCAGTTCCCAAGCTGTGACCCGGACACCACCAGCGCCTGCAGATTATCCCCGTTTGCCAGCCAGACCCGTGCTCTGCTGAGCCGTATGCTCCTCGCGCCCTGTCCTGGGCCGCCTTTCCCTGGAGAGCTGCCGAGCTCACAGCTGTGGGCCGCTCCGTGCTGAAGAGGGGTGCGGACCACCGCAGCCCCCCCGCACCCACAGCAGCCGAGGGGCCGGTGTGCCCGACGTGCCAGAAAGGCACGGGGCCAGGCCCTCTGCTTCCCAACCGGGCAGCTCCCGTGACTGCGATTAAACACCCAGCCATCAACCGCAGGGAAGGAGCTTAACTTCTTTGCTTAATGGAGGAGTTTGATTCCTCTCACTAATACACCCGAGTGCCTGCCCTGATCTTCCCGCTGAGGGCCTCTGCAAAGTCCTGGCTCCCATTACTGGCCAGACGACTGATGCTCTGCTTTTCCTTCGTGTGCATTTAATTAAGGCATTAGTGAAGGGAGACACCCCCTTTCCCTCACCCTTCCCCTTCCTCCCCCCCCCCACTAAGGCTCCAGCTGTTATTTTAGGGGAAAGGTGATATTCTGGAGATTTTATAGGGCTCCCCTCGCACGCAGCACGTGGGAGCAGCAGAAAGGGCATGGCTCAGCCGTACGGCTTCCCTGCGTGTCTCCTGTGACAGCCCTGAGCTGCTGGCAGAGGTAGGAGAGCACCGGGCACAACCTGCCCGCGGCATCGGCCGGCCGGCAGCGTGCTCGTGCCTGGGTGCAGCTCCGGGCGTGCTTGCACAAGGGGAACCAGGAGTGACTCAGCTGAACCAGTGAAACTGGTATCGGTGGGGCAGATCTTTCCCATGCTGAGATTCCTCTGGCTGCTGTTCAAAATGATTTCCTTTCGACAGCGAGCTTTAACGCCAGAGCAGGACGGCTGGGCGACGCAGGAGCAGCTCGCCGGGGAGCCCCTCTTGCCGGCAGCAGCCCCCGGGGCTGGGGCAGGGACGAGGAACCCAGGGATGAGGAACCAGGCGGTGCTGGATCGGGGGCGGCCGGGAGGAGCAGCTGCTCTCCGAGGCATCGCATGAGGGATTTGCAGTTATAGCAAGTTGCTTGTTTTTAAATGGGCCAGGAAGGGGCCGGGGAAGATTGGCAGCAAGGACAGAAATCGCTCACTGCCAGCTGGGGTGCGTGGTGACGCGTTTTGGTGTTTAGCAGGGTGCCTGAAATAACAAAGATTGCCCCAGGGACGACATAGCTCTGGGGAAGCGACGCTTCAGCAGGTTACACCCGCGCGCCCCTCCGCTTACCCCCAGAGTAAGCCTGCCCTCCCTTCCAAAGGCTGCTGTTTGCTCACCTTCTCCGTCAGGGGCTGGGAGGCAGCCATGACATTTAAAGGCAAAACCCAGCAAGGGAAGATAAAGCCGGAAAGAAAATACACTTCTGCAACTTCTACCTGTCGCTGTTGTTCCTCGGGCAAAGCGCTGGGCTCTGAGGAAGGCTGTAGTTGCTGGAGCAAAGGCAGGGAGGGATGGGCAGCAGCTTGCCCGAGCCGGCGGGCAGCAACAGGAGGTGCCCCCCCAACCCAGTCTGTGAGCCCAAGCAAGCCCTGGCCCCTCCATCCCCGGTGTGGTGGGGGCCGAGGCGTGCGCGTGTCCCTGTCCCCATGAGCTGCAGACTTACTTTGGGGGTGGCTGCGGAGGGCTGCCTGCGCCGGGCAGGGTCGGGGCTCCTGGTGCTCCCGGCTGCACAGGGTGCCCATCTTCCTGGCCACACAGCGGCAGGCTGGTGGGAAGGGGGACAAGGTCTGCTCGCTGCAGCAAGGTGAAACACCAGCTACCCTGAAAAACCCTCCCCAGAGAGCCCAGAGCGGAACCTCTTTGTGAGCTGGGGATCCGCACAGAGGAGGATCGGCTGGGGCTGCGCTGGACCCGTGGCAGGTTATGGCCAACAGCAGCGGAGGGAATGGAGGAGACTGGATTTAATGGGCTAAACGGGAGCTGCTGTGTCTGGCGTCCTGGCTGTGTTTCAAACCACTCCAGCAGCAGCCTTTCTCCCCCTACAAGCCAAGGCCATAAAATATGCAGAGTATTTGCCATGCAGAAATCCCTCTAAGCTCTCTTGCCTCCAACGAGAGGTTTCCTTACCGCTGATAATTACTCAACCCATTTTCTCCTGGGCTCAGCAAAGCTGTCCTTTCCAGCCTGTCTCTTCCCCTCTCCCCTCTCACAGTCGGCTCTGCAGTGTGTTTTATTTCTGTACAGCCCGGCTTCCCCCTTCCTTCCCCGCCGGGGGATGTTGCACCCGATCATGCACAGGGAGGCAGGCTCAGCCTCTGGGCAGGGCTGCACCGTGCTGGGCATGGGATCGCTGCACCTCCCGGAAAGGCGAAAGCACTCCGAGTATCAGCTGTGGGCAGCAGCAGCAGCGAGGTTTGAGCTGACCATGCCAGAAAGGTGGCTTGGCCTTGGCTGCAGGAGCTGCTGGTGGTGCTTTGTGACTCACGGAGGATGTGGGTTTGAGTTAAATCTTGTGCTGTGATCTCCAGCTGAGCTGGAGAGGATTGCTGCAGCGTGCACTTTGCTTGTGTGGAGCAGGGGTGAAGAAAGGGACGATTCCTCTCCTTTGCTGCCGCTGTTTGAACACTGCAGGGATGAGAATGTCCTTCCCTCCCCCAGGCAGACCTTCAAACCCTCTTATCCCTCGTCCCATTGCATGTGGGGGAAGGTAAGGGTGACATTCCTAGGATGCGCGATGCGGGTGGTAGCACTGGCCTTGGTTTCTCCGAGGTCCTTCCCCCATACCACTTCCAGAGCACTGCTTGATTTTTGTCCTCGGGGTCACTGCAGCCAGTTACTAAAGAAATGTGGGGTTGGTGCTGTTTATGCTTGGTATGTATTCCTTAATCGTGGAGTCAGGTGAATTCTGAAAGCTTCTGCCCTGCCCTTTGGCCAGGGCGATGTTCTTCCTATCACCAGACCAAGCACTCGCTGCTTCAGGCAGGTTGGACTTTGGTGTCAATGGCCTTGCCTTGGGATTATATACAGCTGGCCAGAGACGTGGCTGATGGAGCGCAGGTATTGCATCTCACGGCACCGCAAGTCAGCAGCCCGGGCTGCTGCAGAAGACAGCGCAAGATCAGTGTGTGAGACAGAGAGGAGTCATCGTCACTCCATCCCACCCTCGGTCGTGTTCCGGTGTTACATTTTGGGAGAGTTCAGTACGCTCTGATGCGCTCGGCTGAAAACTGCAAGATGCAGCACAGAAACCTTCAGTTCAGCTGGTGTCCTGTCATGCTGCTGTGTGGCGTTCGCGAAAGGCAAAGGCTTGAATGGACATGAAGAATGGCCTCTGCTCTAAACCGTAGTGGACAAAACCCCAAACCGTGAGCACCCCCCTCCAGACCTCCTCCCCTAAACCCGCCCAGCCTCCAGCCCTCTCCGGAGGACCCATCTTTCCATTTCACAGAAGAGCCCACCAGGTCAAGGGGAATGATTGCACCACAGCCTTGTGCTTTAAAACGTAGTAAAGGTGGCTGTAGGAGTAAACTGCTCTTTTGAGGCTTTGCTTTCCGTTATTTAGTTGCCGCTGACCCCAAACCCGGCATGTGTCAGATGGATGGATGCCATCCTTCGCCGCACGTGCGCTGCAGAGCTGGTGCCTGGGGTTTGCAGATGCATCCCTCTAGATGGTGCTAAGCTAAAGAGAAAAAGCAGGTGTCGCGAGGCCTCGGAGGAGAGGTTGTCCTACTGTGCGCCGTCTCTGCACACCTGGCGCTGCCTGAGGTCTCCTGGGCGCGGAGAACATCTCCGCGCTCTGGTTGCTCCCAGCAAGGTGCCCATGTGCTGGTACAGGTGCTGTCCTGTGGTGTTCGTCGTGTCTATTGGCAGCAAATACTTCTCAGGCCCTTCTTCCGCTTCGTATTTCCCTCGCTGATGTGTGAGACTCCACAAATGCATCATGATTTTAATCGGTGCATCTGCTCCTACCCATGCACTAAATCAGACGAGTTGATTTTTAATGGCAAAAATCCATCTTGGCTGTTTTTGCCACGTCAACCAGTTTTACAGAGCAGCACAACTAGGACTACATCAGCTGAGCCCTCTTCCGTCTCACGCATCGTAAGCCAGAATCTTAACCAAATTCAAGCACAGATAATGTATGATTTGTTGATGTGGGCAACCGAGAGAGAATTCAGCCTGGCTGCCAGAGAACAGCAAGGATCGTTGGGGATTAGCTGTGGAGGGGAAGTCTTTTAGATCAACAGCTGAACAGACTTCATTTTGGAGTTGCAGACGGGCCGTAAAAAAGCTATTGGAAGAAGGCTACTGTTAGAGGAGACTTTTAAAAAAGAATAGCCACATTCAGGTCTGGTTTTCTCCCCACTATGTGTAAATAGGAGGGAGACCAACTCTGTGAACCTCAGTCGCACTGTACTGGTGCAATGCTGCCGGGAGAGGAGGACTCAGCATCTCTCCCCGTGCCTTGTCCTGCAGAGGGCAAAGATGTTCGTAGGCACTGACGGCATCAAGGCACAACCTGCTGTTTTCGGTAGGGCTGCAGAAGACAGCTCTTGGGCACAGGCAGGCTTAGCTCGACTGGAGCCGCGGAGTGTTCAGCTCCCATCCAGGCGTGTGACCTAGAGAGCAACCTGAGAAGTGAGTTTTGGTGTTGGTCTTGTTCCTGTGCTGCTGCCCCGGTATCGCCACTTCCTCCAGTCATGGAGAGACGCTGGGTTTTAATTACTCCCCAATCTAGATTTGTTGGCCTGAGCTTTGAATGTGGTTTCTACTGGTACAGTGGAGAAAGACTGCTTTTGCCAAGATTTCCTTCCAAGAATGGCTCAGCTCCATTTGTGGGGAGCCCATAAACTGGATTAAGAGCTCAGGGCAGAGTTTCTAGTGTTTGAAACCGATAATCTGGGCTGGGCTTTCAGAACGGCTCAGTCCCCTTGTAAGCAGCAAATTATGCTTATAAGTGCTCAGCACTTTGCAGTTTATATCAGGTGACTTGGGGCCATGATTTCTGTAAAGCACAGCATCCAGTGCTCCAGGATCTTTGGAAAAGGAGGACAGTTATCTGAGTGCTGATGTGAGACCTGAGCTTTTCTGAAGATGAGACTACAAAGCCTCTTGATTCTCCTTCTCAAGAAGCGCAAGCACCTCTAAAAAATTAGTCGTCGGATTAATCCGTGGGCTGCAGGCAACCTATTATCCATTAAAACCTCGGATATTGCTCATGACCACAGGACATTAACTGGTGAAGTTAATGAGGGACCTCATCTCCAGCCATCACTCTGACCATTTCAGATCATCTCTGCTGTAGCCACCTCCATGACCTGTGAGTTCTGCAGACAGGTCTGAAAACACCTTTAGCGTTAATGGAACTAGAGCTGTTGCAAGGAGCTACATGGCCACAGCTAAATGCTCACTGTTTTCCCAGTTTTTGTTCTGGATTTTACCCCCGGCATTGCTACACCCGCCCTTCTCCCAGTACTTCAGCTTAGCTCCACACTCGCTGCTTTCTTTGAACACCTGCTTGCTTAGGAGGAAATAAGCTGGGTGAGATGTTGTTTAGGGGTCTGGTTCAGTTCACAAGAAAGGGAGGGTGACATTTAGCACCCAGGGCGCTGGGTCACGGCAAACCGGCTGAGCATCACGGCCACTGCTCCGGAGCAAGGAGGCCAAACGTGCCTCTGTAAACACGGTGCTGCTGCTGTTTAATTCCGTGCTCAAAAACAACCACAGGCAGACTGATGTGCTGTGTTGGAAAACCTCTTTGGCGTCGGAAGGAGTCAAGGCATAAGCGAAAAGTCCAAACAAGGCTTTCCTCCAGAGGTCCAGCACGCAAGGACAGAGGGGTTTTGGTGCGTAGGAGCTAGCGAGACTCTTGCGATGGCAGTTATTCATGACTATTCGTAACAAGGCAGGGAAAAGCTTTTTTGGAGCCAAAGTTGGCATCATGTTTTTCTGGATGCTTTGTTCTTAGCATTGATGGTGGGGAATTCCTGCTGAATCAAACATTCCTCAGGTGGGACTGGGTCTTGTCACCTTGGTGACCTCTTTGCTGTGACATAGCGCTCACTTCCGCTGGCCAGCCCGTGCCGCCGATCCAGCCCAGCTCTTCCTCTCCCACCTGGATGCAGTCATTGCAGAAAGCATATTTCGGAATAATTGGTCCTGGCATTTGCAAATCTCAGGAGAGATGAAGGTGACTGCAAGCCCTTCATGGCAAAACACCCCCAGAACTGTTTACCCGTGCCTTTCCCAGCCCTTGGCAAGCAGGGAGGTTGGACTAGGTGATCTCCAGAGGTCCCTTCCAAGCCCTGCCCTTCTGTGATTCTGTGACATCCTTGCTGAGGGGGAAGAGAGACACCAGCGCAACTCAGAAATCTGTAATCGTGACACAGAAAGTGTGCAGCCATCGAGAGGAGGATTTTAAGAAGATAGGGGGCTTGTAAGAGCCCCAGGGAGAGACGGTGGCTCGGTTTGTCCCCTGTGGAGCAAGGGCAGAGTGGCGGCAGCAGTGCAAGCCCGGCGTGGCTCATCCCCAGGCACTCTGAGCAAATACCAGCAGCAGAGCCAATGGAAGAGATCCCTTGGGGTGTATTTCATCTCCTGCTGTTTGCTAATCATTTTAAAGGCATGGGAACCGTCACCTGGCCTGGCCTCACCGTGGTTGTCATTCTTGGCTGGGCATTTCTAGCAAGAAAATTCAAAAATATTCTGGCAAGCTCTGAAGGAACAGTATTTTGAGATAATTTGCTCAGAAAGCACGGGATAAAGATCACCGTGCCCTGCGTCTTCTCTGGATGCACATAAATGAGTGAACACACCAGTCAGAGCTGCAGGGACTCGTGTGCATCTTCTTCAGCAGCCTTAAAAACCCACACAGAAAGGGCATACACGTGAAACTGTGCTCAAAGCCCTGCTGAAACCGGATAGATCTGCTTCCTTCTTATCCACACGGCCAGAGACCGGTCAGAAAGGCTGTTATGTGTCCCGATTTGCTCTTGAGAAATGCTATTTGGTTCTCTCTTGCCATTGAGGTGTCTTCAGAGGGCTCACGCAGAGACTGTTCAGCCTTTTGATGTTGCATCTTCCTGACCGTCCACGCTCCACTTCACTCTGCCTTGCTGGGCGACTGGCTCAGCTCTCCCCTTCCTCCGGCCCCCAGGTCACCATTGTCTTCAAGGAGATTTTGGGATGGCTGTTAGCGCTTCAGAGTCTTTCACCCATTAAATACCAGAGTATTCCATCTGCAAAATAATTGATGCTTTTTTTGTGCAGTATTCCTGCCTCGTAGCTGGGCAGCTGGTGAGAATTAAGCTTGGTTTCTTTTCTCTGAAGACTGAAACAATAAAGAAGGTATCTAATACTGTAGTCTTCCCTGTGGCTCTCGGTGTTTCCTTTTCTTCTTCTCTTAGTTACGCTGAATGCAGAAAAACTGTTTCTTGGGGTGTCTCTTAACCCTTTCTATCTACATTTCAGTTTGCATCTCAGCATTTGAGTTTATCACTTCATGCTTGTGCTGCTCTTGGGCACTATTTCCCCATACATTCTGATTTCTAGTGTTGTATTGCTCATTCTGATCTTCTGAAAGACTTCTCGTTGCACCTATGCTGGTTCTTCATAACACTTTCTGTTTTTCTGCAGGGGGAGAGTTTGCTGTCGTGCCTTTGCTTTTCTTTTACAAGCTGCCCACTCTTCTGCTTCTCTTTGATTACTTTCTGGTTTCAGATTTTCAGCCGGTTCACGTTATGAACTAAAACTAAAACCGACGGTTCACATGATCTGAAACAATTTAGAAGTGTAAATTTGCCTTCTCTCTAAAAGCTGTGGTCGAGATTTATCACTCGGCGTGGGCATCAGCGCAACCACAGCAGTACGCACCGGTGCCCAGGCTAGATTTCACGGGTCGTGGGAGCGCGAGGGAGCCGCCCGTCCCTCCGTCAGCCGGGTGGGCAGGCGCTGCCATGGCAGAGTGTGATGCGGATGCTCTTCCTCCCTCCCTGCTGGCATCCGGGACCACCTACCATCAAGAACAAGAGCTCCTGACTTCAACAGATGAACTGTTTTCGACTGAAGCCCAAAGAAGTATCAAGATCCTTAAATGTTCAAGTAGAAAGTATTTATCCACAAGCCTTGGATAATGCCGCTATGTTTGTAATGGGTTTCATGTGATGTAGGTTTTTATTAGGAAGGAATCTTATCTGTGGTTAAATCATGCTGTAATGCTGTAGGGCAGCCAAATGAGCAAAGGACGTTTGGCTCATGACTGAGTATTCTGACTTTTGTTCCTTTTGTGACCCCAGATTAATTCCCAATGATAAACCGCGGCTCATAACGCGCAGCAGAGCTTCCAGTAATAAAAGAGACACTACGGCAGCAGCGTGGAAAGGGAAGTGTCTCGCCTGACAACACTGCATGTTGTTATTTGGTCAGACCGCAGATTTATTTCTTCATTTTCAGGCTGAAACAATGAGAAAGCTGCATCAGGAGCCATCAGCAATAGCAGTAACGGATGGCTGCGCTCTTCCTTTGAGCGTTTGAAGCTCCCGGGTTATTTGTGTGCCCGGGGCCGTGCCGTCTGGTGGTTAGGGCACCGGACAGGTGAGACAGGAGATGAGGATCCTCTGGGCTGCAAGTAGGAAATGCCGGGGCATTGTTGCCGAGGCAAGAAATTCCCTCTGGGTCAGGCTGTCGTGTTTAAATAGCCGGTTATTATTTACATGAAATGGTATTTAATTCCTCCTCCTCACCTAAGTGAAACCATTGCTTTGGCTGTTAGTCAGGTTTGAGACACGGTTGGATATTAGTCAGGTTTGAGTCAAGGACCGGGGAAGATTTAAGCGGTGCGGGGTGAACTGCGCCTTGCGGAGCCCTGCTTCTCTGTCACGGGGAGCTGCGGGGAAATCGGTGCCGAAGGATTTGCTGGGCGCAGGACGGACCAGGGCTGCGCTCGGCTGTTGGCTCCGTTGCTGCTTTTAGCTGAGAAAAAAAGGCCCCTCTCTCCCGGTTAACAACCCACACTGTTTGGTGAATATCGCCCAGCATACGTGGTGCGCTGGGCGTATCGAAGGGACCAGTGCGCCAGCTACAGGGTGCGTGTTACTTTAAACTGTTTCTTGTGGTGGGAGAATACTAGAACGCCCCGCATTCATTTGTTTATGAAGGAAATATTCCACAAAAACTCATACTCATGGGGAATTTTCCACTAGGTGAAGTTTAGGTGAAAAACTGAGGGCGAAGCCATAGCACTGAGATCTTTGGCGGTTTCTGATCACGTTTTGCTCAGCGCCTTGGAAGAGGATGGTGCAAAAACTTGGTCCTTAGCCAGGGCACTAACAATACCCCTACTAGTAACAGTAATAAATGTGATGATTGACTTCAAGGGAACTACATCAGCTTGCAACCGCTGATGATGTGGTCTGTCAGCTTTGGGAGCAAATTAAATAAGAACGGTTGTTACTAACTTAGACAGGGGTGAGGTTTTTAGAGGCGGACGGGGATTTAGCTGCTAACATTAATGGAACATTTATAGAAAAATTTCTCTGGGCTGCTTTACAAATCAGCCTGGGGTGGCTGTGGGCCAGGCTGTTGACTGCACAGACCTGGTGTGACTTTTACTCATAGCAGTTTTAAGTCTCCGGTGTCGGCTCCCTCGGCTTTACTATGGTTAGCCTGGATTTACAGCACCGTAAGCGGGGCTGAAATCAAGTTTTGCTGTGCCTATTAGAGGGTGAAATTGATGTCTGCAAAGAGCCAAGGCAGCCAAAGCTTCTGCACTACCGAACTCTCTGAGCAGACAGACGGTGGGATTTTCAGAACCCCCTAACAGACTTCCAGCGGTATTCGTGTTGTGGGTTGTGAGGGTTTGAAAATCCTAAACGAGGGCCCGAGTAACCTCTCCGAGGCAAGCTGCTTTCAAGTGACTCACTAGCCTTAGCACAGGGAGGTTAAGTCGATTAAACCACTTTCTAAATTGCGTTGGCTACATCAACATCTCTTTTCACACAGGGACGCGGCAGTCGGAGGCAGGGCCTTAAGCAAAGCCGAGGGGCAGGAGCTGCTCCCACCCAGACGCATGTTCAGCACGGGGCACCATGGAGGGGACCCGGGGCACAGGAGTGCGCTCAGCCCTGCCGTCCCCATCACCGGGGACCCTGCAGTGCCCGAAACTGCAAGGCTGACTGCAGGAAGGCTGCTTCTCGACAGATGTTCTGCCTGCCCGGAATTGGGAAGTGCTAAAAATTCGCTTAAAAAGTCACAGCCTGGGGGCTTTGCGGAGATTTCAGGTAGACCTCGGGTAAGGAGCGATGGTGCTGAGCGTGGCCGTGGAGACGAGACCTGATGCTTGCCAGCTCCGTGCTGTGTGCACTCACTTGCTTCTCTGCAAACGCTGCGGGCGCAATGCTGCCCGCGGGAGTGACGGCGGGTCTTGCAGAAGGGGTGCTCAAAACGGCTTGTGATGGTTGTCTCAGCTGAAGCTTTGTGGTGTGAGATTGATCCCAACGCCTGAGAAAAGAGCACCTCTTGTTGCTGCATGAGAACAGTTGGGCTGAGCAAGACTGCTTGTCTGAGCCGGGGCAGAAAACCGGGATTAAGTGAGACCCCAAGGCACGCATCGGTCATGCTTAGTCACAAGCAGAGGGAACACAGTGCTGCTGCTCCAGATCACTGAGGAGCAGCTGTTGAGTCAAAGCTGCTGGTGCATGGACCAGCTCGAGTCTGCTTTTGCTCTCGCAGTCTCACGGCAGGAAATGTTTGCAGGGGACAGCAGTCGATGGTGCCTGTGCTGTCTCTGCAGCAGGTTCTGCGCTGGGCTCATAGAGCCAGGACTTTCTGCCTGATCCCGAAATCTGCCCGCGGTGTCCCTGAGTAAAGCGTTCCTAGGAAAAGCGGATAAGTAACTATTGAAGGGTAACGAGAAGAAATGAAGCAGAGATTCCCACGCCGCACAGCAGACGCTGCCTTCGGAGGCGCAATCCAGCAGGCCGTCCAACAGACACAGTCGAAATCTGGAGTTAATTGGGGCAAGATGAGTGAAAAGACCGAGGGCTGTGAGGTGAGGCGTGCCTGTGCTGTCCTGTTTGAGGCTGGGCTGCACGCCGTGTGTCCCAGGTCTGTGCTTTATCATCACAGGGTAACTCCTCGTGCTGCCTGCACGTTCAGCCTCCCAAGCAAAGTTTTTCATCCAGCCTCTCCTCTCTGCTATCTGATTTCCATGTCAAAGATAATTTCTCCAAAATCAGCTTGCCCGGACAGGAGTGAGGGTATTCAGGGATAAAACGATGTCTCCTGGGGTAAAGAAATGCCAAAAGGCCTCTGCCGCGTGGCGCGGCCTGGCGATGCGCAAGTCGGTGCGGGACCGGTGCTCTGCACGTCCTGCCAACCGTGCTCAGCTCTTCCGCACGGAGCCACGCAGCACCCCGCGGAGCCGACTCTCCTCTTCAGGCCTCAGCCTTCTCCTTCACCATGAGACAAGCCAGCCACGGAAGATGTGGCAAATGGTGAGGGAGGTTTCCCAAGAGTCGGGTGCCCAGGTAGGGCAGGAGATACCAGCTCCGCTTCTGGCTCTGCTCTCGCTGCCCTCTTACGCCAGGGGCTTCATTTCTCCATTTCCTTCGCATTTGAGTAGCTAAGGCATTTTTCTGGGCAGGGACCGTGCTTTATTTTGCTCGGGCAAAGCACACCCTGTGAGAGAGGCTGGAGGAAGCTGATGGTATAAAACCCCCCCCCAGCACATCGCAGCTCTTGCGCAGGGCAGTTGTGCAAGGAGCAGCTCGCTCCCAGGGCCCGTGGCCTCGCACTGCCTGATGGCACGGACCCCGCCGGCGCGTCTTCACCGGTGCCTCTGCGGGGTCCCAAGCGCAGGCATCACATCAGGGTCTCAGAGGCTCTGGGGTGCTGTTGTTGCTGCTCCCCGCGCATCGCTGCAACACTTTCCCCGGGTCCTGGGTGCTAGCGAGAGGCAAGGGGTGCGGCAGGACTCGGGTGGGAGAGGGAGGGAGGGCACAGCTGGCAGTTAAATGGCTGATGGGGCTTGGCCTCTCATAGGTTTTGTCAAAAAAAGAGGTCTCAACGAATTATTAATTGCATTCTTTTTGACATACTGGTAAAGATGCATTGATTCCAGGAAAAAGCTGTTTCCTCCTTGGTGTACATCTTAATAAATAATTCCCTACAAAGGTTATCGATCGTCTCCTTCCAGACTCTGGATCGTTAAATATATACCTATGAAGAACTATGGTCTCATCTGCTTTCACTGTATGTTTAAGCCCATTACTATGGCTGTTCATAGAAACAGTCCCAGCCAGCTCATACGTTCCCTTGTCCACCTTACGCCGTGGTTGTTCTTACTCTTCTTTTGTTAAGAACGGGACAAAAAAAAAATTGAGAAATGGGATACAAACATGGCAAAGTACTCGGGAGATTTAATGTTGTTCTGATGAATTTTACCGACACTGTACTTGCCTGGAGGATGCTTTAGAATTTGTTTCCTATGAGAGGCTGCTAGATAGAGGGGTTTTATAAATTTGCATTCATCCATATTTCTGTTGGTAAAAAGCTCTGTACGCAATCCATTCCAGCAGCTCGGCTCTATCGCTGGCACTAGAGACAGGGTCGCATTAACTCCCAGATAGTATTGAAAATCTTTATTACAAATAACTGTGGCAAGAAGCTACCGCAACATGCTTGAAAGGCAGAGAAAACTCATCAGCGTGGTTTCCCTCTGTAGACCTGAAGCTGCTGATGTCAGAGAGTGCAGAGGCCTGCGGCTGCAGGGGTTTGGGCAATTTGGGCTCCATCCAGACTTTATCAGAGGCTTTCTGCGTGTCTGGGAGCCCGTCGCTCTGAAAACCCTCCCCGCGTTTTGGGGCTGTGTAGGAGCCGGGGGCTTTGGTGTTCTGCCCATGGTGATTGCAGGGACACGGCTACAACTTCTTCTTCTCCATTTGCTGTTTCTGAAATGGCAGCTTTCACGCTGCCTCCCCCACTGTATCCCACTCGCAAAGCGTTTAAGGCAGCGACCTCCTGTTTTAGCTACTCGTCTGTGCAACCGCTTGCCAAAAGCTAATCGTGGCTGGGCAGGGAGATGCCAGTTCAAGGAAGGAACAGAGAGAGGCTGGTCCTTGGGAAGCGCAAATAATCCGTTCCAGAAGGAGCAGGACCAATCGGGCGATGGACGCTGTGTGCCTTCCGCAGGGAGCAGAGCTGCTTTCACCCTCAGACCTCAGTCCTGGCGTGGCAGAAGGAGGTGACCCAGGAGCACCTATCGCTGTTGATAGAAACCCATCCGAAAGCACCTTTGTGGGGCGCTGGGGGGGTGCTCTGGGGAAGCGCAGGCGAGGGCTGGTGCAGGTGTCCTTGCTGAGCTGCGCCCAGGGCGCGCGTGATGTGGTGGCTTCCCACAACGCGCTCCAGAAAAGAGCTTTTTTGGAGGATGCTGCCGGCTGGATGTAACGCCGCAAGAGATTTTTCCTTGGTGCGCATCTGGCAGTGCCCTTGTTTAATTTTGGAAAAGGGAAACGAAACCTGTGAGCAGCCGTTCTTGCTGAAACAGCCAGGCCTTTCGTGAAGCTGATGAAATTCGGCGATTCTCTTGTAGCCGTTGTCCCCGCACTCATAGAATATGTTCCTCCCTGTGCTTGGCATTAGCTTTTGGATTTCAGTTTCTCCCACCATCCTTTGTGTATCCCTGGCCTGGGGGATTTCTAGTGCCCAGTGCCTCTCACTGAGATACTGGGAAACCACAGAATCTTGCAGCAGAAGTGGAGCAGACTGTGGTGTAAGCGTGGGCCTTTTATTCCCAAAGAGGGTGCCAAGCTACGGGAGGGATTCATTTCCAAGGCTCTGTTTGGTCTGGGCAAGACATTTTTTCCTTATAAACGGGTGACCTCGTCATAGCCAGTTTGCTTACGGAGAGTAAAGCCAAGTGGCAGAGCGAACGGTCACGTTAGCCGTGACGTTCGGGTGCTTCCTCCCAAGCGGCTGCGTGGCCGGGTGCCAAGAGTGAGGGCTGTAGGCAGATAGCTGCGACCAAGTATCTTAAACTGGTTTATTTTTGCAGCCCGCTAGGCTGAGTTCTATTTATATCCTGGATCCAGCACTGAATTTTAGCCGCATTAAATAAAACAGGGACTTACACATAGCCGGGGCTACCGGATCTGAGCTCGCTACTCTGGAATAGCCTATTCAAAAGCTTTATGTTTTCAGATAAGCACTTGACTGTTCAAACAGCAGCTTCCACTTGGCTAATCAAAACAGCAATCTGGCAAACGAGGTTTATTTATGAAGTTGAAAAGCAAGCAAGCTGGGTTTTATATAGCTCTTGTGCTTTAGCAGAAATCCCAGGTTAACGACGCAGCCAGCGGCTTGCAGGCAAAACAAGTGCTGTGGGGGCAGAGGTCTGTTCCAAATCTGCTCGGGTAAGCGGGCTGCATGCCCTGCCTCAGAGATGAGGTGCCTATCTTTCAGCACGTCAAGGGCAAAGCCATCCTTTTTAACCCTTTTTTTCCCTCAGGCCTTGGCCCTGAGGGTTGATTGGAAAAGAAACGTGCCTCCGAGGGTCAGCGATGCTTCACCGGGCGTAATGCTCAGGGGCGCTCTCCGTGGGTCAGTCAGGTGCTTTTAACAAAAGTAAAGGTTGCCGCACGAAGTCGCTCCTCGAGCAGAGGGAGCCACGCGTGCGGTGGCGGGTGACGCACGTGGGACTTCCAGCACACGCCAGGTTTTTCTGTGTTTCAGGTCCTTATCTGTAGGAAACGGGTGATAAACGCGTCCCTGTGCATTTAGCCTGTGAGGTATCTACTATTAGCCGTCTCGTTAGTGCTGAGCATTGCCGATGCATTCATGTCCCGATGTATTATACGGGCCAGGACTACTGTAAAACGGTGCTGATAAGGCTGCGCTGTCAGGAGGCTGGAGAAGGGAAACAGCCCTTCTCCGCACGGATCTATACTGCTCGTCCCGGGGAGCTGGGTGTGCAGAAAATCAGCCTCTTCAGGAAAAGATGGGGGGTGGGTGGGATTCAGGGAAATGACAAGTACTGTTGGTGCAGTGGGAGAATGGAGTCAGCCCTGTGCAAAGGCGGCACACAAGGCACCACCACTACAGGGTGCCAGCGGATCCTATCAAACCTTTGCAAGTCACCTTACGGGTGCTGCTGAGAAACGCTCTCAGCAAAGTGGCCAGGGTGCATGTGCAAGGGCACCGCTAGGAACAGAGACGTGCTTCCGTCCCAGAGGGTTACCTTCGAATTTTGGCACAAGGGCTGCCTCGTGGTGCTGGTGGTATTTGTTTAATGACTGAGAGCAGGGGTGAGGAGAGAGACCAGCACTTCCAAACAGACCGTTTGACACCTTTAAAATCCAAAAGAAGGATGTGCAGTTTCTTCTTTTTGTTACGTACAGCTGCTGGGATGTACTCCAAGCACAGAAAAGCTCTTTGCCTGGAGGCACTGCCACGTCTCCAGGTCTTTTGGGAGCATCCAGTGCCCCCAGGCAGGGTCCCGGTGGGGCTGCTCTGGGCCCTGCGGGTACCACACGTGCCACGAGACGCTTTGGTGATACTGACTCACGTTAAAACTCAGCCTGCCTTCTCCTCGGTGCTGTTTGCACACAAGCCAATCAACTTGGATTAGCCACCCTACGCTATTAATGGGGTCTTTCTTTTGAGCTGGCTGCCTTCCCATTTCCATGGCCCTGAACTCTTAGCGCTGTCAGGGAGGTTGAAGGCAAGACCGTAGCTCTCTTGGGGTGCAGGGCAGAGCGAGGGGCGTTGGGTCCTCTGCAATCCCGTTCGTCTGCCAGAGGTGAGAGTCCCTGTGAGTCGGGAGGGAGCGCGACGGACCGCAATACCCATCACAAGCATGTGGGTCGCAGGCTGGGTTGGGTGGGTTCGTGGTGCCCTGTCAGCAAGCAGAGTCCAGCCCTGGTCCTCAGTGACGTGTAGTATTTTAGACCAACTGTGCTTCTCGAACAGCAAGTTTCCTGGGGGCGAACAAGTGGTGCCTGGGTTTTAATCTGGGTCCCGCACGATATGGCAGCATTTGGGGGTGGGGGAAAGACCAAAATGGACAGGAAAGGAAGGGCAGTCATTAAGTTTCTCAAAACTTACAACAGATGCAGAATAATAAAGGCAAATGGACGAAAAATATTTATTGTGTGGAATTCTCAGGGAATTATCCCTGATTTGTACCGACTGAAGGCTAAAAGTCATGTTGAAGAACTCTACCCAAGTTCGTAGCAGGTGAATGATCTTGCACATCAGCATGTTAGACAAGTCACGTTCACACCAATATCTAGCTACAATAAACAGGAAAGTTACTTATGAGCAGTGTTAGCATAATTGATCTACTGAGGAGTAGTTGCCACTGTCAAGTAACAGAGCACACACGTGTGATACGTATCTTGCAGCTGAGATGATTAGTGATTCTTTGTCTATCATCAACCTTTCAGGTATCTCATGTGCAAACGTTCAGACACCTCCGGCTCAAGTTAAAGCAGGTGGTTGATGACAGACTCTGAGCCAGCACCGAGCGCCAAACAAAAAAAAAAAGTACAGCAACTTTCTTGGGGAGGTTCCAAATCTCAGCAAAATTAGGAAAATCTTGTGGCTGATGAGGTAAACTGACTGGATCATCCTGAGCAGCCCTTTCTACTTGCAGAACTGCATTACTGTAAAACAGGGAAGAGAGTGCAAGGTTTCTGTGGCTGCTGCTGGGTTTGAACAGACGCATTTAGCACAGGTCCCTCCCTGCAGCCATGGCTATGCGAGACGCTTGAGGAAAGTCAAGGTTCAAGGTAGGTTTAGTCCGTGCGGTGTGAACCGAAAAGGTTTTTATGTGACCTTAGTGCCAGCGTGGTGATAACGCGGACAAGGGCTGGAGCTGGAATGCCCGTCAGGAAACAGGTACTTCCTGCCATGGGGGGCTGAGCTCAGCTCCCTGCCCAGGTGTGGGGCAGGAGCCTCCTCCAGGCAGCCCTGCGTAGGCAGGAGAGTGGGGAGGGCTGGCGGAGAGGGGTCTGCGGAGCTCTTCAGAGGCCGCATTGCCCCCGAGATGCTCTTTTGGGAGACAGGATGTCGCTGTTGGGCTCAGTGCTGAATTCAGACGATTCCTTTCAGAGCTTGAAAGTTGAGTAAGAGGAAAATGGAAGGCTGCAGGACCCTGACTGCAGTGCTGGCTCACGGGCAGCATCAATTAATTACAGGTTTGTACATTATGTTGCCAAGAGGTTACCATGGGGCACCTGTGGAAACACAACTTTCTGCATACACCTTCCAAATTGCTTTTCAACCTTTCTGAAACCCTTCTAGCAGGAGGCTCAGTCATGGCCGAGCAGGGATGGGAGGGTAAACAAGAACCCAAAGAAAAGGTTCAGGTCTGCCATTGTTGAAGAGATAAGAATCGTTTAATGAAGCCGTCGTGGATGATTGATTGGAAACTCTTGCTCACTTTCCTGGAACAAAGGTGCTTGCTGGAAGCATCCCCAGACTCAATGGTGGCCATGTGGAAGAGAAGTGTCGGGAGAAGGGGAAGGGCTCTAGGGATGGGCCGGTGGAACGCTGAACACGCCAGAGCAAAGGAGGGCACTGGGGGCTCCCACGGTGAGGGACCTCGGTGGCAGGAGGCTTCTTTGTCCCCGTCAGGCAGAAGACGTCCGTGCCCTGAAGCTCTGGGGCTCTCAGTGGCATGAAAGCAACATCTGTGTCAAAATCCAGATGTGCCCAGTAGCTGGGAGCCCACTTCAGGCTGTGATGGGGGAGCTTCCCCGCCGTGTCCTGGTGGGTCCCGGGTGAGACCCATGAAATGGTTTTGGGTCGATGTGAAGGATGGCTGGGTGGGATGTCTGGTGAAAGGCTTATTTCTGCTCTTGGCCCCCGATCCCTGCCACTAACCCCTGCTCTTCCTTTTCCACGCCAGAGAAATGCACACTTTACAGAGGCGTAGAAGAGACAAACTTATTAGCCGTTATCGCAAGGCCTGTGGGTATTTCTCTGATCAGGTGGGTTTCTGCGTAAGGATGAATGGTAGGAGTTGCTGAAGATAGCCAGCAAAATAAAGCATGTTTACAGAAATCCCTTATACGAGCAAACACGGACTGGGATGCACAAAACTGTCCTGCAGAGCCTTGGGCTTAATCCTTTCTGTAGCCAAGTGACTAATGTGCCCTTTGAGCAGAGAGCAGCGTGATGGTGATGAAGATACGGCAGGGCCTGACCAAGAGGTGCCTTCCAGTGTCACGCTGCAGAGAGAACGAGAAAGCAAAGAAACCAGAATGAGTGACAAAGTGAGTAATTTGCCCAGGAAGATGCTGCCTGAGTAAGCAGAGTCAGTCATTTCAGGATTCAGAGTGCTGAAAAGCCCTTTCTCGTGAGCTTATCTTGAAGGTCACAATGGCGCAATGTGCTGGGAAGCGGTCCCAAGGCTCGGCGATGAACCTAACCTCAAATCAACAATCACGCATTGTTTGTTGAATTTCCCCTCTACCTAATTTTTTATTTCCTGATTAAGCTTCAGCCCCGTACCTGTTCGCCGCGAACTTGCAACCGAGAGCCGAAGAAGGGGCGAGGGACTTTTACCAGGACCGCAAAGGTACAAATGACATTTTAACTCATTGTTGCTTGGTTTTTTTCAGCCAAAAACATGTTTATATATGCATATCTGACTGAATTGAAAGATAGGGTGGAATTTTTTTGTTGCTTAGTATTTCCATACTTTATCTGAAATGATTTAATGGGTGGTTGCTGAAGTCATTTGCGGTAAATGGGTAAGAGGCGTCAGACTCGGAAACTGTCCAATTATGTGACTCTCCCAAGGTACTGACACTATTGTTTTGGATACATAAATTAAGTGTCCTTGCACTGATACCCCCGGTGCCACCTATAAAGCCTTGCACACCGTACGTGCTCCCAGACATCTGCTGCCAAGTGCATATGAGACCAGACGTAAGAAATTCTGGGCCTGGCACAAACTCTCTGCTGTTGCTGTTGGCAAGTCTCAAAGCAGCAGCACGGCCTCTGCGAGGAGGAAGGACGGAGACCCCGGTCCTGCTGCCAGCTGGCCAGCGGAGGTACTTCCCAGAGGGCTGTAGAGTCAACCTGGCAGCAGAATACTCTCAGTAGAGCATAGGCAGGAGCTCGACTTGAGCTGCTTCGATTTTGGAAGCTTTCCAGCCCATTGTTTCAAATGATTGATTTAAAAAACCCCACAAATTGTTTTTTCCTCTCCGGCTCAGAACTGGTTAGAAAAATAAGTAAAACTTCGAGAAACTTCAGCATCAGCATGTCGTTTTAATCTTATCTGATACGTTCTCTACGTGTGCCCTGCACGTCCTGTTCCAGGGGAACGCACAGCTCCCTGTTCACCCTGTCAGAGACACCGTAAGATACCGGAGAATCTTTTCTATTCATCCGAGGTGTGAAATACAATTACTGCTGCTAGACAGTGCAAGGGTTTAAAATTACAAATTCTCACGAAATCTCTGCAGCGGGAGCTGAGCCTTATCTCCTTCCACTGTGCTGACAACATAGCCCACGTAGACCTGTTCCCATTTATTCGTTAGGAATTTGCTTGTCACTGCATTGACTCAGTTCTCACCGGTCACACAGGGCAGAGCAGTAACGTCTGAGCAAAATAGAGAGGTTGTGGAGTCTCCTTCTCTGGAGAGATTCAAAACCCACCTGGACGCATTCCTGTGCAACCTGCTCTAGGCTAAGCTGCTTTAGCAGGGGGGTTGGACTAGATGATCTCTAGAGGTCCCTTCCAACCCCTACCATCCTATGATTCTATGATTCTATGATTCTATGAAAATGCTCTTTAAGGAGTGAAAGTCCAATCCTGTTTAGGCACATCTGTCTTGTTTGGTCTAAACTTAGAGCAGAAATTCCACACCTGAAATAGAAACTAGTGTATGTTCAGTCTGGTGGGACTACTCTTAGTCCTGAACTTGACTGTGGCTTTGGGATTAACCGCCTTGCCTGAAGCTCGGCACCCCAGTGCCAGAACACTGGTGTTTCACCTGATTGTGAAAGCAGAGGGCAGGCAGATGCCTCCACCAAGCCTGTTAAGATTTAAGTCACTGTTATTTAAGGTTTACAGCAATAGGTTGCCACTGGGTTAGAAACTGCCAATGTCTGATTTCTTTTGCTGGACCAGATCACATTAGACACTTGCTCTTGGCCCTGAGAAAGGCTCAGCACGCAGCCTCCACGAACACGGTGAGGTCCACAGGCGATTGCCTGAGCTGCCCCATCAGCCGGCCGTGGGCACAGCCGTGCCGATACGGAGCAGCTGGGAAAGGGAGACCCAAACCCTCTCCACGTGGCTGAATCCACCCCTCGCCTGGCAGCGGGTGGAGAGGATTGGGTACAAGACAGGCTGGAGGGGTACGATGCTGGTAGAGGTTTCTCTTTTGCAGTGCTCAGAGATGTTCCTGTGAGTGTGGTGTTGGCTGCAGAGGTGTGCTGTGGACGTCAAATGATGCTGGAGTGAAGCGGCTTCTCCGTGGGAGCATCTTCTACTGCACGCAGCGAGAGCACGAGGGCTCTGAAAGGTCTGTTTTGAAGTAACTCGGTAAGGGGGTCTGTGTGTGTGTGTGTGTGTGTGTATGTGCGCATGTCTGTGTGCGAACGTAGCTCTCTGACATTCCTTAGGTGTACAGATACGTCCGTGAAGGATGAGGAGGCTGAGTCGGGGTAGGAAGGCGTTCACAGGATGCTCCAAATGAAGAGCCGTGCCCTGGCTCATAGCCATATCCAAGCAGTTCCTCAAAGATACTTGACTCACCAGTTTCTAAATCCCCCAAGCTGGGACCTGTTCCCTTCCTCCCTTACATCAGTGATGCAGCCGGCTCTCAGCACAACAGAAACTCTCTTAGGAGACGCTTAAGGGCCTTCTGCAACGCACTCAGCCGCCGCATGGAGCTAGCGGGACAGCCAGCCTGTCCTTGTGCTGCTCGTGTTTTGTTCCCAGCAGAAGTCAGGGCTGCTGGAGTTGAGGGCCTCCTTCCCATCAATGTCTGCAGGACGTGCTGCAGCAGAACAGCCCCGTGCTGTGCGGTTTGCCCATTCCCCCTGAGCTCTGCTGAGGGAGGCTGCTGGGGTGTGTATCCTGGGTGCAGAAAAATACCGCTGCGGGGGAGCTTGTAGTATCGGAATGGAGAAATACTTGGGCCAGAAGCCCTGTATGTGGCTGATATCCTCTGTCCCTGTCTCCTAGCACCATGCTCCTGATGGTCAGGAATACCACGAATAGTATTAGCTCTGTCACACCTACAGCTGTAACCCTGCTGGGGGTAGAAGCACATGCGATTTGTCCGGCAGGTGGAGCGATCAACGCTGCTGCACCCTTGGTGAAACGACAGAGTTTGTTCCCCATTGCAGCACGTGCTGCGTGGGGCTTCTGGGAGAAATGGGTCGCCTCCAAGCAAACCAAACCAAAATACTACGCCAATCTCGTAGCATACAGGGAAGGGCAAGGCTGTGGGACAGAGCCCTGCGAAACCAAACCACGTTAGGGAACATCCAGCCCCTGCCTAAACACAAAGCTAAGATCTTATAGGAGGAGAATTAAGCTGGATCTTGCCTCGGATCTTTAAGACAGACTTTTCTAATGGCTGCCTTGCAGAGACCTTGGTGTTGGTGCTAAGCAGGAGGGGATGGGATGAGTTTTGGGGATGCAGAGACCTGCCAGTGAAGAGCAGTGCTGGGGCCAGCCAGCTTGCCGCTGGTTTCTGTTTCCGTGTTCTGGCTGTGACTGGAAGCTGTGCTGCTGAAAAACAACATGGTAAAGGCCATGCTCACCCCCATTTAACTCCGCTGAGACAAGCGTGGTTGCAGCAGAAAAGAGCCTGGCACGAGTTTTTCTTTTATTTTTAGCCTGACTGGAAGTAGAAAGCAATAGAAGTTTTGTAATTGAGCAATTTCTGGACTCATTTTGCAAACTCTGGAAGATTCTGCTGCTCAGGTAAACATACGAAGTGACCAAAACTTTGCACCTCTTCATTTCCCATCACCTCTGTCTACCTTTAGCTGCAGCAAATAGAGATGAAAGGCTAAGGCAGTCATTTGAGATTTAAGTGGCTGGCATTTAAATAACAAACTTGCCACAACCTGGGCAAGGGGCTGAGTCCAAGCCCCTGTGTTCCTCTATCCCTTGGCTGCGTCCCTGATGGAGGATGCGGGACATCCTCAAATCGGGAAGGTCTCAGGTACTCTAGGAGTGTGTAAATGCCAGCTATAAATAACCGTAACGTTTATGGCATAAGCAAGACAAGTTTGAGCCTTTACAGTGAGCACGCGGCTGTGGCTTGACAGTAAAGCTGACACATTGAGAAATAATTCTCCGAGTTACGTCAGAGCCAGGAAACTCTCTCAATTAGAGAAATATCCTTTCCATTACAAGATGCACCCACTGTTCACTTGACTCAGAACTCTCTTAATCCGAGTGGCCCTGCCCCACTTCACAAACATCTCCTAAGAAAGGTTTAAGTTTGGAGCTGAGATGCCCAAAGGCTGCGGGCAGTGAAATGCCAGTGGGGAGGCTGTTCGTAGGCAGCAACAAGGCTGCTTTGGTCTTCTGTTGACTTTGGGGGTTTGCAAACAGATCTGGCAGCGACTGCCCTGTCAACCGCTGCCTCTTTTGCTGTGACCATCCAGGCGGTACCACGTAGCAGGATGCAAAGAAAAAAGCCCATCCCAATAAATCTCAAACTTTTTATTAAGTTCTTGAATTTTTCTGCTGCTCTTGCACCACGGACCTGCCCCTGAGTTACACCAATAGCAACAGAAGCAGAATGAAGCTCGTAGTTCTCTTGGTTTCTTTCCCCCATGTGCTCCTTCAGCTACGTCTCTGCAAGAGTAACATCTTCTTGCATCCTCTGTGCTAGACTGGGGACACCATCCT
Source organism: Steatornis caripensis (assembly GCA_013398225.1). Taxonomy (NCBI): domain Eukaryota; kingdom Metazoa; phylum Chordata; class Aves; order Caprimulgiformes; family Steatornithidae; genus Steatornis; species Steatornis caripensis. Next base: position 33,280 of record VZSC01019642.1, read on the forward strand.
CCACGTGCTGGTGGACCTGCCCGAGGGCAAGGTGCTGCTCTCTTGCTCTACGGCTCCAAAGTCACCGGTCATGTTCCTGGAGTAGCTCCATGGTGGCCGTTTGAAAGGGAACTGGGGTTGTGCTGGAATAAAGCTCCTAGCCCAGCGTTCACCTTCGTTACTCTGAACTTTGGCTACACTTTTTCTGACTCTTCCGCTTCTCGCCCTCTGCTTCGGCTGTAAAGCCCAGTTCTGCTGGTTTCAGCCAACCGGCCCTACCCGTGTTTTCTTCCCGTATTTTGATCATTTCTGCTTCCCCGTCTTCTGCAAGCCCTGCTGGTAGCTGATCTCTGCAGACCTTGGGCAGAAGTTGCCAAGGCCAGAGCTTCTCCCAGCACAGAGAGCAAGACCAAGGTTGTTTGCTGGTATCGCCCTCGGTTGCACGGTAATGGGTCTAGCGCAGTCCCCGTGAGAGCTGCATGGTGCCGGCGCTGCCCGCTCTGCCGGTTTCAGCTTGGTCTCCCACGCTGTTACATCTCGCTGTGCCTGTTCCCAGTGAAACTGGTTTGTTTTTCCTTTTCTTTGTGAAAACAACTTCAAAGTCACTCTGAGAAGTACAGTTGGTGGTAACCTCTGCAGTCCCGGCAGCTGAAAACAAAGCTGCTGGCGTGGCCGCTCTGTGCAGGCAGTTGTCGTGCACTTGGAGGGTGGTGGCTTCAAAAAAGCCGGTGTGGGTGCCACTGACAAAGCTTTCCCTGCCTGTCTCGGGATGCTTCTGGTGATGTTTCGTGTCAAGGATTTGCCACCCTACAGTTGATCCTTCTCTCCAGTTGGCATAGGGAAAACCATCGAGGTTGAACCCCAAGAGACACAAGTATCTCAGATGAGCAAAGGAGATCTTAGCTGTTGAGTGGAAACAGGCGTTTGGAAAAGCAATTCGCAGTGCAAGCAAAGTATAAAACTACAAAGCCCTAGGCTGCATTGTCCAGTTTTCCAATATTCCCTATTCTTATAGTTTCGATTTACTGGGATATACCTATATATCTCCAAGGAAAGACACCTCTCTCTCCACTTACTGGATGCTCTGTCTATCTAGAATATACAGAAATAAGTTTTCCAATTTTCTTCTGAATAGTTACACCAAATAGCTCCCGCTTTGCTGTGCCCGAGCTGTAGAACAAGACGGCTGAGGGAAAGTTTGCTTATGCCTTCCCCTGAAACACGCTTTTCCGCACAGAGTAACACAAAGGGAATTTCTCAGATCCCACACCAGCCTGCTCTCCATGCTTAGAAAGAACATGCAACCATCTTGAACTGCACAAGCTCTACCTGTCTCGTCAGGAATGAAAACACCAGTTTCCTGTGATAGGACACGTGGATCCCTGCAGTAGAGCTGTGTGCTCCTGCAGATTGGAAACGCTTTACAAATATTAGCACTAGGAAATATTCTCTCATCTGTTTGCGGCTTTCTTACACGGTTTCAACCATTTATTCAGGGTGCAGAAACACTTACACAGCCATCCACACCACACAAATCGCAGGTCTCTGTCGGGAACAGGCTAACTGAGATCTAGACAGATCTGGAGGTCGCCTATTGATCCCAACGTGAAAATTAAGCCCGACTTCAGCACTTTGCTCATCTGCTGTGAATGGTACTGGCAGAAAGTGAAGGCAAAACACTCCCACTACTGGAAGTGGAAAGCTCTGATTTGGTACCGTTTCACACTCGTTTTGCACAGATGCATTTCTACCAAAGGGTATGCAGCGGTGCAAAGCCAGCCGCAGCTCTTGACGGCAAAAAGTTTAGCCAGCACATAAACCCCATTATTAGTTAAATGAGAACAGAAATACCACTGCAGTCTCCTTACGCAGTTTCCTCTGGTGCTGTGCAGACAGAGCGAAGCTCTTCAGGACTCGACCTCTGTTTCTATAATCAACACTTCAGCATCTTGCATTCCCTTCTGAAGACATTTCTTCAGAAGTTACCTCCGCTTTTCCCTCCAGGCTGGTAAAATGAGCAGAGCTGTCTTCTTGTGGAGCATCCCACCACCTTCTCGCTCAATCAGCAGTGAGCGAAGTGAGGACCGGAAACCCAGCGAGGCTCTCAGTCAGGCTCGGGAGATCTTTGCACGGTGGTTTCTCACTCTGTGGTGAGGACAGATGCGGACGCGGAGACTATTCGCACAGCAGCAGGTGCTGGAGCACGAGCTCCTAAGGCCACTGCATGGTCGGAACGGTTAACTGCTTTGCTTTCCCTTCTCACCCACAAAAACAATCGTGAGCGCCGATTCTTTCGCTTTTAAGCTCAGTGTCTGGCTTCGTCAGCTCGAACAAGAGCGAGGCGTGAAGCAGATTGTCTCAGGTCAGCGTTTCAGGTGCCTGGTGTCCACGGGCTGGCCTTTGCACTCCACATTCTGGGTTCTTTTTACCTTTTTACTGTTTGAAAAAGTCCTGTGAGCCAGAGTGTTTTGATTGTCTAACCAGAAGCAGAAAGGGTTTTCTTCCAGCAGGGAATTGGACGGCTGAGCAAATAACTGATTTTTTTTTTTAAAAAAAGACTTTTTAAGGTGTGCTTGTGAGAGGTGTCTGCCCGCCTCACTGACATGCTGGAGAGCTCACGTTAGTGCTAGGACTGTCAAGACTAGAGAGATACCACTGCTAATAACAATATGGAAGTTTTAATCATCAAGGACAAGGATTTACTCTCACACAAGCACGTAGCCGTTAGCTGAGGTTATCCTCCTCCTTTATGACACGATACTACCTATTTATATTATAAATAACTACAAAATCTAAATCTAACTTCCCCAAAGGGGGTCATTCAGGGAAGCACTTTGAAAAAAATCAAACGGAAAAGTTTGCGAATGGTTGGCGAGGAGCGCTGGGGGTTTCCTTCGTGTGGCGCACTGCCCTGCACAAGAACATGCCCGGCCAAACACCTGCCCCGGCGTGTTTGCAGAGGGTAAGACTGCCATCGATTCAGGCATATTTCACCCGAACACGTCCTCATGTGCGCACACATCCCCTCAACAGTCTGCAACGTGGATGGGGATGGGTTCATGCATTTTCTGGCATTTGAGGAATGAACCTAAATGTTTCCAGGGCTGCATGCGATTCACCTCTTTCATTCCCGGGCAGCCCCACCGTTCTTCCCTGGAGGAAATCCGAACTGGTTCGTTGCCTATCTGCTCCCAGATGTCCTGGCAATAAGGATCAGTCTTTGATCTAAGATCATCCTCTCAGCAGGAAACTGAGCAGGTGCAAAGACTGGAGGGCTCCTGTTGCTGTCTTGTCCTGAGCAACTGCAGGAGGTCTTGGCAATGGCTTGGGAGAAACACAGAGGGGCTTTTGGGACTGGCACAGGTCTGATCTAAATTACTTCATCTCACATAAGCCAGGAGCAAGCACCAGATACACCAGTGCAAAGTACTGTGGGAAATCATAGCCCCATGTAGCTACCGTGGTGTATCTGTGTCCCGATTAACTAGTTTAGCGAGAGGGTGGAAACTGGAGAGCTAGACTTTGGGAAGGGACATCTCCTCGCCCCTCGGGACAACCCTGTGGTTCTCCTGCCTGTCTCGTACGGGATTGCTCTCAGGGGTTAGTACTGCCTTCTCATGATGCCCCACTCAGCGTGTCCCTCCTGAACTCGAGTGCCTTTTTTCTTTAGAGAGTCTGTTAACCAGCCCCTACAGGCAGCTTCACAGGTGCTCTGAATGTTTCCAGACATCTAAAATGTCCGCTACTTCCATGGAGTCAGTTCCCTCTCCTGTTTCAAATCAGCATTATGGCTTGCTTGGGTTTGATTAATTTGGTCGAGGTTGAATTAAATTTACTTAGACTGGAGCAACAAAAGGCTGATTAAATTCGAACCGAGAGCATCCACACCGTCGTGACCACTTTTCAGCGGACGACCAACGCTGAACCGAGGGCAGTGCAACCCTCGCGACCTTGGCAAGCCCAGAGGCTCTGTGCGAGGGGCTTGCGATCAGCCTGCATCCTGCTCCCATCCCTCCCCGGGTAAAACCGCCTGGGTACCCTGGCAGGCACCAACGGGTACAGCATTTTTGGAACCAGAGTGCAGAGACCTCGCCTAGGCAGGTAACCTGAATCTGCAGCAGAGCCAGCTCAGCCGTGTCAGCCGTTGTGTTTCCACTCACACTATCTTCTAGAAGATCTACGTGGGATTGCATGTGCATATGTAAGCAATTTGTTAAATTGCTGGGCTTTTCTTATTGTTCAGTGGAGGTTTTCTAATTCCATCAGCACTTTTAAGGACGTTAAAAAACCAACGCAAGGGAAAGCCTGAGGACTTGTGCCCTTTCTTGCAGCTTTATCAGGTCTGACCGGGCTTTTAAAAATTTTGGTTGTCCTTGACTACTGTACCAGCATTCTCCTTTACTCTGGGAATGCAAAAACTTACGGAGAATTAATGAAGCTGTGACGTCCTGGCAAGGAGGCTTGCGTCAGACTGTTTAAAGTTGTTTACGTTAGTGGTTATTTCACTTTTCCATTTTGTTCAAAGCTCAAGACTGCAATTATTTCATCTGACTGATGGTAACACTTAGTGCTAATCAGAACTGGACAAGACTTTTTAATGAATAGCTTATCCGTTGAAATTTCAACTGTAGGTCGAACAAAACCATCTGTCTAATTCTGCATTGTTGTTTTCCCCTTTGAAGCCAGAGCTACCTTTCAACATCTTTCAGCATAAAATGTTTCAGTGTTACACTTCGAAATGAGGCTTCGATGTTAAATTTGGGTACTTTTTGATTTTAAAAGAAGTTAATAAGTTTAATTCCCATGAGAACATTTGATTTGACACCCCCCACCCCCTCAATTTTCTATTCTGCGAAGAAAAAGAAGACAAATGTTTCTAATGGCTTTGACCTCCAGCTCTGGCTCGCGGAGGGGCAGGGAAAGGAGGGGATCCTGGCACGGAGCCGCCACCCTGCCCAGGCACAGTCTGGCTGCTGCTGCAGGGACAGGGGTGACCGAATGCTCCTGCTGCCGTTGGGGATGGGAGGGAGAGAGCCATTTGCTGGAGCAGTTTGGAGGTGGGGGCTGCAGGCGTCGGTGTCCGTCCAAACCTGCGTGCAGCGTCAGCCTTGCAAGGCAGGGAGCGGAGCAGTGTTCAGGTCACCAAAGCGGCTTTGTCAGGGAGGGAAATAGGGAAGAGCACATGGATCTTCTTTTCCTTGGTACCATTACATCTGAGAAACCATCTTAGGTGCTTCTCGGTAACCAGCATGCATGAAGGCTTCAAACAGCTTCAAACACAGCTCTCCCACATTTCGCTACAGCTTCCTGCTACTTCTTGGAAAAAGTTTGCACTTTTGTGCTGTGAAATCACTGTTTATCTACACCATGTTTGCAGGAAGCACCATGCACTAGACCTCTCAAAACCTCATTCATCTAAAATTCTTAATGGTGCTCGTCCCAGGGCCAGCAGACCAGCTCTGCAGGCTAACTCAGCAGAACCAGGAGGAACTTGGAAAGGAGGTGAGTGTTCATTAGGAGCTATACAGAAATAATTCAGGGCAGAGACCCAGGGTTGTCTCCAATGTACCTCATTTCGAGAGCTAACTCACCCTTGTCCAGGGCCTTCAGAAAGAAGCCATCCACCTCCCAGTCAGCTGCAGGATTTGAATGCACGATGCAAAGGGCCGCAGAGCATCAAACCGCACCGCCCTTGCCCGTTCTGCTCTTCGGGTAAGCAGGAGCATGGCTGCTGGGCCCCTCCGGGTAGATGCTCCTGGCAAGGTTTTCCTGGAGGAGCCAGTGTTGGGGTGTTCATGAGAAAATGTTTCCACCTTCCCCACCATGTCCCTGCTGCCTCCAGTAGGTTTTTGGAGCCTGCCTAGGGAGGGGGGAGCTGTGAGAGCTTCTCTGCGGGGGAAAGCAAAAGGACTTACGCTAGAGCAAGCCCTGGTGAGGGGAATCCCCCCTGACCCCTTCCTCTAGCCAGGCTAAGAGGCTAGAGGACCCAGGCGCTCAAAACAACCCGTAGTGGTCAGAGAATCAGAGAAAGTGAGTTTGGAAACGCAGCTATCCCTTCTTCAGGCAGGTTCAATAAGCCAACGCATTGCTGAAGGAAGTTTGTAAATCCTGGTCTCAAAGCCTGCCCGGAGGAGACTCCACCCTGCCCAAACGATCAGTACCAGCACGTCCCTGTTCTTACCACTGGACGTTTTCTGCTGCCCAGCTCGTGTATTTTTCTTGTCACAGTTTGACCCTGTTACTCTCTGGCACATCCCAAGAAAATATGATGAACAAGGACTGTGTGCCATGGGACAGGTTTTCACTCGGTGTTCATTGGCAAAACTCCCAGGAACAGCAGCAAAAATTATCCAGCGAGGAACCAGACCAGGGGAATCACACCGTGAGAGTGATGGTCTGACATGCCAGAGGAGCGGGATCTGAAGTCATCGCCTGTGCTCGCTGCTGTGAGCTGCATGAAGTTATGAATGAACCGACATTACGCAGCTTGGCTTTCTTTGCTGTCTTTCCCAAAGAGCAGCAACATCTCTGAGTCTGGGCTCCGGCACGGCGCCACGCTGCGGCTGGGCTGGAAGCTACCTGGCCCTAGAGCTCTCAGTGGAAGACCTGGCCTCTGCAGGCCAGTGACTGCCCCCGAAAACAGGGCCAGTCTTCAAACTGACAGCTGCTCTTTAATAACTCAGTCCCTTTTCGGGTGCCTGATGAGGGGCTGATTCCCAGAGACGTGCCCTAGTAAACGCTTCCCTTGAACACCTTCTCCTCCTCCCTTCCTCCCCTTTCTTTTGACTTCTTTTACAGATCTATGGAGCTTCTCTTGCAGCCTCTCCACCTCCCATCCTTCCCCACTCCTGAACGCACCTTCCCTTGCATGAGGCCCGTGGTCTGATTTCTATCGCTATTAATGGCCTTGGGCTCCTTTTTCTCGGGCCCGGAACTTTGCTTTTACCAACAACATTTATCTTCATCAGAAATATTGACAGATTGGCAGATTCATCCAGGCATCTCTTAGAATTGCTGTTTCCTTTTGCTCGGTGGCAGGCAGCAGGTTTGTTGCTCAGCGAAATAGTACCAAGATCCATGGCAAAGCTATATTTTCATTTTTTATAACTAAGTACTATTGCAGCCAATTTACGAACCGAGATAAGCACCAGGAGCAGAAGAAAGAGTTGCAGCAGCCCCCTGCTTCTCTTTGACCACCTGAGTTGTTTCAAAGATACGTGCTGGTGTTAAACCAGTGAAGAATTGAAATAAAGTGTGACGGCAGCTGAGAGGGATGTGCCCCGTGCTGAGCTGGGAGGTTGACTGGAGCATCACAAATGACTGTGAAGAGAGAGGGATGGATAAACGGCTCCAGGATTTATACGGTCCAGAGTACTTCAGCGTGGCTCTCCCTGTAGTGTTTGACTGGAAACTACGGGCGTGTTCCTGAAGCTGGACGGTGCCTGGGACCGAGGGAAGCGACGGCGATGGCAGCAGCAGTGCGTACAGCTGTGGCAGGTAGGGTGATGTGTGTTCCCCTCTGCCTGCGCGGCCAGACCCCTTCTCCTAAAAGGAGAAACACCTGAATGTTCATCAAAATCTGGTTTTCTGAGCCTATAAGGAGCCAGAGAAGGGCTGAAAGCTGCTTGGCTCACTGTTTCCAGCCTCCCTCAGCCCCCCAGACTCCCTGTCTCTGTCGGGGCTGCGTTGTCAGTGCTGCTCCAGCTGCCCCGCCTGGCCTCCCGTTTGTGAGGGTCGCCCTTGCGTGCGCACCTTCGTTCTGGGGGACGCGCCAGAGAGAGTGAGCTGCTTCTGTTCTATTCCTTCGTGCCTTAAAGAAGCTCTGAAGGAAAAGGCTGTAATGTGGTTTCGGGTAGAAGTGACTCAACCAATATGGTACAATTTGATCCCCAAGAAAAAACCACAACATTCGTTTCTGCTCCTTTCCATCCCACAGAAGGCACCCGTTCGTCTAGAGGGTCCTACAGGGACACTGAGCGAAACCCAAGTTGTTTGTAACTTCACCCTCACGCATATTGTTCTTCAGCCTGGATATGATCAGGCGCCTGTCCAAAACCAACAGGGTTTGCATTGATGGTCCCCACAAAGTTTGCTTTTCTATTTTCTTCTCAGCTAAGCGGAGGGAGCTTCCTTGAGACAGTGTCTGAGGACGGTCTGCTCTCCCCTTGGGAAGTGCAAGGGCGCCTCTGTGTTCGGTCATCTGCCTGCCGTACCTCTCCCTCTGCACCAGCTCCCGTCCCTTTGCCGTGGCTAACCCACACCACAGAAACGGTGAGGTTCCCACATTTCAATCACGTATTGGACCAGTCCAGTAAAACTCAGACCAGTCCTGGCCAGACTAACACACTCCTTGACTGCCAAGTCTTTCAGGTTTTGTTATTCTTCCTCATCCAAGCCCCTAGCAGCGTGCAGACAATTACGGTAAGGATGGCCGTGGCTCAGCTCCACCTCTTCCCTCTCTTTGCACCATTTCTGAGTTTGCCAGGTCTCTGCTCTGCAGCCAGGTTCCCCTTTCCGTGCCGACTGCCTGACGGATGCATTCGGGAAGTGAGCGGTTCTGCTTCAGAGGTTTTGCAACTCTGACTCCTTACAGCTGCTCCTTACAGCTGTTTCAGTTACTTCTCGTCTTTCCTTCCTGCAGACTGGGACAAGGTACAGCTGCTGTGAGAGCCCTGGTCACAAGCATGGCTGGCACCCATCCTTGTCTCTAAGCCTTATTCACATTACAGCTCTTGTCCACAAATCATTCCTGGCCCTGGGCTGCAGGAAATTTACCCGGCATGAAGTACAAGGGACCACTGCCTTCAGCAGGTGGGTTATGTGAAGCTGTAGGCATTGGTAAAAGGTGTCCTCTGTTTCCATCCTTATTCTGATACAAGCATTTAGCAAAATCAAAATGAAGTCTTGAAGCTCTTTGGAGCTGCTGCATTTTCAGTGTCGGGGAACGAGAGCTTTAAGCAGGTTCCATCCTGCCTGCTCTGAATCCTGATGTCAACTAAGCAAACTCCAGTCTTTCTTCTACATTTATTCCAGAGCTGAAGACACAGGAAGCCATACCTGGGACTCTACAAGCCACGCCATACATTTGTGATGACAGGTACTAATACTCGCCGCGCTATTCCAGACTGCCGTCCTGGGTGTACTGCTCAGGTCCCAATACCCTGCCTGGCATTTTCCTCCAGCCACCACCTTTCATCCATCACCTGTGTGATGTTCTGGCTGTTAACGCGTGAATACGCGACTCATGCCTCGGCACCCTGTGAAATCACCCGCTCGGCTGTGCGTGGAGCATGGGCCTGCTTGGGAGGACAGCTTATTCCCCAGCAGCAGCCCCGATGCCGCGGGCTGGCACTCTGTATATTGGGATCAGGCCGGTGCAGCAAAGGGTAAGTTGGAAACAGTGTGCTTGGGATTTTCAAGGGAGACAGAAAGGAGTTAAGCAGCCAGGTTCCCTAAGCACTTTTAAAACATTATTCTGAAAACACCATTTTTTTGCACCCTTTAGTTACCTGCAGTGTGTTGGAGTCTTGGCCTTAAAATGCCAGGGCTTTCCGTCAGCTTTGGCAGTGGGAGCTCTCTCTTTGTCTTCAGCACTAGAAAAGCAGAAAAAGTTACATGCTACTTCTGTTCGGTTCCTTCTGATCTCCTGGAAGATGTTGCAATTGAGTTAGGCCAAGCAGGGAATATTGTTTCCAGCAGTCATGGCTTAACACTCTTCCGTTTCCTTGAAACTCTGCGGACCTTCGTGACCAAATGGTGGGAGAGCTCAGTGCTTCAGAGGGCTAATAGGAGTGGAAATATCAGAGACGATGTTGACGTCTCAGGGAGAGCTATGTAAACGTGGCTGAATAGTGCCTCGTGAGGTCCAGACCAAAGTTAACTGACTGCCATTCGGAAGAAGGGGAACAAAGCGTCCCCTTGCAAATGTTGAAAGGGGCCCGAGCCCCTCAGTGCGTGTCCTGCCAATGCCGCTGCCAATGCCTCTTGGAGCCGCCTGTGACAAGGTCAGTGCCGCTGTCACGGTGCTCCCCCAGAGCCCGGATGGTGATGGAGCACCTCCTCGCTTGCATGCTGTCCGTCATGCCTGAGCAGGCCTGGGAAATTCACCCCCTTGTCAATCTGTGGACCAGGTCCAATATCAGTTATTTTACAATTCTTGGTGCATATTCAAGCATTCCCAGCCTGAGACGACTCACTAACACGGCTGTGGCCGCCTGGCTTTGCCACATATGCAAAAAAACCACCTGGAAACTTCAGGATACTTCTGAGTCTTTTGATCTGACACTTCCAAGCCAAGGCAAGGTGGCGTCCCCGTTCAGGGGATGTGTCACGTCAAAGGTTGGGGACCTTTCTGGTCTCCTCCTGTTTCCGTTCCCATAGAGAAGAAGGTGACAGATGCCTGCTGCTGGCAAGGCAGCGTTGTGTCAGGCAGCAGCAATTTGCCCTGCTTCTACCCCGGGCTGTGCTGTGAGCCGGGTACCAGCCTGGAGCCCTTGTACCGAGGCGGAATGGACCATGGCCAGCCCTGCGTCTTCTGGCACATCTCCTCCCGGACGGCAGGGCCTTAGCACAAACCCGGAATACGCACGGCTGCGGGCAAACATCATAGTCGGTCTTCCTCCTTCAGCTAGGATTAATGGTTAAGAACCAGATGGGTTGTTTTGTAATCTTGTTACAGTAATGACCCCGTTACAAGAATTATAACTTCTATTATACTGTGCTTCCTCCTTTCCTAAGATTCTTCAGAGAAACCTCTGTTGTGTCCAGATGCTCTGTCTGGGACATGTAAAATCGCAGCTTTTATTACTCAGAGATGTTGCAGCAGCTGGATGCCTGTTAAGTTCTTCCCACCGCAGCTCCAAACTGAGCCCATGGCTGGAAGGATTAACAGGAGAGCAGATAAGGTAATGCCATGACCTAGACCTGTAGCACAGATTCCCAAATTTGCTTGGTTCTGCGGTCAGCATGGAGAGGTGGTCTTCCTGTGTCAGGAGCACAGCTACATCTTCCAGGGTTGTGCTTCCCGCAGGGCTGCTCGTGGGAAACCTGAGGGGGTCTTTGACCAAGGTCTCATGCATACATTCTTCTGCGACCAATTGTTAAGTCAAGAGGCCAGAGACCGTGCAGTTATTTTGAGTGAACAGGAAAGAAAAGTGGTGATTTTTGCTGAAAGGTGCTGATTCACTGAATATTTACTGAAGCTCTTGGATGATGTTTCCTTCAAGGATGACGTGACACTCCAGTCACGGGTCTCGTGGTCAGCTCAGGAGCCTGGGCTTCGCTAGCCGTAAGAGGGCACAGTTGATGTTTTGGCATACATCCTTGGGAAAGGACCAGCTCAGTTTCTGCTGCCCGGGGAGTCCAGCGACCGGCGGGCGCGCAGCCACAGCGCCGGCAAACCCTGGCTTCCCAGGCTCTGTGCAGAGGCAGATGTTTGACTACAGCGGTGATGCAAGGTATTGTCACGTATCCGACGTCAGTACCTAGAGGGTTACTGCTCTGAGGATTAAAGGCACTAGATGGGTCTGAAAAGCTCGGTCTTGCTGAGAGATCTGCACAAATCACTTGGGGCCTCAGCGTTAGGGATGTCCTCGATCTCCTCTATCCTTTTCCCCTATTATATTCCTCTTTTGCACTGAACGCGTGGTGCTTTTTCTGTGGAGATACTTGTGCGATTAGGGCAAAGGGGGCAGGAGAGGCTGGCTGTGGTTGAGGGGGGTCACGCTCAGCCAGGTCTTCCCATCCCACACGGAAATCTGGCGTTCGTGGTCCCAAAGGGTGGAAAGAGGTTATTCCAGAGAGAGGGACCTTGGCTCTGGCCCAGCCCCGCACTGTCTGCAATCTTTGTGTTTGAAAGGCACTGATTTTGCATCCTCTCAGCACTTTCATACCTCTGCGTCACCTTTGGTAATCGACCCTGGTTCCACGTGCCAACAAACAGAGGCTGAGACCCTGACAAGCAGTTTCTCTGTGGCACAAGGAACAAACCGCACAGTCTCTGACTTATTTCCCTTCAGTGCATCATATATCATGTGAAAATAATTTAAATGGCACAGTGGAAAACCTTCTCGATTTAAATGTATCATTTTCCTTCAGATTTTCCTCGGGTTTTCCTGTTCGAGAAGCTCCAAATATTTGTCTCTCTCTATTATCTTTATCACTCTTTGCTTTGCGTGGGCTTATCTGGTTCCTACCCTCCTTACCTAAACAAGTCTGTTTTTTCGCTTATGGGCAAGACCCTAAAATTTTCCGTGAGCTTTCTCCTGCAAACTCAACCCTGGGGAACTAAGTCACTGCTTGATTTGGGAGGAACATGGAAATTACGCCACTGGGTATGGATGTTACTGGAGTGAGGTAAGGGGCAAGGCAGCTTTTTGATTACAACATAGTCAGCTCTCTCGCCAACGCAGGCTTCCCTGTTCACTCTTTGCACCTCTCTGTCCTCCCTGGCCCCGTCTCCCTGCTTGCCCTTCCTCGCTATGGCCCTCTGTGGAAAGCCTTTCTGCAAAGGTGGACGCAGCTTCCTATCAGCACAAAGGCACGCGTCCCTCCTTCCTTCCTGCATTTCCTCTGCTGGGGAAGAGCCACTGGGCTTCATCGAATATGGGGGTTCCGGGCACTGCTGAGCTCATGCCTGAATTCCTCCCAGAAGCTGTTTACAAAGAGGAGGCCAAGGAAGGATCTCTAAAGCTTTTCATCGACATCTGTTGGCATTTGTAAAGCGTTTAGAGAACAATAACTGAGTGAAGCTTGGCTTCCCTTTTACTACAGGGCTGAAACAGGAACAGCTGTCTTGATGACGTAAGAACTGATACAAGACCTACCTCTGCTCAGGAGAGTGCTTTTAGCAATCCGATGTTTAAGGCCAGGTGGCTCAATGCACTGCTGAACCCCTATTTCATTCTTTTATTCCTCCCTGTCATTTGCCTGCGGTTTCCTCTCCTTTGCACAAAGCCCAATCTTGCTAAGGTGCAAGTAAGAACGCAATTTTGCATCTGGAAAAAGAAAATAGGTGGTAAAGTTATGCCTTTTTCAGTGTAAATGGGCTATTTTAAAAATATTTTTTGGCATGACCTGCCTTGCGTCTGAGAAAGGTGGAGTGTGGCTCCTGGTCAAGCACCAGGACAGGCCGTTGCTTCAGATGTGGTGCTCTGCCACATATCCAGAAGCGCCTATCCAAAATGGACAGACAGGCCAGAAAATCATTTTATTTAACAGGTGAGTTCTCAGAAAGGAGATTTTGTGCTAAAAAAATGATTGTAAGTTAAACCAGTGGTCTGGTTTCGTTGTTTATTCTGGTTTTAGTATTCTTACTCTTAAATGCTGAATAATACTGCTAAATTCCAGAGAATAGGAAAACGTCTGAAATTTTCTATTAAAGCAAATCAAGGCAAATCAGTTTGTTTTGCTATGCCTTGATCAGATGTGCTGATTAGGGTGGGGCGAGGCTCGCACTAAATTACGACCAGCTATTTTCCTCCTCTGCAGGCTACTTGATTCTGCCGAAACTGGAGAGGTCAAAGTCATGTTTGTTAGCTCTAAATCAGACGTCCGCTCACCTGGAAGCGGATGAGTATAGGCTTCAAAAGAACTACTAGGAAGATGACTCAAGCTATGTCAAGAGTTCCCTGTTTTTACGAGATGGGAGAGGTGCCAGTAACTCTGCAATCGGTTGTACTATTTCTGAGGAATGATTAATCCCTATGTGGGATGCTGTTTGCAACAGGAAGGGAGGGGCTATGTAGTCTGCTGGCTGCAAATATTGTACTGTTGAATAGAGAACGTTTCATTTTAAGATTTTGGTGTGTAATTTGCCTGAAATAATTTATACTGTTGAGGAAACAGGATGGCCCACAGGGCAAGGTGTGCTTGCTGCTACCTACACAGCAGTATTTATAGTGGGGTCGTTTGAATGAGGAATGCATGAATGATGTTATAATTTTGTTGTTGTTGTTGTTGCTTCTGAAGCAGGTAAGCGTGTGTCTGAAGTAACGCACACGGGTTCTGCGGGAGAATACTCAGCAGCTGGCAGTGCAAGCTGGTCATTTTGAAGACAGGTGAGACCTTTGAATCAAGAGGAAAAAATATTTATTTTCCTGGCATTTAAACTGGAAATTACATTAGGTTTCTTACCAATTAGAACATTGGGTCACCTACTCCCATCCAGTTTTAACAGAACGCTTGAGGGAAAACAGTCTCTTCCTGGGACTGATGGGGGACAAACTGGGCGTCATCCATCACTCTGGCCTCTGACCAAAGATAAAAACAGCCTCTGGTGATGACATCTATGAGAAATGAAAGGCATTTTGCTGTCTAAGAAGGATTTTCTCATTGTGCCACAGAAGACCACAGCTGTTTTGGTTAGCTTTCTTGGCCAACCTGAAATCCACGGTCAGGAGATTCAAATCAGTCCGACCTTGCTAAGAATCACATTGGATCGACCAAGTACTTGGTTCCTTGAAAGCACTGTTCCATGCCTGACATGGAGCCTCTCAGGAGAAATGGAATGACAATGGGTGCTGGGGGCTGTCACACCCCTGTGCTTCCAGGTGTCCTCTCTGGGGGACAGGAGGGCAGGAGGTTCTGGCTCTGGCGTCCCTCTGCAGCCCCAGTCAAAGGCACAAACGCTATGATGTTGAGAAGCACTTCATTCTCTCTTCGTAGACTCAGTTTTGTTCCGGGAAGCTTTTGAACTAGAGGCCAGCATCCAAGAGCTACAGGAGAGAGTGAACCCTCTCTTTGTTCCCCTTAGACCTAAACCACGACAGCGTCCTCCTGTTTACCTCGAAGCGCTGTCAGTGTAATAGCAGGTTTGCATCACTCATTTAATACAGTGTTACGAACTCTTCTGGAAGGACTGTTGAAGAGTTGTTTAGGCTTCTCCTAGCCAAGAAGATATTTGTGTTTGTTTTCGATGCTCCTGAGGGAGACATACTGGCTTGGCAGTTGTCATGTGTACGTGTGATTTCCTTATTCCCTGACTCTTCGCTCTAGGCCAAAGCTGCTCGTGCTTTGCAACATTCTTGAAGTAATAAAGCTTCCTGAAGCTAGTCAAAGCCGCTCGTCCTCACTCATCCCTATCAGATCTTCTCGGGAGTCTTTTGCGCTGCTTTTTCGTGATGGCCATCAGCTTTAGGAAGCGTGGCTCGCTGCTGAGGATGGTGGAGTTCAGAACCGGCTGCAGAAAGGCAGCACAAGGGATATTATAAAGGCTGAAGAACTGGAAAGTGAAAACTAAAACTGCAAGTCACGAGCCCTCACTGCTAAACCAGCTTTGGTATGGAAGAATTGGTGGATGAATGTGAGGCTTACGTAAGGCGTATCACTTAAAAATTGTGTGATGTGTGATTATTTGGAGATTCTGAACAGGGAGATTGAAAGGTTATTACAGAACAACAGCGTGGAAGAAAGCACTTTAAACTCAGCCTGTCTTCAGCCATCAGGGACTGACTCCCTGGATGTAATCACTGATTCAGACAATGGAGCAAAATACGTGTTAGAGCAGGTATTCAATGCCATGAGATATAGTGCTAGGGTCTTTAAAATTAGTTTATTCTGTTGTCTGTATTTTTGTTTAATTTTTTCCTCCCCTTTTTGGAGTGGGAATAGTTGGCTGAGTGAAGGAATGCAGATAATGCACCTGATCCCCTGTAGTGAAGGTACAGGGGAAGGAAATACTGATGTGGATCTAGCTATACACTCATGGTTTTTTTCCTAATTTTGCTTTGCAACAATCTATGAATTCTGTGACCATCTGCTGTGCTTCCAGTTTGGTTCTCTCTTACCTTTTTGACTTGTTAGGCTGTGAACAAGTCACCAGCAATCGGTGAAGGAGCTCACCAGGCCCTGTAAATGTGGCTGGAGGTAAGCAAGGGTTGGATGTTTAGCTTCTTAAAACCAGAGGTGCCACAGATTTGGCATGAATTCTGGCAGAATCTTAAGTCACAAGATGGTTTTCCAAGGTCTTAAGGGTAATCGTCTCTCTGTTTTACGTTGTAGCATTTAGCTCAATGGAAACCTGCAAGAACTGCTGTAAATAATAATAATAATAAAGAACACCACCAGTTCTCTGTTGCTGCACGCAGTGAAAGCATGTGCCCGGTCTCCAGCCGCTCGCTCCAAGGGAGAGCAGGCAGGTCCATCTCCCAGCCCTGCTTAGGGCTCTGTGGGGCACAGGACAGGTCTGTATCCCTCTGGCTGTGCCTCCTCAGAAACGCGCTGCCTGGGCAAATAGCCCTGTCGCCTTTCCTCTGACGCAGGCGCTGGTGCTGCTCCGCAGCTGAGGGTCCTGTCTGGTGGCGTGTCACTTCTCGGGCTGACGCTGCAGGAGTAAACCCAAGCTGAGCGGGTGTCCGTGGGTGCTCACAGCCCTGTGCCTCCAAGTCCCTGTGCTGGAGCTGCCCCCGGCCCAGCGAGGGCTGCTGCAGGGCAGGCGGGGGGACGTGTGCGCTCGGCAGGCAGGCAGGGCTCCGATCACATGCCGAGTGCCTTAGTTTTTCCTTTCACGGGAAGAGGAGAGAAAAAAAACCCAAAAGTAAAAGAAAAAACCTGCAAACCACTTCATGTCTTATCTCTGGTTAACGTTATGAGCCAAACTTGTAATCTCATGAATTTATTTTTTAAATGAAACGCCTCTTTTGGGGGAAGTAGTCTGCAACGACACTGTTCTCCTCTGTCGACTGGCTGTGAGATTTCAGCTCAGCACTTCCACTGCCTTGCCCTGGGCTGACGTCCTGCCCGTTGCTGGCTGCGACATCCCACTTCTCCATTTGTGCGTGTGGCCCCGACTTTGGCTCCTACTGGTGCAGGACTTGCCTGGTATGCTCTGACCTCATGAGACACCCGTCAGTGCCTGGAGGAGTCTGCCAGACTCCTGCGCGTCCCCTAGGCAAACCCACGGATGGAAACCATCCGAGAGTGTGCCCTCAGCAAGTTTGCTGATGATACAAAGCTGGGGGGAGCGGCTGACTCACGGGAAGGCTGTGCTGCCATTCAGCGTGACCTGGACAGGCTGGAGAGCTGGGCGGAGAGGAACCTGATGAAGTTCAACAAGGGCAAGTGTAGGGTCTTGCACCTGGGGAGGAACAACCCCATGTGCCAGTACAGGCTGGGGGTTGACTTGCTGGAGAGCAGCTCTGCGGAGAAGGACCTGGGAGTGCTGGTGGACAACAGGCTCACCATGAGCCAGCAGTGTGCCCTTGCGGCCAGGAAGGCCAATGGCATCCTGGGGTGCATTAAGAAGAGTGTGGCCAGCAGGTCGAGGGAGGTGATC
>VZSC01019642.1:52970-87835 GCA_013398225.1 Steatornis caripensis
TCTCCGCCCAGCTCTCCAGCCTGTCCAGGTCACGCTGAATGGCAGCACAGCCTTCCCGTGAGTCAGCCGCTCCCCCCAGCTTTGTATCATCAGCAAACTTGCTGAGGGCACACTCTGTCCCTTCATCCCAGTCGTTGATGAATACGTTGAACAGGACTGGAATCCTGTTTTAAAGTAAAACTTCTGATTCTAAGATAAGGGAATTACAATGAAAAATATTTGTGGAGAGGCATTTTGAAACACCAACATTGGAAAGGGAATATATTTCTTTAGAAATTACACAAGGTTTTGTTTTGCCTTTTTCAAAGAAAAACATTCTTGGGTGTCTTTATTCAGTGAATGACCGTGTTTTTAGTTTTCATCTCACTTCAAGGTAGAAAAACTAAATGTCAGGAATTGCCCTGCGGTGGAAGTTCTGTTTCTGAGTGTGGTAGACCAGGACTTTAAGGCCACAAGGCTCTCGGTGTTCCTATCATTAGACTTGCTTAGAAAAAAACCCTTGCATTGTGAAAATGCAACTTGTCATTCCCTCCTTGCTTAAACAGTTTTGCAGGTTTGAAGGTTAAACGTTTCAAAGCTGTGAGGACTTTTACCTGAGGAGTAAATAGAGAAAGAAGCTTATATTTTAGATTTTTTTTCCCCTGTATTTTTCAAACTGGAGTTTGAAAGAGGACGAGCAAGCTCTGTAAGATGTACTGCATGGAGGCTGCACAGAGCTTTTAGAGACAGGGAAAGGATGGAGGATCCCTGAACGCCAGCACAGTGAGGGTTTCGGTTACCTGTGGGTGAATATCACGTTTTCCCAAGCCTCAAACTCTGAAATGTCAGGTTTGAACTAAAACGTCACAGAGCCAGCCCTGAGAATTTTGGGGGAGATTCGGAGGTAACTTCCCAGGAGAAAAAGCCGTTCTGTAATGCCAGCTGCAGAATTCACCAAGATCCAGCTGTTTCTGCCGCCTTGATGGGGAAACCAGGATCCGAAGCAGCTGCTCGGCAGGTCCCTGCCCCGTGCAGTGCGAGTGGCTCACAGGCGAGCGCTGCTCTCCGCTGCTCCCAGCTTTCCAGCGCTCTGCTCAGGCGAGCAAGCGATCCCGACGTCCATGCCGCCACACGGGTTTTCCAGAGCCTCTTGCTTTTCGGTCGATGGGAAATCACAGGATTTGGGCTTTACACCTGTTCTGTGACTCAGTTAAGGGAGAAGAGGTGTCAAAGGCGTTGGGCTGCATTTTGAAAATCTGATGCAATTGTAACTGCCTGGTTTTAGGTGGATGAAGTCACCTGTCTCAAGAAAACAAAAGAAAAACCCCAGCAAACCCCAAACCAAACATACTAAAATGAAAAATCGCGGTTTGCTTGGGGGCACTGGTCTTGAAGGAGAAGCATGAACTCAGATTCAACTCCTGATGTTGCTTTGGGTTTATTTTGTAGCACGGAAGCAGCTTTAATCTCCTTTCTGTGCTGCGCTTAGCCTCATCTCTCCTCCTCCTTTGCCATGGTCAACACGTCCCTTTGCATAGTTGTCTTGGCTCAGACTTCAACAAACAAGTCCTTGATTTTGCTTAAGACAGTTTAGGGAAGGGAGGGCGTTTGAAAGGATGCGCTGGGCTCCTGGGTGAGAGGGCCTGGTGATGTCTACAGTGCTCAGTCCTTAGAGTGACTGCAAGGAGTCTGCCTGCCTGTGCACAGCGCATGGACGGACGGGGCCCCAAGGTTTTCATGTGCTTTTTTTCGGAGTTTTCTCAGCATGCTTCGTTTATTTAGCGACTCTTGTGTTAAAAACCGAACACCCTAGGGCTGCATGCGTTGAAATATTTTTTCCTTTAAAAAAAAAATCTGAGGGCAAAATTGGTAGCAAGGAGCTACTCAAGGAGAGATCTTATATAAGAACCTCTGTACCTGGACGCTTGGTCAGCTTAGGCTAAAACCTGATGGAAAATGGGAATCCTTCCCACATCCTCATGTCTCTTGCAGCATGATCAGCGCTCTGCTGAGCCCGTCAAGCACCTGCCACTTTTTGCATGTCATTTTTACTGTCGCGGCTCAGCAGTTTTCTCCTCAGAGCAGCGTTCAGTGAATAGACGTTCTCTGTTGGTCCGTTTTGCGTCTCCCCCAGCTGCCAGTGCTGCAGCAGTCGGGGCAAACGCTAAAGTGCGGCTGACTTTACTCATGGTCCAGAGGCGCAAGTCGTGCTGCTGTGCGGCCAGCCCTCCAGCAGTCATCCAAGCTTTACTCACTGCATTAGACAGTCTGTTCTGAATCAAATCTTGCTAAAAATAGAGGGTCGGTCCAACATCCGAAACTCCCAAAAGAATAACAGCAACCTTGATATCATACTGAATATGTGCGGGATTTATGGCTCTGTCAGACATTGTTTGGGTAGTTTCTATTTTAAGGGAGATGATTGGGCAAATAAAAGAAGATTACCAAGGGAGAAAATACTTCAGACACTTAATCTTGACTCTTCCTATAAAAAAAAAATTACTCGGAAAATCAGAGCATAGTCTGCATAAAACTCCCAGGGGACAGGAGGTGAGTCTGTCCTGCTACAAGCCCCAGTCCTGAAGTCAGGCTGCTCTGTAAAGATTTTCGCTCTCCTCTCTCTGATGGTGCTCCAAGAAGGCAAATGCTTTCTTCTGGCTGTGGCATATCAAGCGCAAAGACACTGCAGGGGCTCGCGTTGCAGGAGCTGCTCTCCCGGGAGCAAGAGCCCAGCGTTTATGAACAAGCAGAGTTAAACACAGATTTTTCTGTTTGGTTTCGCAGACTGCAGAAGTTGGGGTGATAATTCTGCTCTTCTCCCAGATCTCTTGAGTGCAGAAGTTGCCAAGTCTTACCCGGCCTCAAAATATTTACAGCAGGTGATCTTTTGCGTCTAATTAATGGGTTCAAGGATGTAGCCCGGTCATGCCTTGAGATCATACCCAGGTGAAGTCCAGCTGGGAATAAATACTCAGAACCACCGTGGTTTCCTCGGACGGGGTATCTGGGTGCTCAGGACAGACAGCAGCAACAGCTGGAGCACGCATTTCCCATGGGTGAGGGGAGCTATGGACTGACATAAAATCGTCTGCATCATTGTGAAGACCTCCTCTGACACCAGTGAGATTGCATAAGGTCTGGGAGAGGATCAGGGCTTCTCTCTGCACGACAGCCACGCGCGTATGCGGGCTCTGGCAGCCTGTCCCTCCTGGGTAAGGGAGGGTGACGTGCAGGCACTCATGATATTCATAGGAACGTTATTTAGGGGACTTCACACGGCTTTCTTGAACAGCCCCTGGTAATTATTCACTGGCGCACATCTCTCCTACTTGTTACAACATTTGTTGAAGGTGGTTCATGCCAGTAGTTTTCTCCTTAGAGGCTTTGCCACGGCATGGCAACGTGGTCTGATGTCTCCTTGGCTCTGCCCTACTCCTGGCTCAGCCCCGGGGACTGGCAATGGATAACCAGGAGGACTGCTAAAGGTGAGTCAAGCCGCTTTGCTAGATAATAAATGCTTCTTAAAAGTTCACTTGGGTCACAACAAGTCTTGAAGCTTGGACGGATATTTATGACTCTAAGAAACTGCAAGTGGGATTTATTAACTCCAATGGTTTTGTGGGAGCCTGGGAGAAACGTCAGGGAAGCCCTGACCTCTGAAAGGCTCGTCCTCCCTGCAGGTTTCAGGTGGCTGCCTGGCTCCGCGTGCCCCCCACCTGAAGGCTCCTGAGTGACCCTGCTCCCTGTTAACTCGAGCTGGCCCAACGACATTGCAGCCAGCTGGCATGCTGATGGCTTCCTTGCTGGTGACTATCTGGAGCAAGACCGTAAATTGCTGTCCCTAACTAGAGACTTTCCGCCTGCACAGCTGATAATAAGACCAGGAACAAAGATGGATGACAGTAATCAAGAACTGGATCAATAACTTTAATCCTAGAATAGAAACAGCCCATATTAATTCAAAGTAAAACCCTCTAGACTGAGAATTTAGTGGCTAGAAAAAATTGCTTTCAAAACCCATTAGTTTCCTTTTTTTTTTCTCTAATGCAACGTTTCCAGCAGGGGATGGATTCCTCCCTCCAGAAAGGAACGCTGCCAACATTGTCTTCAGTTTCCCCATGGAGAAAGACAAGAAACCAGGCAGGAGCGTGGGGAGATGCATGACAGCTTTCCTGAGTGCAGCGTGTCCCCCCCCAGCAGAAAGTATTTTCCAGTGACCACGGGCAGTCCCAAAGGTATTTGGTGTAAGGACCGTGCGTGCCGTGGAGCCAGCTGATCCCGGCCCCATCCTGGTGCCTGAGAGCCGGGCTGGAGATTTCCCACTCCATATTTCCAAATGTATTTCTGCTGCTGATAACCAGCTATCCGGGAACCCAAGTGAAGGTCCAGGCTCTGTGCTGGCCCTGGAGGAGGCTGGGCTTGGTTTTCCTGGGCTCCTTCACCCGTCTGCTCCTGCTTCTCACTCAAGCAATGCTTTTCGGTGGCTAAAGGTGGGTGGGCGTGCAGCTCGTGCTGCAGAGCAGGGTCACAGCGGTGTCCACTGCTGACTCAGCCTGCGGAGGAGGGGAAACTCCGCACTGGCTCTGCGGGACCAACTACACGGGTGAGGGCTCTCACTATCCTCTGGCCAACAGCCCCCCATCGGGTGCGAGGGGACAGGGAAGAGGTTAGGGGACAAGAGGGGGACCTTGGAAGACCTATCTGATTCCCTTTTCTTTCTCCACCACAAATTTCATGTGTGACTCCAGACGAGTCATTTAGTGTCTCCATGGTTCCCCATTTGCAAGAACGGACTTTCCCTATCTTATCGGAATGACAGAAGGATAGATACGCTAATGAGCCTTGGATGCTCTTTGATGTAGACTGACTGAATCCAGTTAAATCAGTGCCTCCTCTGAGTAAACACCCATAAAAGGTCCTGGTTTTCTGGGAATACATCAGTTATTCCAAAGAAAACTTGTAATGTTTTGGGTGACTTCGTGAGAGCACATGGTGGTGTTTGGAAGTCATTCTTGATAACTGATTCCACTTGTCATGTATAGCACATTATAGTTTGGCTGTATTACAGGGTGCTGCTTTAGGTCCTTGAGTAGATAAAGGGAAAGCTACAGAGACAGAGAAAACAGAGTAAATTACAAGTAACATTTTCTCCAGTGTAGGCAGTAAATATTCTCGTCGAAAGCACGGAGCTCGCTTGTGAAGGGAGAGACTTTTGACATCTGTGGATGGGGATCAGGGCATAATTTGCAAGGAGGGTGCAGAAGTCTAACGGCAAATTCTTCTTCACCGCATCCAAATCAGAGCAAACGTGCAGGCAGAAAGGTAATTACAGGAATGGGAACCTGCCCGCGGCTTGGAGGCTGAGCTCATGCAGTGGGAGAGAGGGATTCTAGACATCCCAGAAGACTACGGAAAGCACCAAGGCAGTGCTTCAGCATTTTGGTGTGGTTTTGTCGACTGTTGTATTTTCCTGAAGAGGGGAGTGCAGTACAGAGAGACCCAGAGAGAGACCCTGGGTGTTGAGTTGGGGAAGTCCTCCCAGGGCAGTGACACACGCAGCTGGGCTGGCAGAGGGGCTGACACCTGCTTTGGTCAAGAAAGTGCTACTGAGAGCTAATTGGCTCCGTTAGCCCCTCCTTGCTCTGCTCCTGCAGGTGTGTTGCATTGGAGAGGAAGATGAAGGTGGGTGTGGGAAAGGAAGGTGGTTGTGTAGGGAGTGGGGTGTTGTGGGGTGGGGGGTGGTCTGCAGTAGGTGCTTCGATGTGTAGTGGGGCTCAGGTGTCTGGATGTACTGATCCCTGAAGGTACGGAGGGAAACTGAGGCATAATGTATTATTTGTGGTGGTTGTAAGGAAAGATGAGGGAGCCTGAGTGCTTATGGTCATATTTAATTTTTTTTTTTGGCTATTTAGTCAGTTCTGGCTCTAAGTACCTGAGTTAAAAACATTCAAGTAAAGCAATAATTCAGGCTAATATTTATGTGGTTTCCTGTTACATGTGATTCTGAGTTGAGCTAGTGGTTTGTGGCTTCAGTCAAAGACTTTTTCTGGTCCTTATCCACATAAGTAATCAATAGTGATGACTACAGAGTGAGTGAAGAGGTGTCATTCTACTGTGATGTGATTTCTGAAATTCCTTGTAAATCCCTGCCGTGTGGGAAGGCTGAGTTGTTGCAGATGGCAGCCTTCTGCCATGCTCCTCCGTAATCCCTGGAGCACAGCTCTCAAAGAACTGCAGGGTGGACTCCCAAAGCAAACAGAGAAAAAAGGAAAGAAAAGAAGAAATACTTATTTTTGCTGAAGAGCCAGATAGGAAACACACAAAGAGGAGAATAGTGACAAGCCAGCAATGTCCTGGCTGATCTCTATTTTCTCTCTGTCTCACAGGTCAGATATTAATGACATAAGAACAGGGGGATGGAAGGGTAAAAAGAAATAGCATTTGCTCAGCGGTATTTTTTTATCAAAGTCTGGAGGCTAGCTGACACTATCACNGGGAAAGAAAAGAAGAAATATTTATTTTTGCTGAAGAGCCAGATAGGAAACCCACAGAGGGGAGAACAGTGACAAGCCAGCAATGTCCTGGCTGATCTCTATTTTCTCTCTGTCTCACAGGTCAGAGATTAATGACATAAGAACAGGGGGATGGAAGGGTAAAAAGAAATAGCATTTGCTCAGCGGTATTTTTTTATTGAAGTCTGGAAGCTAGCTGACACTATCACTTACTCATGACCTCTTTGACTAAAAATGTCCTAGTAGCCCCTTTGGCACAAGGTGCTCTGCTGACTGGACCATGGCCTCACACGAGGCAGTAAGCCAACCACTCTGTGGTTTATTAACACCCATGCTAATTTCTGTGGCTCCAGAACTGGTCTGGTAGCCAAGAAGACCCGCAGCTTGGTCACTGTATCCCCGTGGGAGGGAGAGAGGGTGTGATTGTGGCTTCTGATGAGGTTTCTTTCATGTGGTACAGGTTGCTGAATGATGAACAACTGGGAACATGAGTGCTGACACACAACTGTCATGTTCCAAAGCTTCGGCCAAAAAGGAGAACCCGTCCTAGACTAGACTGATCTCAAGTCTCCTGTGCTCCAGGTGAGTGCTGCAGCCCCAGGCTCAAGGGCTGTTCTGATCTTCAGGTTGCAACAGCTAAGAGTGCTCTTATGGTGTGAGCAAAGAATGTAAGGAATCTGCCACAGGATACTGAGGGGACTAATAATACTGGCTTGTTTAGAAAGTAATTATTCTGTTCATGGACCTGTTATATTCATGAGTTCAGTACTGAAGGGAATAGGTATGGATGTACCCTCTGAAGTCGCTGCAGTGGATGGTTGGATGCACGGATGGAAAAGGACAGGAAGGAAATGAAACACCCCCGTGTTCTCCCTAAACAGCATCTTCAGCCACTGTTGTTAAAGAACTGGCCTCTATGAACCATTGGTCTGATATTTTAGGATGTTTCCTATGTCTTGAAGGGTCTTCAGTCCTTGCTTTATTGGGAGAATGCTCTGTCTGCTGGGTTACTGATTGGCAGCACAGCTTGTATCAATCCCAACAGGCCTAGTGGGAAGCATGGGCGATGTCTGGACTGCTTAGCAAAGGGAGACATGGTGCACCCAGTGCACCCTCTGGGGGCCTGGGCAGAGCACCCTGTGGTTCCTGCCTGCTCCCTTGGCATGTACTTCCTTCCCCTGGAGACCAGCGGAGAGGCAAGACGGGGTTGTGAAATGGATCCTTTCTGCGTCTTACTCTGACGTGTACTTTCCGGTGCTCACCAGTTGTCTGTAGACTTAGCGATGTTCTTGGGTCCTGCAGTTCCTGTTGTGTAGAAAGCTCCAGCTCAGAAGAATCACTTTCTAGTGGCAAGACCCTCGGAGGAAGGGTTGGGAGCTCTGAGAGCCTCTATGGAGCGTGGTTAGACCTTTCAGGAAGGGACTCTTGTGCCAGAGGAACAGGCACTGTGAGGATCCTGTCTGTCCCCAAGGATGTCAGAAACAAACCTTGTTTTTGAGTGGAGAAACTTTTTCCAAGAATTTCCGTTGAAGCTGCTATCTCCTCACAGCAATCTCTTATTTTGCGCAAGTGGTGTTTTTGGAGATGAATCCTGAGCTGCCCACTGCCAGTACTGTACTTGTAATAGATTGAAATATTCTTGCGGGTTTTTTGCCTCTGAGTGGCACAGTGTTGCTTACCCACGACTTAGGGAAAGCCACTGAAGGTGGGATATTCCCACATGCTCAGGTAGTGATTCCTACAGCAAGTAAAGGTTATCAGAGACCTTCAGAGAGGACTAGGAGAGTGTTTTGTGAAGCATGACCTGCAGCTGTTAGTCTTCTGCTGATTTCTAAGCTGTGTAGGCCTTGGCTTGGTTCCACCAGACCTGACATTAGACCACCCTTAATGTAAGATGAAGGTAAATTAGTCTGATTTTGTATTCTCTACTGCATAAGGAAAGATGTCTTGTCTGGGAGCAGAAGGACCTTGGGAATCTTTGGAGTTGAGTGATGTAGTTCCTTCTGAAGGGATAGTAGAGGGGGTGGAGAGCAGAGACTATCTTGAGGTGCCACAGCCCCCGCATAGGAAGTTATCAGTTGGCTTTTTAGCCCACCAGAAGATAGGCATAAACCTATTGATTATGAAATCAAGACTGTTAGCTTTAGCATAGAATCATAGAATCATAGAGTGGTAGGGGTTGGAAGGGACCTCTAGAGATCATCTAGTCCAACCCCCCTGCTAAAGCAGGTTAGCCTAGAGCAGGTGTTAGCCTAGAGCATTTGAAGCCTTGTGTCCTGGCAATGTACATGCTTAAAGGGAGAGTGGAGAAATGACGTAGCTCAGAACCACTGGGCTTGGGGTGGCCCAGGAACCTGCCTGGTGTCCCCTTTCCCTTGCTCTGGCTGTGTGGTGACCTGACTTGGGTTACAGAAAATGCAGGAAAACAGAGTGCAGGTGCAAGCAGTCCCTGCTGCCTGTCTGCAGGGCATTGGTGGCACTACCGTCACAGCTGACTCACTGCAGCCATGCCCACAGCATGCATGCCTTTCTCTGGGATTTTCCAGAAAGTATAGAGCAGTTGCTGGTGTAGTATGGTACTTT
This sequence comes from Steatornis caripensis, assembly GCA_013398225.1. Classification (NCBI taxonomy): domain Eukaryota; kingdom Metazoa; phylum Chordata; class Aves; order Caprimulgiformes; family Steatornithidae; genus Steatornis; species Steatornis caripensis. The sequence continues at coordinate 62,045 of VZSC01019642.1, forward strand.
GCCTTATTACTTAGGAGATCCACCCTGTGATGCAGTAAGACTTTTCTGGGAAGAAATGACATGAAAATTCCTTGTGGCAACTGTGGCAGCGCTCTTCTTTACCCAACATAGTTGCCCTAAAAATAGTGGGGCTTTGCTCAGCTACGTCTTGGGAACCTTCCACAAGAATAAATAAAGTAAAACCTCATTAAAGAACTGTGTTGACATTGCTGCAATCACAACCAGAAATTACGACCCCATGGTGTCCCACCGAGGCAAGAAAATACGCCCATAGTATGCTGTGCTTGCCAAAAAAATGGTTTGTGGTTACGCACTCAGCTGAATAGGTGCATAAACGCCTTCTTGAAATTTGGGATGTAACTGAGAATAATTGGTAAGGAATATCAGATTTGCTCAACAGAGCCTGCCTAATGAATAAGCATCAAAGTCTACTTTGTGACTGTAGGGGGTCAGTAGCAACGTGATATGCAGGAGATCAGTCCTAGTCTTTCAGTCTATGTGAGAATTAGCTGCAGCCTATGAGCAAGGAAACGGTCCTTTTCAATCCTCCTACCTCACCTCCTCTAGTAAAGAAGTATAAAGGCATGATCTCTGAAGGTGAACTAATGAGATGCCAGCATGCATAAGGTAGTGGTAGCAGAGCCTTGGGGACTGTCTAGTTTCAGCGGACCTACAGATTTGGTACAGACACTGGAGTTTTCCACATGCTGTAACATCTTTCCTACCTTCTCACCAGACAATTCAGTAGCAAAGAGGAACAGTCCCACTGCTATAGCAAAGGGTTGTTTCACATCTCCTTGTTTTTGTTCTAGAGATTCCCCTGATTTACATACAGATGTCCCACTTCCTTTCTGCAAAAAGTGAAGTCATCTTGCTGAAGGGCTGGGGCATGGGCAGTGCTTGCTGCTAACCGTCTCTTTGAAAGGCGGTAATTTTTCATCCTTTACCTTCAGGCACCAATGAGAGAACGGAAGCATAGTGAGCAAATGTTTATGTTGTGTGAGTTCACAGATAACCATGCCCTGGCAGCTGTCTGCTTGATTATGTCTTAACAGATCTCTTCCACCTTGGTCTCTGCATGCAGAAATGTGTGTCTACACCCTGTCTGCAAAGATTAGCTCAAAACTCGGGGAGATGTTGGTGTGCTTTTACAGTCATCAACTGGCTGGACCATCAGCAGGCAATGCTGAACCTCTTCCCCTCCTGGTGCGTAGGGCAGCGCTCTCATGTTTAACCTACGAGGTTATTCTCATCAAATAAGAGGGCGAGGGAAGGGGGAAAGCCGAACGCTTCGCTGTGAAGTAGATTGTTGAAGGAGAACGGTCACCGGGCTGGTGGAGCAGCTAGCTTCGGGCTCTGATTCTGGGAAATACTGAGCTGCCTTTTCTGGGGCCGCTAACAGAGCTGCCCACCCAAACAGGCACGTGCTCGGCTCAGAACGAAGTTCACAGTGTGATTCCAACTTCTTAACCTCAGCTGCACTGAAACGTTCCTAAGCTCTCCGGAATAAACAGAGAAAGAGAGATGGTCCCTGAGAGGTCACCCCATCTTCATTAGATTTTAGAAGAAGCCAGACTAACGCCTGACTTACAGACTGCAGGTCAGAGCCAACTCTGTAATTTTAGCTGACACCCACGAACAAAATTCATTACTGTAGAAAACAGAATTATTTTTTCCTTTTGGCTTTTTTGACAGAAATAGCAATTGACGGGGCTGGTCAAATGGATCCTATTGTGAGACTTAGGAATTTAGTTAATCCACATAAAGTTCTATTTTCTGAATCATTAATGCTGTTCTGCTCAAATGTTCTGAAAGTCTAAAGAAATCTCAGAACACAGTGAGGTTGTACGAAATAATCTTTTTATTGTTGAGCAGAAGGCACTTCAATGGGAGTTTTTCATTCCAAAGCCAAGTCCATTGTCTTTAGGATGTACTAATTTATTTTTTCTTATTATTTTATTTGGGGAGGAGGTGTTGGCAGCAGGAGTTAGGCACCCTTAAAAATGAAGGCGAGATTCAGCCAGTTCTGTCTAGAGACAAAAAAAAAAAAGTCTGTGTGGAACTGAACATTGGCAGTCCCAGTACTCAATCACGTGTCCCTGATGCAAAATTTTCTAATTAAAGGCCTTAAAATAAAGGCTCCTGAAAATGTCTGAAACTAGTCCTCACGTGAGCAGGGCTGAATTTCACTGTTCTTGAAATGTTAGGAGTAATGATTTTCTGTGTGTGTGTTCTGTATGATTAATAGTTTAGATATAAAAACCCTACACATCTAAGAAAACACGTATAACACGCAATACACAGCACACTTCAACTGCTTTGGCACGGGTGAATGTCTGCCCTCCCCAGCTGTAGAAATGAACGCTTGATGGATGCTTATTAGAATAAAGAAAGGCTCAGGAATAAATATGAATCAAATGAAATGCTTTTATTTTTCGCTTTACGTCACAAAGCATGTTTTAAAGAAGTATTTATAAACTTTGTTGTCAGCAGGCATCCAAGCTATTTTCTAAAAGAAATAGCTGCTAAGTATATCTAAACTTTATACCATGACTTAAAATCTCTCTTACATAAAATTAAGACATCTATATTTACAGTACCAATAAATATGCAACAAACACTTTCAGTGCCTTTTTGACGTTTTAATATAAAACTCTACAATCAATAAAACAACATAGCTTGATTTGTGCAAGAATGAGAGCATCTGGAAAGCTAGTCTAGTTCATAATTCAGCAGAAAACCCAAACACTTGTGACTTATGGTGCTTAATAAACCAGGTTATACCTTGTCAGGTGATGTCTTTCATGCTGTTACGCAGGATTTAGTGATAACGCTTATGAAGCAAAATGAATTTGGAACTGTCACTGTGGACAGACTTGGCTCCTGCTTTTGCACTCTTGGAGAGATTCGGACCTAGCTTTGGCACCAGGTGTCAAAAAGAAACCGAACAGTGGAGTCCTCGTTTCCTTTGAGAACCTGTCTGACAGATGCTGACTGCGTTAGAAAACACAGCCCTTACTCAGCTGCCTGTCCACAGCTGAAATTTTTACGGCATAGGACCTTCCTGTGCGTGCAGATCACTTCCACTCTGTCTCAGCTTGTGCTCCGTCCTGCAAGATGCTCAGAAGACAAAGTCTTCATGCCCTGCCAGAGTGAACTCAAAGCTCTTCCCAAGAGCTGGACGTATTAATCGTGGGACTGAACTCGTCCCCAGCTTGGAAAAGGGATCTTTGTGCAAGAATGAAGCTGGCAAGTAGCAGATCCAGCTGTGGCTGGGCAGCTTGGCCGACACATGAGAGGTGGGAATGTTAACCTCTCATGGATAGTGCCCTGCTCTGCAGGGGGAATTTCATGGCGTAACAACTTCATTGTATGAAAGTGACGCTCTCCCTTCCCTCAAGGTACGTGCCCACATATATATGGTAACACAAAACCCTGTGGGGATTCTCCCCAGGCAGCAGCTGGGCAGCTTTATCCAGACGTCTGAGAAAGTGAGTGCAATGCTACTATCACTTTCACCGAGTGCTGCTATTATCACCTTTCTTGCATTTAGCTAGGAAAATACCATATATATATCCCTCTGCAGCCCTGGGAGAGAAGCACTTCTATTATTGCCACCTTCCCTAGCACGCACAGCCTTTCAGAAACGTGCACCTCTTCCTCCACCTCGCTAGAGAGGCAGCCTGGAAATTTGTTGGGAATAGACGCCTTCTGTATGATTAAAGGCAGGCAAAATGAAGCGCAATGCTCGGGTGGAGGGATTGTGTGCATCAGTGTATTTAGATCACAAAAAGATGTGCTATTGCCACGTATGTGCAAAGCACGGAGTGCAGTGGCAATAAAACAAGTGAATTCTGCTTAGCTCAAGTTAAAACAGATAATAATACTACAAATATGATTTACTTTTGCTGTTCTTTTAAACTTGAGGTAGCTATTGGATTTTAAAAAAACCCATCTTTTTTGGTATTATAGAAGAAAGTGATCTGATTCCTACTGTCTAATTAACTCTTGGCTGATCTACAGAGTCTGTCACCCACAGCCTGACAAAGCACCTCAGGTACTTGCAAGTGGGTAGAAACCAGGGCGAACATATGCCCTCCATCAGAATTTTCAAACGAAAACCTTCCTTGATCCAAAGCATGGAGCCCTTAAGCAGAAACCTTTTCTGAAGCAATTTAAATATGATACTCTGGGTTCAAGCCAGGAAAGCAACAGAAATTGTGGAAATACAAAATAATATGCCCAATGCGAGAATGTTTCTCAGTTCTGCTAGTGGAAAGAAAGCATTGGCATTCTTGAGCTCAGAGAAGCTGAAGATAACACCACCCAAGGTAAGAAATACATAGCCAGTGGAGGCTGCTGTTATGCCGAAGGTGTAAGGACAGCAAAGCCCAAGCTAGAACAGGGCTAAGGGTGCCCAGAGCTCTGCTGCCTTCAAAGGAGACTTTGACCCTCTTTTAGCCAAAATTACCTAGCTGGGTCGTGCCTGGCAGCCAGGAGCTGAGCAATTGGAAACATTCCATTCCCAAGCTGCCAAGGTGCTTTTATGTACGGTTGTAGAAAGGGCAAACCTGGCTTTTTGGCCAGGCATTGATTTTCCAAGGTGGCTGGGATATTGTGGTTCCTGTCTCCCTTGGGCGCTCAGCGGGGAGCACCGCTCCCGGACTCGGCAGGCTGAGAGTACAGCTACGATGCAGTGTCTGATGAGCACTGTTTCTCCACAGGACTTGCTTTTTCAAGATAGACTAAGAAATAGCAATAGAGGGAACCAGCTGTTCCCCATGCTGCAAAAGGGATTGAAAAAGAAAATCTGCTCAACCTTTTATATTTTTGCTTTTCGAAATGCAAGTCTCCATAAGCCCTCAGGGGAAAGTCTGAATCTGAGTTCACTCTGGTGAGGGACCTCTAACCATGCATAAAATAATGATCATTCACAACAAAATAGCTTTCTTACACATCAGCATTACCTGGCTGTATTAGCCAATCGCTCTTAAACATGCTATTTGGTTAGTGGTTTTGGAAGGGGACCAGGATCAGAAGGTGTCACGTTAGTTAACTTGCATTTTTATTATCATAAAACTTGGAAACAAGAAGCTAAGTCAGTTCTACCAGTAGACACACATCAGTACTGAAGCACAAGACAATATACAATCACTTATATAAAATTCCTTACAGTAGCAAAATGCTATACTGGTGTGTAGTACCCAGATCTGGGCAAAAATTCTTGACATTTTCTGATTCTTCTAAAGAATGAATTTTTTCCTCATTTCTCATCTGAAATGATGGGCCACTCAGGAGATTAATACAACAAAGGACAGTGTGGTCAGTTATTCCATACAGAGATGAAAAATGAAATTCCTTCAAAATTCTGAAATATCTGTGTTGAGAATCGCAAGTGAACACCTTAATCCATTCCACTTGGTCTGTGCTGCAGTTCGGTGGAGCCTGGTAGCGTCCCTTTGTACCAGGGGTCTGCGCATCCTAATATCCACTGAACTGTTATGTCCCAAATCATCTCGTCATCATCCTTTTCATCATCTGGGTGATGTTTTGCGAAGGGACGTGACCTCCACCTTTTCACCTCTAGACCCTAATCCTGCCAACATACATGTGCTGGACATGGTCCATGTAAGCGCTCCTTGATTTGGAGGCTTGCTCCTAAGTGGTGTAGTTGAGGGTAAACACAGGTAAAACATTTTATCCCCTTTTAATCTGAGTAAAGTAGATTTTACTCCTCCCATACACCAAACAGGAAAACTGAGCTCACTTTTACAGTGATACCCCTTTAGCCACATGCTCAGGACTAAGTACAGCACAAGTATATGCTGGCGAGATTGGAGCTGTGACCCTTATAGCTTGATTTAAATTTACTTCTGTACATATACGGAGATAAAGTTAATGCTTAGTTACCACTACTTAGTTTTTTAAGGGGAAAGAAAGCAGTAGGTAAGTGAATCTTTTTATGAATTTGGGTTATATTTAGTGTTAGGTTTTTTGGGTCAAAGAGATTAGGGAAGAATAGAATTCCTAAGAACTCAAATATTTTGATCAGACTTCATATTGGAAAAAAAAAACACCTGTTACTTTTTATTTCAATGGTTCTGTTCTGAAAATTGCCTTTTTTTTTCCCCCTAAGAAGTGTAAGAGTCAAAATATGAAATAATGTATTTTTAACTTATTTAGCATGAGCTGCCTATTTTGCCCTTTTTCTCCAGCTTGGATTTTTTCTTATACTTGTTTTAGTTTCACATCCACCCAAAACAAAACATATTTTTTTTTTGACCACAGTCTGAAAGGGCACTTGTTCCCATGACCACATTTCATCATCATCTCATTCAATGCAAAATGCTGATGCATATGCATTTTCACGTCTCCAGAAATGATTTATGTTAAAGAAATTTTTCTAATTCAATTAACACAAATGTCTGAGAACACTTCTGTCCTTATTTAGCTTTGGAAAAATCTGTGAATCCATAGCTTGGGTTCAATCTGTTTGAGATATTTCCCTTTAAGCTTGAAATCTGTCTCACTTAAGTGGCTTTACTCTGACTTCATGCCATTCACTTCTGTGGAGGAATATCTGATATACAACAGGGTCGGAATCAGCCCCTGCATACTTATTATATCTGCTGGTCACTGTTATAGAAATATTATTAGCACTGATGGGGGGCGGGGGGAAAGGGAGAATTTCCACGAGGGTAGATGTGTGGATGAATATGCCTGCACCACTTTAAAACAAGCAATGCCAGATATATTACTTTGTCATATAAAATGTGCTAGTGTGCTAAAAGCTGATGTGTGTAACGAGGTGCAAAAGCTTGCTCTAGCTAGACTAAAATAAATATTTCTGTGCTGTGGATAATGGATCAAGAGAGTGACGCCTGTAATGGAGCCGCAGCAAGGAATTTTTAGCTTGGGAAATTTGTTAGTGTACAGTGGACGCCAAGTCACGTGCCTTGTGGTAGGAAAGGCTCATTATTGCCAATGGGCTTCCTAGAACTTCTATGGAATATACACAAATATTTAGGTATGCCTATGTATATATCCCACAGAAGGCTCTTTTATTGCATGCCAAATACTGCATTCACCATTCCTTTCCCCCAGACCTCATATTTACCATCATTCAGTGCACGAGGTATTAAATGATGATGACTTTAGATACAGTTTTTATGGAAAACTGCTGTACAAGCCTATCAGGATTGCATTACAGCCTCAGAAGAATGCTCATTTGTACAAATAAAGAACTTTCTGAACTTCTGTGACTGTCTCAGAACAGCTAGAATTTACATTCCGATTTTCTCCAAGGACAAACCAAATTCATCCCATATAACACTTTAACACTTCACAGAAGCTTTCCTACCTAGTTGCTGAGAATCACCTGTCCTGGACAGGCCACTTGTAAGTCTTCCCTTTATGAGATTTACCACGTTGTTTCATGACCTAGTCACCTAAAGTGCTTTATGTGGTGGTCTGCAAGAGCTGCAAATTCAATGTTTTTGTGAGTTCAGATCCTATTTTGGGCACCCAACTAAGGGATCAGAAGCTCAAAAGGACTCAACATGGGGTGTTGAGAGAACACTTTAGAAAATCTGAGGTATGGAAAGTCTTAGGGTTTCCCAGAGAATAACCTTGTCTTGAGCTGCCAAGAGAGAGAGATTTCACCAGATTTTACCATGGTGTAGGGGGTTTCTGAGCAGTAAGAACAGCCCTGCCAAGGAGCCGAATGACCAGACGCTCTTTCTGAGAAGTAATGAGGCCAGGTCATGTGTGCTAGGCACTGAACGGCTACATGGGGAAGAACTGCTCCTGTCTTGGCTAGTTTCAGCTTAAAAGAAAAGGCTGAACAGGTGGAGGAAACATAGCAGCAAGGACTTAAAGATGGAAGTGAATCTAATTAATAAAGACTTGAGGATGTTTTGGCCAAGAGTGTTAGCACCTACTAGCATGATCATTACCTTTGCTCTCTGCTATCCTAACCTATTTTCAGATGTCAGTTTTCTCTGTGCACTGGGGTGATTGTAAGAGAGAAGCTGCATGTAGAAAATTAGATTTGGACAAAGAAGTGTCCGTGTACCCAACGGACAGGGCCAAGACAGCAGAAAGGTGCCTGTGGGAGAAAGGGATCAAGAGGACTGTGACAACAGCTGAGATGTGTATGTGGGGACAATGAAGGACAAGCCAAAGAAAGGATGGGAAGCCAAATGGTAATGAGGTTTTGATGCAGGGACATTGTCAAGTCAAGATGGGCAGTGTTGTATAGTGGACCAACACCCAATGATTAGACTCAAGGAGAATCTGGAAGCAAGGAAGACACCTGCTGAGGAAAGAAGGGCAGGGCAAAATGGCAATCTCCTAGCTTTTGCGACGTGTTTAATGTTGTCTTAGTGTAGATAAAACAGTGAAGGACTGAGACCTACTATGGGACCCAGGCACTGCAAAATACAGAAGGATGGCCAAAAAGCCTTCTTTTCCCAGATGGTTTACTGCATAAAAGACCTGCTAGGGTTAAGACGTATAGCCATGCTGTCATCATGAAGGTGCTTACACCATGCCATGAAGAGCTCTCCCACCTTCTGCTCTGCTCCTCTCCTCCCTTCACCCAAAATCTGCCTTGGCCTTTCTCTACGTTCTATGCTTCAGCTGTGCTACTGACTTTTCCTTGTCAGCTCAATCAGATCTTTATATAGCAATAAATTGTCTCCTGCTAGGTAGAGGCTCACTGTGGACAAAGCAGCCTGGTCTCACTGCTGGTTGGGCTGCAACATCTCACACGACCTTCTGCAGCTGGGCTGTCTCCGCCAGCAAACTTCTCTACCCGTTTGAGCTCTTCAGTTACAACCCCCCATCTCCAGTGCTACGTATTCCCCATCCTCAGCGCCTCTCTGACAGTAACGGTGTGCTTTTGGGCCCCACCGTGGCTTTGAGTGGAAACGTTAACGAGGCCATCAAGCCTTGCTGTCACTTCTGGCCAAGAAGTAGAAACTGTAGGAAATCCAATGAGGTGAGGAAAGAGAAAGAGTTGCAGAGAGTGAAGCCTGGTCATTGCAGAATGGCTGGGTGGTAGGTGCTCAGGTATGAGACCTCCTGGCAGTTAAGAGTGTAAAGTCCAAATCCATGAGAATATGACCTGAGTCATTGTCAGAGATGTATTTATTGCAGGAGAAAGCAAGCTGGGGAATTTCCCTGACAGACAGTAAGATCTATGAAAATAAATAAGGTGGGAGGTGGGAAGTTAAACATTCCCGAGCTCCGCACCTGGCCGTGGCGTGCCATGGTCGTGTCTTTGGATCTTTCGACCTTGTGTCCTTACAAAAGGTTGCCAGCCTTCACCCAGGGAAAGGCTGGAGAGTCCCTTGGGGTTAGGGGACCGCTGCAGCATTGGCAATGGTTGCAAGGGGGAGCACCAAGACAGTGATTTCTTTAGTTTCACTTGCTTTGCATTAAAAATAATGGAAAGCAAAGTATTGGAGAGGTTTCCTCTCAGAATTTCAGTGGTTGATTTGAAAAGCGTGGAAAATTTTGCTCTGTGTCTCTCTCTGCCTTGTCCTTTCTGTTTTCCTAATGCTAGGACCTGGCGGGGAAATTCCACTTTCGTGCTGAAACAGAAAGTGTTTGTGTGTGTTCCCTAGAAATTTTACATAAAGTTTAGAGGCTGTATATTGACTTTAAAACTGTAAACAATTTCTTGGGAAAAAAAAATTTCAAGTAGCTTCTGCAAAACACAAGATAATTTAAATCTACTTTACAGGGAAGTTGGAAGGAATTAATTAAGCAGTTAATGATTAATCTGAGCTTTATGTTAGTGCAAAGTACTGAGCAAATCTATTCATAAGGAAATGATGAAAAGTAATTACCTTTTAGAAGTGAGAACCTGAAGAAGGGTTATGCAAAACTATACTGGAAGTGCTGGAGATAGTTCAAAACACTTTATTGAGTTGAGGAAATTGTACATTGGAGGTGGAATTAGTGATGTAGCCTACCTGCAATATTCCAGATCAATATTCCCACTCACAGGTATAAACGGTTCCTTCCTAGCTTACAATGTTTTGAAGAGCTCTCGGTTTTTACTTTCAAAAATATAATTTTCCATACATTCTAGCGTTCATTTTTCTGGGTTTTTTTTTTGTTGTTTCTTTTTTTGTTGTTGTTTCAATTCAGCCTGCAGCTTCAGCTTTCCCTACCCCTTAATTTAAGGCTACAGGGCGCTGCAGGGGGGTGATGGTACAGAAGCAGGATAATAACACAGAGATCGCACCTCGATGCATACCCACAAAGCCAAAGTCCAGCGAGGTCACACCAGGGCCCTGAAGGGAAGCCCTCACCAGCTGCTGGCCAGGGACCTATAGCAAAAAGGCACCGAAGAAAGTTTTGTGCTCCTTAGTGTAATCCACCAGCTTGATGTCACTAACGTTGACCATTAGCTTGTCTCCTACTTCTAGGGAGACCACGGCACCGAGATAAATGGGCTGGAACCAGCTGTTGCTGTTTTCACTGAGAGTCTTGGTGCTGGTCAGCAGCTGGGTGGGCTCAGGGTAACTGTCAGTGACTTTGGTGATGATCTCAGTCACAGAATTTGTTTTACCGTGACTCTCAATGTGCCCTCGGAAAGTGACCTGAGCATAGACATAGTAGTCCCCAGACACAGGTATCACCAGTGCATTGCTGGAATAACTCCAGTTGTTCTTCGTAAAGGCCAAGCCTCGCTTGTCTTCCCACTGCAGGATGGGCAGATGGTTTCCCACGGTGTTGACGAGATCTTGTTTCTTCACTGAGGGAGGGAGAAGAGGTGGGTTAGTTTGCTACAGTCAGGGGTATGCTGCTGAATGTAATGTGAGCTCTCTACTCCAAAGGGCAAGCAAAACACTAGGACAGAAATGTTCTTATTTTGCAGCTTGAAAACTGAGGCGAATGGGCTGCAGGCCAGCTGTCCAGTGATATTTTTGGAGGGTGTCCATAGGGTGTCAAGATCTGAGCAATCGGGAGTGAAAGCCAAAGACGCTTTTGGAAGACCTTGGCCAGCACAGGCTGCCAAGGTATGCTGCAACTGGATGTCCTGGTTGTGGGCCAGATCCCGAATGATGAGGCTGTCCTTCCTAAAGGCTGAGTCTCATGGCCGTGTGGAGCAACACAGATGGCTCTACCCTGCAGGTCCTGGGTGCTATCTCACCTATGTACAGAGTAAAAACCTTGTCCTTAAGTGAAACCAGTGCAGGGGCAGTTGTACACATGTGTACCATGCCTGTACCTAATGGCTCGGGACAGTAATAAGAAATACTAAGGCATCATTTTCTTCAGTAGCAATGGATTGCAGTTATGTTTCGTAGACAGACACTACTGTGCTTGCAGAAGTTTCACAATGATCAGCATGATCTATCATCAAGCACGGAGACACTTGAACTCCTCTTCCTGCCAAGTTGCTTCTGAAGGATGTTAGGGTTTATTAGCCTTTGTGTCAAGCTTTTCTTCCTCAGTGTTCACAAGGAAATCTTTTGCTGTAGAATTGCCTTTGGCTTATCAGTGTCGTTTGACTTTACCAAAAACTCAGAAGACCCCACTGAGCTTCAAGAGGCCCAAGGCCAAATCAACACATTATATTCAAAACCATTTTTATCTCATGTGTTGTTTCAAAATGCTTTGCTGGAACAAAACACTAAGCTTGGTGTTAGCCTCAGCTTTCCTCCAGACTTTTTCCCCAGTCTTGTGGTTAGCCGATTACAAGCAGAGCTCTAATCCAGACCCCAGTGTCAGTCCGATCCAAGGCAAGGATGCTCCCGAGGCTGCAGGGGAAGAATCAGGGAACTGCTGCCCTAGTCCCTTCGCCTCTCCTCACCATTTTAATTTCTCTGACACAACAGCCAGGAGGGTAAGCCCTCGCGCTTACTCATTTTCCTGCAGGGAAACTAAAATATTTTTCTCTGCTCTTGACTGACTGCCGCATAAAATCGTTGTGGTATAACAGCAGCAGAGGCAGTGAAACGCAAGAGGATAAAAACCATTAAGATTCTGCCAGGTATTAAAATGAACCTGGAAAGTTAATGTTAAATGCTGAGAAAGACTGAGGCAACTGATTTCCAGGAAATGACACCTTTTTCATGAGCTGGAGTTACTGTTATAAGTTGATTTTGATTCAGTACTTGGGGAAGGGATGTGCTTGCACGGGCAGGGAGGCAAACTGAATGCAGGCAAGGGAAAGCTTTTAAATCCTCTTGGCAATAACCACCAGGTTTATCCTGGGTGGAATGAGATTCAGAAAAAGTAATGCGCTCAGCAACCAGTGGCATCTGTTCCCCTCTCTTTTCTAGCAATAAATAATCCATAAAGAGACAGGAAGGTGTTAGGAGTGCAATTTCTTGCATATTCTCTGCGTAGCACAACAAAATAATGGCTTTTTTTTCAGCCTGCCTGCCGCTGCTGCTGAAGTATCAAATCTTTCCGAGCTTCTCCCAGGAAGCAAAGTACACGAGGAGAGTGTGTCTGTGTGGGAGAGTGATAGACAAGGATTGTGACAGCAAGCCAAGCTGAATTACATAAGTATTATTAGGACTATGAGGCTTAGAGCCAATGGAGCTTTGCCTGATATGGAGAGGGAGGAATAAAAGAAAGTGAAAGTACTCATGGTCTGCCTCATCCTCATCTACCTCTCGGGTGTCTAGGGACTGGCCTGGGTCCTGCGAAACACCAAAGTAGTGTTTGGGTCGCTCTAAGGTTTATGAGAGCTTGGAGTAACACCTCTCAGAGATCAGTTGGTAGCAGACGAAATCTTCTTTGATGTGGGAAAGATCAGAGAAGATCAGAATATTTCCAGAAAATGTCCTGGGCTCTTTCCCATCTTGGGAATTTTGAGGGGAAAATTGAAGAGAAGCTGCATGTGAAATATGATTTTCCATGTACAATGACGCATTTAAAATGTCAATGACGCTCAATTTTTCAATGTTTTTCATAACTAGCAGACATCTCAAATGAAGTACATGATTTCATAACTTCTAGAATTAGGCAACTTTAGGTTTTACAGCTATAAACCTCCCTTTTATGATAAAGCTCACTCTATTGATGCTCTCTATTTTCAAATTAATTAATTTTTCTCATGCTTTCTATACCCGCCAAGAGGAAAAAAATGCATCTTCAAGTGCCTTTGAATATAGTACAGCTCCTTTTCTAGCAGCAGTTGTACTTTGTACTTGTCATTTATTTATTTCACAAATACATGGAGCTATACTTCCTGAAAATACACCTATTATGCTAACTCTTGCAGTAACTAAAATCTGCTTTTAATAAGGGATTCCTTGCCACGGTTTCTTCAACTTTCCCATCCACTATACATTTTTGGCATCCTTTACATGTGAAAACACTTCTCCTTTCCCAAAATCCCTTTTGGTTTAGTCCCTTGCTGGACAACCCCTGTTGCTTGGCAGCTTTTAGGTACATTTTGTGGCATATTGATGAATTTATGGGGTTTCTACAATTCTTAGCCCTCGCCAGTGTGAGAGCCTGATACGGAACACGGTACTCTGAGGCCACGCTCCTGGTCTCAGCAAGACCCTGTCTCCTGTTGCAGTAAACCCTTGTGCAGCATGTACCGCAAAACCCCGTGGCTGCACGGTCTCTGTTGCTCAAGATTGTGTCCTAAGAGTTTAATGACCGTAAGGTCATTACTTCCAACATTTAAGTGGAACCAGGAAGTGATGTTCTACTGAGATTTAGTGGAGCGCTTGGATACCATTGCAGCACGGCAAGTGTGAGCCAGGTACTTGATGGGTTTTCTGCAACATAGTTCATCTAGCTGTGCCACAGGCCGGTGACAAGAAGGAATAGGCATTGGTCTGCATCTCGACCCAAAGTGCAACCAAATAAGTCAGAGAGGGGATGATGGCATAGCACGGCATGGCCCAGTCAGCACTGAATATGCATTAGTGCGCAGGAGAAAACGGGGACGGAGAAAAGTCCTGGCTAGGGACTTTTCACATGAACTGTGCCTTTCCTCACTAGCAATCGCCACCTTGGGAGAGGAGATCTTGATGCCAGTCTGGATAAGTTCAAAGTGCTCAGCGTGTGTTAAAAAGGCCAAGAGCAGGTGGAAACAATCATCACAACACAACATTGACCAAAACATCGAGTCATTCTTCCACTGCTAATTCAGTGGTGCAATCCCATGAAAGTATTGTGGCTAGTTCTCATTCCTCTCACTCCTCCACTCTCACCTTCAGAATATACATGCCTGCAACTAGAAAAGGACAGACAGACTAGAGATCTGAAAGAGATTTCCTACAAGTGAGAGTTTGTAGTCTACCACCTTCACTTTGAAAAATGTACCTGAGGTGGGGGAATGTAACAAAGATCTGAAGAATAACTATTCCTTTTTCACTTTCTATGCACGAGTAATAGTTTCTGAGAAGACCAGGGTGGCACCCAAGAAATTATTATGCAGCAAGTTTAAAATAACAGGAAGTATTTTCTGACTGTGATGCACCGTTAAGCTTGGGAACTCATTGCCACAGGGTATATAGCACCAAAGATAGGCTTGGGCTAAAAAAAGATCAAAGATAAGTTAATGGAAATTAGGTTCCCTAAGGGCTAAGTAACACAGCAGCCTGGGGGTAGCCTTTTCACGCAGAAAAGGAGTGATAAAATCCCTTAGCTATTTACTTTTCATGCTCCTTGCTATGGCCAACAGTGACTGGCCCAAAACTGCAGACCCGGGTGACTGCTGAGGAATGATGGTGAAGGAATTTTTGCAAATGGGGAGCCTGAGGAAATTTGAAGAAAACTGTTGGGTGCTTCCCTGCAGTGACTGGACTTTTGTGCAATCCGGGGAAGTTCCCATCACCAGAGCTGTGCTTTGCCTGCCCTTCTGAGTCAACTGCACCAGGAGCCTCTGGGTCTCTCTGCCGTGAGGTGACTCAGGAGAAACAGAGAGACTTGCACAAGCAGACATGGTCCTTTTGCTCTTGCAAACTTGCACTTAAACAAAGATGTTATTTTGAAGAAGGACAGGTCAGTTTTGGAGCTCTAGCAACCGCCGTGCCAAAAGGGATTGGAGCAAGGATGTGCTTTAGGAAGGAGCATGTGGATTAGGGAAAGTAAACCATGCTGGGGAAGAAATCAGCCCTGAAATACTAATCGGTTTAACCCTGTAGGTGAATTTGTGTGAAGTATCACACCACTTCTTGCATGCTTCAAGTTAATTGAGTGCTCCCCTGGGACAACACACACACAGGGTGTAGGGGAAGCCTCCGCAGTGAGTTGTATTTATGAAAGGAATGAATTGCGTTAGGTCAGGGCAGCTGGAGATCCTTCCAGCACTCAACTCCATCCACGTGGGAACCAGCCATGAACCTTTCTCTCTTCTCTGGTAATACCTAAATTTTCCAGGTGGGAGGAGCTGGTGAGGATGGGGGAAGGCTCAGGACAGTGTTCTTGGTGTGATGACAGCTAGGCCTTCGAGGCTGAGGTCGTGAGATGGTGGCTTGCAAATGCTGGCAGCCCCTCAGAAACGCATGGCAGCCCACCCCGTGACAGTGCTTTGCGGTAGCACCTTCCTAACCCGAGATAAGGACTCGGAGGGGTTCAGCTGGACATAACTCTTCCCTTGCTTTCTCCAATGTGACCTCACTGAGGACAGAAGGCTATTTGATGGCAATATGGGGTGTGTGGCCCGAGTCAGACCTTGTAGAAAAATAAGGGCCCTAAACCTGGTCTTATTTGACCTGCTTTTGCTCCAAAACTGGTAGTTCTCCCCAATTCACTACTCCACGAGGGCTGATTTGGGCTCTTTCCACTGCCTTTTCTAGGGGATTCAGCAGATCACTAAGATACCAGGCACCTGTTTACGTTCTGTTACAAGAACTGCTCATTAAATGACATAACCGGCTCGGAAAAGTGGCAAAAAGAAAAGTTTCTGTCAACTACCTCCATGGCCCCTTTCTACAAACACGGGCTGCAGTAAATCTGTCGTGGTCAACAAGGCAAAGCTGATTATTATTTTCCCCATGTTTCCTGCAGCACCTCATCCTATCAGACCCATATAAACCCAGATTACTGCCCCACTACATCTGCTGTAATACCCATGGGAAATGCTTCATTTTTGAAGAAGTATTTACCTGTCAGGTGTGCTCTTGGCTTTTCTGCACTGGAAAGTGTATCTGTAACTGAGGGGAAAAAAGAAAAAAAAAAGTGCGTAAGGACGTTTGCTGCTATTCAAGTCAATGAGATGTGAGCGGTGATTGATGCTGCCGAGGAAACGTGTGCAGCCCCTTTCCATTTCTGCATAGCGTTTGAGTCACAAGTTATTTGCCCTGATTGTTTATTGACACTGTTGAGGTGATAAAATAAATCCCTTTACAAATGACTGAGCTTGGTAGGGCTGCTGCGGTGTCGGCAGGGCACGTTGCGGCCGTGTCTTAAATTGCCGGAGGGTGACTGGAGGTGTGGTGTGCATGGATGCGTGGTGTACATGGGCTCCCAAATCCATGCTTTCGCATGTGTTGGGAGTTACACCGATCTCAGAGAGCTGCTGGAGAGGTCTGTGCCTGCAGTAGAAGGAGCGAGCTTGCACGGCCCTGGTGTTAGAAACGCTCGCACTTGTGTTACGGCCCCAGTCCCCTCCCTGCATCTTGTTGCACACGTTTGCCTCTGTCTGCCCTGGCTTGTTTGGCTCGGGAAGGGTTCGGGTGGTGAGAGCGGAGGGTGGGGGGGGAGGTGTTTGCCAGCAGAGTGCTGTGGCAGCGATTGCAAAACCTCGGTAAACAAAGGCGTTTGGGATGGGGGAGAGGACTGGCAAACTTACCTGTATTTACTGCCCTTTGCTTCAGAAAGCGAGAGGCCCTCTCTTCTGTGACCTGCAGGAGAGATTCACAAGCAGTTAGCTCAGGGCTCCAGGGTATGCAGTACCTTCAGAGAGCATCTTGTTTACATTATCCCAGAAAATGGAATATGCTACAGTAATATTATCGACCTGCTAGAACATTTATGTAAAAGGACAAGCCCTGACACGGCTTTGCTTCATTGCAAGAATTTTCTGCTGTTTGTCTGAAACCGCCTGCGTCTCAGGAACGGTGCCAGGGACAGGACCTGGGCTCCTCTGGTGGTGGTTGTGTTAAACTCCAGTCTTGTTCAGAGGCTGGAGAAGCCCTTGACATAAATGGGAGAGGACTGGCAGAGTGACCAGTGTGAATTAGCTGTCGCTAACCCTCCTTTGGGACGGTGCCTCCATCGAGCACTGCTGGAGCACCTCTGCTGCTTAGAGATGCTTCTGTCCCTCGGCCTGTGCAAAGCAAGCACAGCAAGAGGGGTGATGGGAGTGATTCTTCCCTGTCTCAAGACTCAGCAGACCTGAGCCTTCGCAGGTGCTCTGCTCATCCACCATGCCAGCGAAGAGACTGAGGCGTATCAGCAACAGAGCTGTTGTTTCACCTGCTTTTCTTTCTGCACCTGTGTTATTTCAGACTGTCAGTCTGTTGCTTAGTTCTGCCTTAAATGTTGGGTAGCCTCCTTGGAAGACGGCAAGGAGCTGAGCGGGTCTGAGAGTGCAGCTGGCAGCGGGTGAGCTCCGCGGCTCGCTGACGCTCCACCAAGGGAAGGCGGAGTGATTCATGTTTGCCTCTTGCGTTTTCTTCTAGAGCTGAACATCAGCACACTCGGCACATCCCCGTTCCAACCTGCATTTGCATGGCCCCGGGCTGTGCCAAGTGGTTCTGACGTTTAGATCGCGCAGTTCAAAGGGACGCTGCTGTCCGCCTGCCGCACGCCTCCCACGGCTGGTCCTTCTCAATCACGCTTGGCCATGGCTTGGGCCAGGCATGGCTGGTGGCTTCTCACCAGGCGCCAGTCCTCTTACGGCAGCCTGCAAAGCAGCACAGGTCCTAACCGGAGGATGCTGGCTCTGGATCCGGCCTCCCTGGGGTGCGAGGAGCATCCCTTACACGTTCCCCAGCACACGCAGTTCACTGCGGGTCTATGCCAACAGGGGGGTTGCGGAAAGCAGACTGTCTGGGTTGCGCAGCCAGCTCAAGGATGACTGTTAAGGCTGTCAGGGACCCCTATCACGCAACATTTGTCAGGAGCATGCTGCCGTGGTATCGTGTGTTTTACGGACGGCTACAATAAATACATCGAATAAACTGCCGCTGATCGCCTTGTAGTTAAGGATGCGATGCACATTGCTTAATAAAGAGGCTGAAATAGCGATAGCATGTAGATGCTGAAGCTGTCTCCTAGTGGCTGCCTCTCATGCAACTTCAAGTACTTGAGAAGTAGAAAATAGATAATTTATATTGGCCAGGGGAAGGAAAGTGGTTGTGGGAGAAGAGTCAGGCTGCCTGGGTTTGGGGAGTACTAGCTACTGCAGTAAACCCAAAGATATTTTAACGTTTTGCTAGCAGTAAACCTTCATGCACTCCTGCAGAAAATCGTTTTTTAAAAAACAGAGAAGGAAAACTGCAGGGAAAATTTCCTTTTTTTTTTTTTTTGATCCTTTCCCCACGTATGTGTACACACATACGTAGCTCAGCCATCGGAGTCTGCTGCTCTGCAGGAAATGTCATCTAGAAGAGACCGTGGTGCGAAAGCTCAGTGTGGCTGACAGAGAGAAAAGATGTTGCGGCATCAATGAAATATCTGGGCCTTTTATTACGACTAATGATTTTGTCCAAGGTCCCCTCTGCTTGCTGTGGTGTCTAAACATGACTGTACTTTTGACGTGACGCAGAGTCATAACCAGTCGTTCCCCCTGATGGGAAGCGCAAGGTTGGTGCAGAGGATTTCCCTCAAGCACTCCTTGCTTTTGGCCAGATGTACATGCATACATTTTACATCATTATTTATGTGACACTTCCTACATATTTAGCAAGTGCCATGTTCTCTAAAAATGCTAAGTACTGCAATGAGCTACAAATCAATCACAAACCTACATTTAATCATGTAACTTGAGTGGGGCTGTTCACAATTAAAGCCTAACTTCTGCCGAAGTACGTTATAAAAACTCGGATGTTGCAATACAAACAGAGGTGATGGGAAAGTGGGAAGGATATCAAGAAGACTTCTGCTTCTATATAAAAAACAACAGAATGGTTTTGACTAAAAACTGGGAAGAAGCCTTTTATGCGACTTCAATTTACTTGTTTCCAAAGGAGGCCAGATGGAAACTCCAGGTGCAGGAGCTGCATTCATGGATGCTAAAGGACAGTGTGGTGCGGTAGATAGAGCAGGGTGCTGGAAGGTGTGAAATTAATCTGTAGCTTGGCAAAGGTAGGAGATTTTTTCTTTCCATAATTGTGCTGTTTGATAAGCATACAAATACAAGCCTTCTATATAAAATATTTTAGCACTAGTCACTGCACTGATGTTGTACATTGATGGTGGAGATGAGGTGGTGAGGGGGAGAGCTAAGCAGCGGGAGACAATAGAGAGATCACTTACACAGTTAGTGTTTTTCTCTCTTTTCCTTTCTTGCTTAGCTGTGATTCTGAAAAGTTCACAGCATGGCTTCAATTTTCCCTTTGGTTACTATCGAGAGACTGTATCTGGCACTGAGTGATGTTGAAAATCCCACCGTAGAACTGACTTGCAGACAAACGATGTCTCACACAGCCAGATCTAATTACCCTGAAGATTGTGGTATGCAAAACATTTCCATACTGTTTTCATACCAAGAATGTTCAAAAGTCCCACTGCTTTTATATCCATATGTTGCTAAAGCCAAAAAGAAGGTTTGAACATCCCCTGTTCACATGCTTTGCCTCTTGCCCCTCCAGGAAGGGCCGGGGGCATCTGGTAGAGAACTGCATGGGAAAGGCAGCTTGGCGCTGCAGGCAGAGAGATTAATAAGCAAAGTATCCCTAGGACCTCCATCCACTCCGTTTTCAGCACAAGATGCTATTTTACGGGCAGGGTCTTGGCAGGTCATACACGGTTCATACACCTACAATTTTGCTAGCTCCAGAGATGCTGCATGGCCCGGGCTGGGCATTTTTGGCAGAGCCCTGTCCTGTGCCACCAAAAACTGGCCTCAATGGGAGTATTTTGTCTGGACTACAGCACCCAGTGTAAGCGTGTAGCCAGGGCATGTGCTCACTGGCTTCTTTGCCTATGAGGAGCGTGTGCATCGAGCAGCCATGGCCAGTCAAGAGTTTTACTGCTGCTGGGTTTTGAAAGGGGGATCCCACACACTTGGGCCTATGTGCAATGCTCTCTGTGCCTCCCCAGGTATTTCTCCATCCTTACAGATCGGGAAGCCATCTCAGGTTCCCTTTCCCATTTAGGCAGGCCATGAGGGCTTCTGGCTCTGCACGTCTCCATGTTCTAGCCGTCCTCATCTGAGCTTTCTTGCTAGCTTTCTGGCTTCATCCTTTTGGATGGCATCCAAGTGGAACTGCTAGGACTTTGAAGTCCCACCTGTGCTGCAGCAGCTCCCTTCTCCATTGCAAGGCCGGTATGGCACACAGGCTCACGTGCAGTCCTTTGGACGGGTTTAGGAATTTCCCTTTATGCTGCTTGCGGTCCTGCCGTGCCAAGGATGTGACGAAAATAATCCGAAGTACCAACATCTCCAGGCCACAGGACTTGACGGTCTGCTGAATTGGGCTAGCTGAGCGGGTTGCTAAAGTAGCCAGCGATGTTTTTCTGGCCGCTGTGCATTTCCCTTGGTAGATTTGTGCACTCAGACTGAAACTTGGCTTCCTTTTGGAGAAGGATGCATAGCAGTCCCGGCCCTTCCTCTGGAAGGGCACCACTAGAGCCTTTTATAGATTTCCTACTAACAACACAAGCCATTTGTTATTGCTTAAAGAACCCTATTTCTGCACCTTCTTCCGTCTTGAACCACAAAAGAAATTGATTTCTATTTCCAAAAGGGAAGCGTTATAGTGAGCCTGGAAGGTGTCCAGGGAAACCATTATCAGACTTGAATTACTCATGCAAGACCCATTATACCATGAGAGAGAGAGAACCGGTGGCTCACACATGTTGCTGTAACGACATTAACTTGCCCTGTTTTTTCCTGAAAGGGACATTTCCAGGGGAAAAGGTGAGTTTGTATCCCTTCGGAGGCAGTGTGACACTATATGCACCCACACAGGAGCGGAGAAGAATGAACTGACTCATGCGCCAGGCAAACCAGAGGCACACCCCTGTTGCACAAACTTTCCCCGGCTCCCCTTCTCCTCCTCCTTGCTCCAGGAAGGACTGGTTCATGAATTTACTACATCTGCTTCTCACCCGCTCAGCTGTCGAGTCCCTCCCTCCTCCCAGCACCATCCCCAGTGCACGCGAAGGTGATAATCTGGCATGTGTGGGCTGAGCTCTGATCCTGGGGCAACGAGAGGACTCCTCCTGTGGGCTCGCTGCTGCAAGGGTCAGCAAGCAAATGACACACCTGGCGCAGACGCGGGTCTGCCCACTTGCTCTCAGGATGCCCAGGGCATCCGCACCCCAAACCCGCTGCCACACAGAGCTCTGGCACGTGCGTCTGGTCCCAACCTGCTCCTCCTGATTTGGGCTATCAGTGGGGCACATGAGGAAGTTAGCAATCCAGTTCTAACACTTGGAATACAGAAGGAAATGCAAAAAGACATTTTCCCAAGAACCTTTATGCCCAGAAACTTTGCAATGGACTGAAACAGCCTACAGCCGTGCCAAGCCACAGGACTGAGTGCCTGGACTCAGCCCGTGACACGGCTCTTTGGGGAATTAACAGGAGGCTACACAAGCAGACGAATCCGCCCATTTGTGCTCTGTTGCTGGACAGCACTGGCTACACAGTCATTCACCAGCACAGTGAATGAAAAATTCAGCAAATGCAGGATCCAGTCGAGCTGGAGCTGGGCGCTCCACCCACTGGGCCGGGCACGAAGGCAGTGGGCAGCCGGCCAGCCCTGATGATTTTTCTCTTCCTCATTGGGACTCGCAGAGGCTGTAACTCATCTGATCACCTCATTACATCATTGTGGGAACGCTACGCACTAATAATTTAGTGCACAGGCGCGGAAATACACACTAGCGTAGCTCAGGCTAGAGCACATCTAATGGCTTACATTGCGCTTCTCCTCATAAGACGCCAAACCCAGTCACAAAAACACTTTTCTCTGCTAACTCTGCTGACACGGTCAAAAGCCAGGAGCATTAGTCAAATCAAACAGGCTAATGTTTTGTTATTATTTTACTCTAAGATCATTTCAAGAACTGAACTGTTCTGCTCTGTAGAACCCCAAAGGACACAAAGAGCAATGCAGTTGAGACTGTCCAAAGCGCCTCTTCGCTCCACGTGCGCCCGCTCTAGCTGGCCTGAATAGCAGTAACAGGGTCAGTGCAGTAACACGTACTTTCACGTGTGCAAGAAATTGGCAGATCTAGCAGCCTGAGGTACTGCGCAGGGCTGCCGCATGCCCTTTCAACTGTGCGCGAAGGTATAACCGGGTAGCGCAGAAGATGCTGCACCCAGAAAGCAGCGTCACTTGGGCACGAGACGCCGGCTGTGCAGACTTGAGGTCACACGTGGGCTAGCACGCCGCCGCGCAGCCAAGAGCGCGCACGCGCGCAGCCACGGGTACAGCTGTCACCCTGTCTAAACATCTGTGCGCTAAATGTGTGCACGGTTAGGAATCTGCCTTCGAGGGCACTTACTGCTTTTTTTGCTGTTCCTGAGTGAGCGTAGAGCAAGCAGGCTAATTTGACTGGATCCTGAGCCCAGCTTTGCTGCCCCTTTGCTGTCCCGTGCAGTCAAAGCATGATCTGAGATAAAGCAGAAACAAGCATCAGGATGCTGTGTGAGATTTGGTAAGCGATGAGAAGGAAAAGTAAGCCTTAATATGGACCAGGAGAACATCTACTTGCAGCTGAGCTTGGCTAGCATCACTGCCTGCCTTGTAGCAGCATCACTGGTCCCGGAATCCTCCCTGGGATGGCCCCAGCCTTGCACCGGGTGTGGGATTTGTCATACCCTGACCCACCATGGGTGTTGTACCACCAAGCATCCAACACTGTGATTGCCCGACGCCAGCACCATGCCCAAGACAAACCCTGCCCCCAGGTCGGTGTAGCGCAGCCACACCG
Organism: Steatornis caripensis; assembly: GCA_013398225.1. Classification (NCBI taxonomy): domain Eukaryota; kingdom Metazoa; phylum Chordata; class Aves; order Caprimulgiformes; family Steatornithidae; genus Steatornis; species Steatornis caripensis. Next base: position 85,088 of record VZSC01019642.1, read on the forward strand.
AGTCAGTGGCGGAGCAGGGAATGAACACGAATGTGTTATTTTCAAAAAGCTGCTATTCAAATGTTGGTGAATTTCTGAAAAAGCCGAACATTCACTGGTTTTGACTCCTTGGAAAACCCCAGCCCAAATCCACCCTGAGCTCTAGCAAGTTCCAAGATCATTCTTTTCAACTCGCAACACAATTTTCTTCTTTCTTGAACTCCTACAAGAGTTTCTCCCAAGAAGAGGAAGCAGGCAGTTACGTTGCAGTGTCCTTCTGCTGAAGAGTTTCTGTCTGCCTCCATTTTCAAGACAGCGTACCCCTCAGTTGCATGACGCTCCTTGAGAAGCCAGAGAGGAAAATATCAGAAAGTGTGACAGGCACGAAGGAAACCAGCGTAGGAGAGGAATGTACTCAAGGCAGTGGAAAGAGGAAGTGCTGGTCAATACCTTGCGCTTTCTGTCTCTCTGCGTGGTGAGAGAAAATAGCAAAGAGAAGTCCTGGAACGTATTTTCTAGGGATTTCTACATTTTTGAGAGAGGACTAAGAGCCTGATGTCAAGAGAAGAGTGAGGCATAGCTGGAAAATAGGTATGAATGTGAGCGAGAGTGAGTACTCTTGGTGCTGCTTAGCGGACTGATACTGTCCCAGGCACTCTTCCAAGGGGACAGTTCACAAAATCCAGAAGGGACGGGTACCGCCTCCTCTGGGAAGTTACACAGAGATTGATTTTTCCAGAAGACTCCAACGACTATGGACTGTAAATGCTGAATCCGGATTGAAAATCGTTCCTGCGTATTGCAAGTATTTGCAGCTCTCCAGGGCTCTCTCCAGAGCTTCTCCCACCGCCTCCAAAACTGGGAGCTGGGTCCAGTTTGGTACTGGGCCCAGTCCTGTTCAACACATGAGGCCGTGCTGCCGTTCAGCGTGACCTGGGCACCCTGGAGAGCTGGGCGGAGAGGAACCTGACGCACCCTGCGCTNCTCTCCAGGGCTCTCTCTAGAGCTTCTCCCACCGCCTCCAAAACTGGGAGCTGGGTCCAGTTTGGTACTGGGCCCAGTCCTGTTCAACACATGAGGCCGTGCTGCCGTTCAGCGTGACCTGGGCACCCTGGAGAGCTGGGCGGAGAGGAACCTGACGCACCCTGCGCTGGGGGCACCTGCTTTAGCAGGGGCGTTGGACTGGGGGATCTCCAGAGGGCCCTTCCAACCCTTGCCACGCCGGGATTCTGTGGTTCTGTGTTTCTGTGGCTGTTTTGTTGGCGGTAGCGGGGAGCATTGCATCAGGGATCGGGGCTGTCTGCTGGGGCACTCCTCCGCCAGAGGGGACCTGGTGTAAGGCTTCGCAGCCACGTCCTCCTGCCTCTGGGAAGAGCCAGATCCCCTGGATATTTTGTGTTTGTGTCTTCGTCTTTCTGTGGTTTTGACTAGAAATTCCAGCCTGGTCTTAGCAACTTCCGCTGATAAGCGTTTCAGTGAAACTGGTACTTTCCAGAAAAAGTAAGAAAAAATTATGACTTTGTTGAAAACTTTATGGCTTGCAGTTTCTGGAACATTGGTGTTCCCTGTGGGACTGAGCCCTGCAAACTTTGGGAAAAAAAAAATCTATTTCAATTTCTTTTATGTGATATTCCTTTTTGCCTTTAACATAATATATTTATTTCAATTCTCGGGTAGGCAATCGCTAATATGGAGTTGAGAAACAGATCTTTTTCTTCCCCTATGGAGCCTGTTCTTTAAGAAAAAAAAAAAAGAGTAGTATGAATGATACGAGTTTACATATTCAGTCCTATAGGCATGCATATTTGATCTGAGTAGGTTCAGAATATTTTAGAATCCTGAGAGGTACATCAACCGTATCGTAAGAACTTCTAAAAACCATTAAGGAAAAAACTTCCTTGCTGTCAGAAGCTGGCATTTTTGTCAATGAATGGGAGTGGATCTGAGTATTATTTCCCGGATTATGTGTTGTAGTTGCTGTTGTTCAGTGCCTTCATCTTGTCCATTTGACAGGGTTTGGGTCATATGGTAAAAACAAACAGTTTCTAAGAAACATTTATGATGTATAAAAACAGATTAGCTGTATTATCTTACAAGTTAAATAGAGGAGTGTATGACTTGGCTTTTTTTCACACACAGAGTTTCAGTTTTCTCTTTCATTCTTTAGTTTCCTCTGTGTACAGTTTAGTTACAGATGTTTCCTGCCTGTATTTACCCCCTCTGTTTTTGTGGATGGCTCAGCAACAGGACAGCTAACATGTGAAATGGACTGTGAGTCGAACAAAATCAGCTATGACGTATCAAGTGAGGAACACGTGAGTCATTTTTGCTTTGGGAACACCATAAGGGCAGCCAAGCAATGGTGTGTCACTCTGCTGTAAAGGGCATAAGTTAAAAACCTGCTAAAAGACAGATTTTCTCCCCCCCACGTTTCTGAATAACTAGTCTGCAGTCAGGAGGTTTGTGAGTTACAGGATTTGAGTGTGATCCTTAAGAGCGATGAGGTGTCGATATACATAACAGCATGTTAAGAATAACAGAAAAATGCCATGTCAGAGCGCCGGGTGATCTCTTGCGGTCGCCGGTGGGATGGTATGGTGCATGGGGACGCTGTCTTGCCCTTTTACCTGTCGTAGCCGTGCTGGCTGCTGCAGGTGCCAGGATAGTGGCTCTTGGTTTTGACTCAGGCCAGCAAGTTGTGCTTTCCTCTGCAATAGAATCATAGAATCATAGAATGGTAGGGGTTGGAAGGGACCTCTAGAGATCATC
>VZSC01019642.1:88205-257097 GCA_013398225.1 Steatornis caripensis
CTTTTACAGTAAGGAAGTGACTTTGTCTTATCTGCACAGAATTTAATATAAGAGGGCTTGTAGATTGAGTCCTGTCTGTTGTGTTTTGTTATGCAAGCTTATAATTTCTATGGATTTCTTTATTAGTTCTATTTAAAATTCTAAAAAATCTTCTTAAGATTTTTTTTTTTATCTTTCACTCTTCAATTCCTGTTATCCTTTGAGTGACTTTATGTAATACCTAAGCAACATGCACGCTGAAGTCCTTGCTGCTTATGGAGTTTTACAACCTTTAAGTTGAATTGAAGTTCTCTGGAGCTTAAAAACCTCCTAATCTGTGTGGTAATGAAGCATCAAAGTCTAACGAAAAGCTCAAGTGACTCTTCAAAAATATTGGCACTAGACAAACGTACATTACTGAATTGTTCATCTAATGCCATGACCAAGAATTGCTTAGGTACCTAAACTCAGGCACTATGTCTGTTCCTGCTTAAAAACACTCAAGTGTTTAAGTGGCCACATATTTTTAGGGCCTCTTGGTTGCAATTAAACACCTGCTTGAAGTGAGGTCTGCACTGTAGTGTTCCTCTGAGCCAGAGCAGAAGTACTGCGCGCTTTCCAGGACTGAATTCCAAAACTTTAATTAGCATTCAACTAAAATGTTTAAATTATTAAGTCTTCATATATTTTATTCTCATCTGAGAAAAACACAAACCTGCCAAGCACCGAAAGATCCGGCTAACTTTCTGCAAACTTCTCTGCATCTCTGAAATGCAGCTCTGTTGCATTTTCAGGGCCAGATCTGCCTCTCATCACCGCCCTGTAACATCAAGAGCACTGTGACACTTTGAGTTGTCTTCGCTCTGATGCCACTGACTTGAGACAAGCACAGAGCCTTGCTCCAGTAACTGCTGCACAACCTTATCGTCCTGCCGCGGGTCTGAACTGTGCCTCAGCGGAGCAGCTCAGCAGCCCCCGTTCACGCTAAGGTGTATTGCAGCTCACAGCATATTTAAACCAGCCAAAATTTCATAAGCATTTCCCTAGGCTCAGGACCTTAGTCAGTAAAAGGCCAGCTAGACCTGTGCACGCATGTTGCTACAGCCGTTACGGGGGTCCTTGCTCCTGGAGAAGGGCAGATGCTCGCTGCAGCCCCTGCACGAGCAGGTACCCAAAGGGCTGCTGTGGTCCAGCATCGGGTAAACTCGCCCGTAGGGAATAGGCTTGGGTTTGGCTAGGCTGCAGGATCAGGTCTATACACATACCTACCTGGAGACACGTTCGGTGTTACGTCTGGAGATTAAAGACACACTTAGCACTGTGTTACGAATCAGATGTGTTTATTGAGGAAAACACCCGTGCCCCCAATATTTAAACTGCAATAATTAACATAGAAAGATTTCATATTACATGATATAATTATTTGGACATTTCACGTGTGTCTATTGCTAAAGCCCCCAATGAACTACCTCACAACACAGTCGGGTTTATACATGAGAAAAATACCCTTTAAATATAAAGGCTTTGCTATACTGCACACAATTCTGCTTGCCAGAGGCAAAAGTTCTGCTCTTCTGCCAATGTCAAGCTTGAGGAACTCGGTTGAAGCCCCTGGAATTACATTCATATAAAGTATTAAAAAATTGCATAAACCTCTCATTTTTAAGCATTAAACTTATTCTTCCTATAAAGCATAAGCTTCAGAAATATCTATCTTCAGATTGCTGCGTATGCCAATATTCACTCAGAACCAGAACCAGAACTTCTGTAGAGCTCATTAACTGTTCAAACAGGGGTTTTATCCCCAATTCTCCACACTTGTTTTGTTTCCTTCTTTTTTCCCTGCTCCTTACTTTATATTTTATTTGCTTTTTCCCATCCATTTTTATGCAGAAATAGAGACTGAAAAACAGAAGCAGAGAGAAGCAAAAAATAGAAGCAAAAGAACAGAACCAGAAGGAAATTACAGATAGGTAAAGTGAAGGGATGAAAAAATTTGTCAAATACTTACTAAACAGTTTTAGATGAGAAAATAGTCGCTTCAAAACCTAAGGATTGAATTGGTGTCTAATTCCAAAATGTTGCTCTCCCTCTATCAATTCTAAACAATTCCAAGCAATAGGTGCCAGTGGGAATGAAAATTCCCTAAGCAGGAAAATCTTACTCTTTCGCGTCCATACATCTACCAACTTTGTTGGCATTTGTGTTTTACCTCACAAACACATTCTGCTGGAGAGCCGTTGGCTTCCCACGAGCCTCACACAGCCTCAAAGCACAGGGAGCACTCTGCGGGAAGCTGTAGAAGGTGTCCGTAAATTATAAACCACAGATTAAATAATCTTTTATTTCTCTTGAATTGAATGAAGCTGTTGAGACCGAGGACCTGGTAGCCTGACTGAGTAAGGACTCGCTCGGCAGTTGATGATGTCTTATCTAGGCGGCTGTTTTGGGTGCTCTGACCACCTCCTGGGCGTTCTTGCTTCACACGGGCTACAGAGGGAAACAGGGATCCTAAATTTAGATGCTGTGGACATGGCTGAAGGGAAATGGTGTGCCAACACTGCAGGATACGGCATCTCAGGAAAAACTGATGACTTCGCTGATGGTGTACAATATCCTCATGTTACGACAGAGGAGGGTGGTTGCTGCCTGCAGCGGGCTCTTCGCAGCCCAGAGGGCATGCTGAGCACGGAGGGCCTGAAAGCTCTGGCCCTGATGCAAATGTTGGGCTCTGGGGGCTCTCCCGCTTCGCTCTCCTTGGAAGCACCTGATTTCCAGAACATGCTGCGCTGTCCTTCTTTGGTCTCTACCCTCCTCCACCCCAAATCTCCAAGCTCCTGGAATCAGCGCCGAAAACAGAAATTGGGAATTTAAACCACTTCAGCTGAGCTCCTGGGGGCTTGGGGCGCTGCTGCAGAAGGCACTCGTCCAAAGCATTGTTCCAAAACTCTGTATCCTCACTGTCCACCACACTTCTTGAAACTGAGCCTGTCATAACCATAAAAAGCCAAGGGTGGAAGAGGTTTTGAGGTCACTGAGTGCAACTGCTGTCACAAGAGTTTCTCATCAGAATTTGCATTTTTACATTACTCCTCCTACAGAAGCTGCCTTTGCTTTGAGGTTTTCCCTTGCTATTCACAGCAAACACAAGTTGCATCACTTCCATTTTTTTAAAGTCCTGTTGGTAAGGCTCAGTTAGAGGTCCCAGAAACCAAAGGCTTCTTATTTACTTCACTTTTTGGTTAATTATTTGTGTTGAGTGATCCCTTTAACTGCAGGATAGCATGCCTGAAAACAAATTGAGCTGCTGATAGTTTTTGTATCTAATAGCATTATGAAGAATAATAATATTAATTGAGGAGTATGAGCAAGTGGTTGTGGCTTTAGCAGAATGCTGATTGCTCTCCAAAGGAATTTGGGTGCCTAAGAGGACTGCAGGAGCGCAGACGATCAGTGCGCTATTGATCCAAGTGAGATCATAGGACCGCTGTGCGTTTTTAGGTAGCGCTCAGGCCCTGGCTGGCCCACGGCACAGTAGAGGATTTATTTCTCTGTCAGTGACTATGGTATTTCCTCCCGCTGGGAAGTGCCAAAGAAAATAAAATGAAACAAAACTAGGAGCGAAGTGAGTGCAAAACTCCAAAGTCCCTCAGTAAGCACTTATGTAGCCTAAATAATGAATCTGTGTCAGATAAGCCGTGACCTAATTTTCAGATCTGAGCTTTGAGGAGTTTGGCTTCAGGCCGATTTCACAGGAGGTGAAGCCTAATTGCAATCCCGGATTCAGAGTCCTCACAGTTTTGGTGAATTTCAGATCCAACTCTGTAATCTCCGATATTAAACGTGATCTGATTCTGGTTTGCTGCCCTCAGGCGAGCTTGCGTGGAAGTGTGTTGCATTGACTTGACTTCTACTGAAGTCCCTAGCAAAATTTTCTATAGCAATTAACAACAGGCAAGATTAAGCCAATAATACACATTTTTCCCTAATAACCAAGATTACGAATAACGACATATATTAACTCCCATAGATGCTTCTTAGCCAAGCAGAAAACAGTTTAAGAGTGCAACTTTTTCGGTGTTTGAGGCGGGCCAAGAAACCTCAACAGAGCAGGCTTGTTTGGAGCATTGCTGATGCTTCCTGTTGCCAGTCAAGTTAGCAATAGAGCACACGCTCAGAAAGCCACACGTTTGCCACATCTGAGGGCAAGGAGAGGAATTTTCAAAATTTCTCCATCACTTCAGTGCTTTCAGTAGTGCTCCCCTTCCCATGGACTGAGCCCTGTGGTGGGGAACCAGAGCACGGTCTGTAGGTCTGAGGTGCTGCTCGGAAGAGCGAGGACCCTCGTGCAGAAAAGCTCGTCTGCCGCACACGGCGAAGCTGAGGCCGTGGGAACGGCTTGTTCCCCAAAGGGCGTCCCGGTTGACGTTGCTGAAAAGACATGGCATTGTGCGAAGGATCAGCCTGGACTTTTTGTTTAGTACAGGATTCTTCTAAAAAACCACCTGCTTCAAAAAACTAGGAAATAAGAGAAGGAAAAAGGATGAGGGAGTGAAGTGACTTGGAGTCTGTGCCACAAAGCATGGAGGCTGCTGCTTGGCCCAGGGCCTTGTTTCAGTGAAAGCTATTTAACGTTTTTATAATTGATGGCAAAATTGCACACTATTAATGGGCTCTCTTTATGGCTATAATTTATTCTTATTTCTCAGAGGCAACAGAGTAGAGGCCAGATTGCTTTATCCTGTGGTATTAAAACGCTTGGGGCTGAGAAGCTTAACACTGCTTTGTCAGGATTTTCTCCATCTGGCAAAATAATAGAATAAAATCATCCTATGCAGAGAGCTGCTTTATTTTTTTAAAGAATGGTCTTTCTCTTTCAATTCAAAGCCTTCAGGGAAGGATGGGGGGAGGCGGGTATGTGAGTAAATGCGTATTTTCATTCATTAGCTGCCTTTTCTATATTCAGGAGCTATGAGTCCTGACCACCAGTCTCGCTTAAACTTCTCTGGGCATTAGCTGTGTGTATTGAGGGGGAGGCAGATAGAGGTTACAAACCCTATTCAGAGACATGAAAGGTTTACAGGGTCCGAAGGGGTGAGGAGATCCCAGTGGAAGTTACAATGTCATAGACGGAGTGAGCTGACTCTTACAAAAATCAATTTCTTTTCTTTAAGAGGAAAAGAAAGAAAGAAAACATGGATTTAGTTTTCTCCACCCCCCTCCCAACCATTAATGGCAAAAGGATTTTTGGTTTTCATCCGTGTTTATCAAAATAGAAAGTAGGTATGTCTAGCAATGAATCACGTCAGTTGCTCATGACCCTTCGAAAGTTTCTTGGGTATTGTGAAGTCACCTGGTCCATAGGACGAAACCTCACCAATACATACCATGAGTTTCTGGTGACATTACACAAGTAGCAAATTACTGCTATTAGGAGTATTCTGAGTGTGCTCACAGAAACCAAGCTACGTCAGTTGACAACATCAACCATGCTCGAGAAATAAAACTCTTACTGGGTTTCTGAAGCCAGAAACTAAATCTGTGTCTAGATGTTTTGACGTGAACAGTTCACCAAGCTCTGGTCATGTAAAGGAAAGAAGGCACAGGTATGCAAGGGGAAAAACCTGAATGCCAGTGAAAATTGATTGTAGTAGGGTCTCAAGGATGAAGGGAAAAGAGGAAGAAGTGAACTGGTACCAGGCTTTGTAACTTTTTGGTCCCTTGCCTCCCCACACTGTAAGAATTACACTTCAAGTAAATGCCTGTGTTACTGCAATTCGTAGAGTAAGAGGACCCGAGAATACTCTTTCATCCTTCTTTATCTAAGCTTGCCAGTAAGCCAGAGCAGCTCAAATAACATCTATCTTCTGGACTGTCCAAACACCATAGCCCTCAGCTGAGGGCCACGTCTGAAATCGTGCTTGGCAAAGTCTGGAACTGAGATCTAAATCTTGGATTTTCAGAAAGAACAAGCGTCAGAAGTGCGTTTGTGCACTGTTGTGGTCTGATGTCATGCAGGCTACTGCCAAAGAGGCAGGATAGGATTTGAGGAAAATGTATCGTACTGAGCTTTCTTACGTGGCACAACTAGGTCACTATTTAATATTGCTTATGAAAAGGTCTAGAATCCCCAGGTGAGAACAGAGGCTGAGAACTGTGCATATACAAAGTCTCTTCCCCAAAGAGCTTAGTATTTAAATAGAAAAGATGGATAAATAGTGAAAAGGAAGACACTTGGAAGTACATTGCACAAAGTCCATAGCAGAATGCAGCAAGAAATGTCCTGTAACGCCCGAAACTCCTCTGTCCTGTCCCAGAGTTTCAGCTACCAGCCTGAGAATCAATAATGTCATCATCTTTGCTTTCGTATGAGCTATCCATAAACCTACTCCAGAGTTGCGGTTGCATGCTCCTGTTGTAAAGAAAGTCTTAAATACAAGCTTTGACTGTTTTTTTTTTGAAAAACGACATCAAAATACTACTCCATAAAATTCAGTTTATAAGATTTCCCCATCTCCTGAGCACAGGCACCTTGCCAGCGGTCCGTTAGCCAAAAGGTCTTGATATTGCGTATTCTTCCCATAATCTCGTTATGTTTTAGTCTGTGTTTACACAGCATTGTTTTTAGAAACCACCAGCAGATCTGTGGGTTACATGCTGGATAGTCCGACAACAATCCTACCCTGAGCCAAACCAGAGGAATCTGTCAGGTGTGGGTCTTGCAGTGTTTTAGGTTTCGTTCTGGGACACTCACAAAGTTCCTTGTTTACCCTAGCAATGAGGTAAGATAGGAAACATAAAACAAGGTGTTGCCTAGTAAAAGCAGGCGACTGTTGTTCAGAGAAAGGTAAGTCTGGGCAGCAGTGGGAAGCCGGAGAGCTGCTCACATTGCGTCGTTGTACCTCAAGACCCCAAGAACGTTTTCATTGGGAAGAGAAATTTCATTCAAGAATTTAGGATGATTAAGTGTTACTGATATTCGGTCCTTCACATTCAGGTACGTCAAATGGAGCTGGAACAAGGTCTTAAAAGTCTTTTCTTGGCACATTTCTGATGCGCGCCATGTGGATAATGTTTGCCTGTTGACTTTGTCATTCACAAGGAGCTCTATCTTGAGGTCAGTGGGGCTGTTTGAACAGCTGGGAAAATGAAAGTTCAAGTGGCAATAGATCAAGTAGAGGCCTTGTTTCCGTATCACCAGCTCCTCACTCTTGCACTGGATGTCTTCACAAACACCCTTCTCGACCAAGCTCAGTTTTGAACTGTTTACTGGATTGGACACTAGAAAGGAAAGCAAACAAGTTTTAAAATGAGCCGCTGAGCTCTAGTGACCTGCAGTCAGCCTTACTGACTTGCAGCCATGTATTTCCTGGTAACAGAGATCCCCGCTCAGCGGTTTTCCTGCAGGAAGCTCCAAGAAAAAGCTCTGGCCAGATCGCTGAGAGTTTACACATGGAAGTGGGATGTTAAAAAGTGCCAAGGACTTACACAGCCCTTGGGAAACCCAAGGCAGGGAGATGTCGTAAATAATGGCAATATTCTGCAATATCTAAAGGGAAATAATGGAGATGTATATTCATGTGTTTGTGTGCGGGTGTCTATTCATTTTTTTCTTACCAAGCTAAAAAAAAAAAGTTTATGTGATCCGATAGGGGTTTTACCAAACACACCCACATTTCAGGAAAGCTAAGGAATTTTTTCCTATAAAATACCCGTTTGGTCAAAAAGCTATTTGCCACTAAAACCCGTTTGAATAACACGAACAACCTGCTCTTCAGGCAGCTCTGCAATCTCTTTGCCAACTCTTGCCCTCAGCTGGGGTCCCCACTGACCTCNAGATAGGGGTTTTACCAAACAAACCCACATTTCAGGAAAGCTAAGGAATTTTTTTCCTATAAAATACCCGTTTGGTCAAAAAGCTATTTGCCACTAAAACCCGTTTGAATAACACGAACAACCTGCTCTTCAGGCAGCTCTGCAATCTCTTTGCCAACTCTTGCCCTCAGCTGGGGTCCCCACTGACCTCTCATGTACGCAGCGGCTCTCTTGGTCGGGACGTTCTGTAGGATTCTTAAATAGTCCTCGGAGGTGTTCCCTGAAAGAGACAACAGATTAAGTGACCACTCCTGATTTTTTGGGGGTTTTTTTGGTACTGTAAAATGCTGTCAGCATTTGGCACCTCATTTATTTGCTGTAACTGCGCTATGGACAAACTCCACAGCAGCAGCTCCAAAGCGACGAGCAGCGGCAGCCAGAACAGGGTGCAGGAGAGATGAATCTTACGCCTTGGCTGACGATACCTGATGTGCACAGGGAACTCACGGCGGTGTGACTGGACGGGTACATTTAGAACAGTCTGAAGCTCCGGTAGATTGCAGCTACCAGTGCAAAAACTTGTATTTCTTATTCTCCTTCTTACAAACAGAAATTAAGTGCAGCTAAGCTTAATTTAACCAAATTATTCGTGAGGTGCAATTACAGAAAGAGGCTTTTCGACACCTAACTGGAACGCATTTCTGAAAACGGCGCGCTCTCAAACGTTTCTCTGTCCTCTCGCGGTTAAAACGTGGGTGTCTGCAGGACTTCAGGCGAGGTTTTGGCGGCTGCTCCCCGCGCCTGCTCCTGCGGCGCCGCGCACAGCCCCGCGCCACGGCCACGGGCGCCCGCGCGTCACGGCCACGTCCCGAGACGGCCCCGCGTGGGCCGGGAGGCACCGGGGCTGCCCCCGCGGGGACGGCTCCGGCCCACGGGCGCATCCCAGCCCCTGCGCCCCAGCGCTTCCCCTTGCGCTTCGTCTCCTTGCCAGCCACATTTCACCTCCCCGCCCGCTCTGTGTAAGCTTTTCCTCCTCTCGCCTTACCGGGCATTCGGAGAGCGGCACTGATTGTTCCTCCTGTGTTTTGTGGTTATAGAGCGCAGAGTTTGCTCTGCCCGGTGCAGCGCACAGGCTTACGGATACACTGACAAGATACCGATTCAGGAAAACGCTGAACGGCCCAGTGGCTACACCCAGACGGGTGGGTGAATGGTTACTTCTCATTGCATTCGCTCTCCTCCTTTACACCTCCTGGCCCTGCTGCAGCTGCAGCAGGGATGTGCACAGGAGTTCAGGTGGGAGCTTGGGTATTTNGGTGCAGCGCACAGGCTCACGGATACACTGACAAGATACCGATTCAGGAAAACGCTGAACGGCCCAGTGGCTACACCCAGACGGGTGGGTGAATGGTTACTTCTCATTGCATTCGCTCTCCTCCTTTACACCTCCTGGCCCTGCTGCAGCTGCAGCAGGGATGTGCACAGGAGTTCAGGTGGGAGCTTGGGTATTTCCTGTGGTTTATGCTACTGCCAAATACCAGGAATAAAGTACGAAGGAGTTTCGGTAAAGTCTGACCAAATTATACTCCCCTCTCCCAGGGTACACAAATCACCTAAGATTTCCCATGACTCCGTTTATAAAATCCGTGTAAGAGTCACCCACCCTACAAGGGTCTCTGAAGGACTGGTTAATACACAAAAGTTAAAAACTAAGTTCTACTAAAGCTTGATGCTACCCCATGACACCAGATGACATATTTCCCGTCCCTCGCATGAACAAGGAGCCTACTAAACGCGGAGTGAGACAAGGATCTTTGGTTTCATAGCATTCCTGAAACTAAGGGTACAAAAAAAGAGTTTCAAATCCCCAGACCCATGCAGTATCTGCACGGCCTGATTTCTACGAGGTACTTGGTCAGGAGGATGGATAAATCAGGGAGAAAGTGGTCCCATGCACAAGTTCCCCTGGTTGGCAATTTGTAACATCGCGCCCTTTGCGCTCCCCGTTGGAGAAGGAGGCCGTGGATATCTTGAAAGAATTGCAATCTCTCTCTGATTTCAGTAGTTGAAACACTTTTGAGGGAAGCAGGTGCTCAGTGCGCTCCAAGAATGAGTAAGTTGTGTATCAAAGTCCCTCGGCTGCGCTGGAAAGCCCCAAAATAAAAACAAAGCCGGCTTTCCTGATGTTACTCATGTCAATATAGTGTTTTAGCGAGTGCACAGACATGACAGAGGTGTGGAGATATGGCATAGGATAGGAGAGAACCCTTCTGGCCTTTATTACAACCTGAAGCTGTCCCGGTGGTAGCAACAGTCTCTGGTGATGCATAGCCAGCTCCCTGAACCCTCTTGCATTACAGGTGCCCTTCAAGAAGGGAGAGTATTTTTACAGAAACTCAGTGGCATTTAGGGGGTTTACCCTATAAAGCAGAAAATCCCCTGCTGCTGAAGCAGGCTTTGGAAGCTGCAGCCCTGCAACACCTGCTGAGCAAGCAAAGTGCTGTGCCTGCACGCGAACAGCCTGGTGCTGCCGGGAGCCCGCTCAGTCATGAGCTGTCTCAGGATATTCCGCGCATCTCTCAAGACCTACTCCTCACTGATCTAGCTGCACTTTGCATTTCCAAAGCTGTACTTGCATTTATCGATGTCAGCAAGATTTGTGTGTGTGTGTGTGTGTTTAAGCCATTTATTCAGTGACATCGGCTGTGTTTCTGAGAAGGCAATTTATGGGAAAAAAAATGTATTATAGAGACATTTCCGGTTCTTGGACTGCTGAGGCAGCTTATAACTGTCTTCTAGTTTTATTTCTCAAGTTAATTCTTTTATCTGAAGCATTTCAGCGCAAGCCAGGAGAGGCTGAAATTACTAAGGGTTGCAGGACTGATCAATGGGTATGTTCAATCACGTCGCCTAATTAGCTTTGCACCTGTAACAGTGTAAATCAGAAGTAATCCCACTGCAGTCCATAGGAGTATACGAGCTAAAAAACACTCTGAGGAGGAGGAAAAGCGAAGCTACATTTGGGTCTAAGTACCAAAGAGAGCACCCTGGCTTCATTGTCTGCTGTGATGCACGGATGCTGTAGATCAGGCTGCTTGAAGGAAGCGTGCTGATAAGGAAGGAGTCTTAGGAGGAAGCCATTTAGGTTATTCGGTCCTAAAGAAGCGATCAGGAGATAATTCGCTTCTGTCTTCCTGATCCCTTTTAGCGCAGGATGAGCATCCAGAGGGCGCGGCCCTGAGGAAAAGGGCCAGCTGTGGCCTCACTGACATTCCCATGATTTCCACCTGCAGTGCAAGATGGAAAGAGTCTCATCAGAACACAGCAGGACCTAAATAAGCTGTGTCCTGCCAGGAGGAACCCAAGGGCTGCGTGACGTGGATATGTGGGCTGCTGCCAGCCAGCTACAAAGAGGTGTAACTCTGCCTGGGCAACTCACCTCACTGCTGGCTGCCTCAGTTTCCCCACTTCTGAGATGAGCGTAACTGGAGCAGACACATGGCAATGAACTCAAGAGCCGAAAGCAGCATGTCAGAGTGCAAGGTGTTGCCACCCAGACATGGAAAGCCCCTCAAATGGGTTTTTTGAGGCTTCTCCTAGTACCCGTCACTTCTTACAGTGACATTCCTCTGCGGTGCGTATGGCATTACAGCTAGCTGGAGGCTGTGTGGACAGGCACAAAAGCAGGTCAAAAACCTGAACTTATCTCATGAGGTAAAGAAATACGAGCAGGCAACAAACAGCTTTCAATTCCTCCATACCCCCCACTGATTTAAGTGCTTATAGAATTAGGCAAGGTTATTTCGTACATCTCTGCCAGCCTGCTAGAGTTAGGAGAACTTGCCTAATTTAACTTCTCAGCAGCCACTCTCTGAAGTCCCCGAGGCTATCTTTAAGACTCTCCTTCCAGTTACGTGCCCTGCAAACAGCTGCCGACTGGCACGGTCCCAGCTGAGTGATGCTGTGACAGGTGCCAGCTGGGTGGTGTCCTCTCCCGGGCTCAGCGGCAGAGCTGGGCTCTGCCCGTGGCTGTGCCTGCCACGTGTGCACCGAGTGCGTTTGGTCTTCGAGAGCCCAAGGACTGTCCCTCTGGTCCTGTGCATTGAAAGGGGACTGAACTCGGCTGCCAAAGTTGCCTCCTTCCAAAAGCAGAAACTTTAGAAGTAGCCCTTTCTTCGCTTCAAATTTAGGAAGAACTTCTTATGAACTCACCACTGCACAACTACCTACTGCAAAAATCGTAGAGTTTAAGGCCAGAGCTATCCAAATCTCTAGCCTGCTTGTCAGTGTAGCATAGGTCACGATTTCATGACCTATTCATCTACATATGTATATATATTCATCTATAACTTGCGTTTTAAGTATTGGAGACATGGAAGATCTAACATTCAGCATTTTGTAGCAATACCGATCATCTCATTATTAATTAGATAAGCAACCAGCCCCCGTTATGACTAACTGGAATCTGTCTAGCTGCATTTTCCCCCGGATGCTTGCCTAGGAGGATGCCTGTGCACTCTTTCTAGCATTTGCAAGCCCAGGCTTGTCAACATTTTTCAAACTGAGAAACGCAGCGCATCTGCCCTGATCTCCCCAAGAGCAGACAGAACCTCATGCGGTTTCATATACATGCACACAAACGCATGCATGTGCTGAAGCTGAGAAGGCAAAACTCTATATTGTCTAAATGTGAAATACCCAATTCTGAAGAACCCACCATCATGGGACTCATGACTAACAACCCAGCAATTTCATTAGTGTTGCACTGGGACGATTCCAGGCTGGGAGAGACCAGATATAGCTGCAGAAGGTCAAACTGCACCCAGAGATACTGCTGCAAATCTGGAGAGGGTTGTTCGCTTCACTGGCTTCAGCCTGATTTACTCTAGGGCGGCAATGAGGGGCATGTCACCTATATTATCTTAATTTCTGAGAGCCAGATTTTTATTTGGGAACCTGTTTCCCATTGAAACTGTGAATGAGGTGCTGGATTTCCTTGCCTGGTCTGTCCATCAACTGCTAATGCCTCTCACTGCCAGACTAAAATATCTATAAATAGTGTGCGTGCACGCATGTATCTGCAGGTTTTTCCTTCTATAAGTGAGAAGAGATTTTGGGGTCATGTATTTGCGGTTCAAAATAACAAGAAAAGCCATCAGTCCAGGATTACATCATCTATGGGGAAACGAGGCTCAGAGAGGACAGCAAGGAGAGGGTGAGGGCTGACCATCTCTAGACCTTGGCACGTCATAAATTTCTCTGGGGCTTAGTATTCCCTCTAAAAAATGAACCTGACAATAATACCTCTCTGGCCCCTATTAAGATACGATTTGATATTTATGCAATGTGTATGAGTTTCCACAGAGAAATATTTCCACAGAAAGAACATTTCGCAAACATTTAGTTCATGATTAACGTAATTCTTTCCCCCTGTTGCTCAGGTACTCCACCAACAATGGCACAGAGCTTTTGAGGAGATTGATATACTTTTTCACACAAGCATTTAATTAGCTGAGATTGCATCGCTCTCAGCTACTGCATGCGGACTCCTGCGCACCCATCGATTGAGGACTGACAGCTGAGTCAGGAACAGAAACCTTCTGTAAATCTGCTCTAGTGCCCACTGGTGTTTAGCTAATAATAGAACATAATCTCATTGGAAATCTAAATGAAATCATTGTGGTTTTCCTGCTTCAATATTACAAAATTAATTCAGAGACGCTGTAGCCGTCTCTGCGCTACCGTCCGTTTGCATTACAACACGGTCTCTGCCTGGTGAACGCCAGCTGCTCCCACCAGCACAATCCTGCGCCCCCGTTAGCATCTCCAAGGTGTTTTGCACAAGCAGGTCCCTGCAGCCCCCGCATTGATACCAACAGCGGGGCTGGAGCAAGGCTGAGCACCAACCTGCAAGTCGGCGATGCTCATTTCTTTTCTTGCTTGCCCACTTTCACAACGCAGGGCTTCGAGGCCCTGTGGTGAACGAGCTGCGTACAAAACACATCCAAATTACGCTATCAACGTCTGCGCTGCCTGAGAGGCAGAAACAGACCCAAATCTAAATGCACAGCAACTTCAGCCTCACCACAGTCCCCATCCTGAAATGTTTCTCACGTTTGTGTTTCTTGCTGCTCTGCAGCTGCTGGATGGGACCTTGCAGCGGTTGCTGCAGCTCCCCGCTTAGAAGTCAGCAAGCGATGCCTGGCAGCGTATGACAGAGCTCCCTGCTGAGGGGGACTCCGTAAATTACCCGCTGGGATATATTAATCACTTAGCCCTGCTTTATGCATTTTAAGAGAAAAATAAAAGGCCATTATAATTTGCTTACACTTTAACGCTCCATTACCCTGCCAGACACACAATAGAGACTGATAGGCAATGAGGGGCAGGCGGATAGAACTTGCGCCCATCACAAACAGCTTTCAGCAACTCTTCCTGCCTTGTGGGTTTTCTCTGTCATTCCCTCCTTTGTCTTTCGCTAATGGCACCATCTCAAATTTAGCAGCAGAATTCGGAGCAAGAGGGTGCCTGTAATTGATATTGACCCAAAGACAGAAAGGTTTCTGGCTAATGAAACGACGTCTTGTACATTCCTGGAGAGAGCACCTTCCTCCTGCCTGGCACCTGCCAGTTATTGATGAGGAGAAAAAGCAACCGGCACACATTGCCTGATAGCAAATAATAAATATACCTCTCTATATGTTGCAATGCACTTTTGGATTAGTGAGACCTCTCCTCCCTGCCTGGGGAATGCCAGCATTGCTCATGCTTTGCTTTGAAATGATTCTGACCTACAGACGGCGCCTCTGTGGCTTCTCCTCTGTCAATCACTTGACTCCACACCAACAGCTTTCACTACCTCTTCCTACCTGGTGGTAAAAGTCAGCCATGAAAACCGGCACAGTTCTGGCGACTTCTCTGAGGTTAGGCTGGCGTACAGGAGCGGCGGTTCTGCTCTGGGGCTGTACGGCCTCGCAGCTGCTGGGGACTCTCCATCCTCAATAGGCGTCTGTGGGCAGCAAGACCGATGCTTTGCAGCCCATTAGGTTTCCAAAGCTTCTTTTTGGGTGCCTTTTGGGATGTACTGGAGTGGGGCTGGGATGTGACTCGCCAAACACCCTTCTCCAAATCTGCCTTGTGTGGTCAGACCCTGATTTATTTGTGAGGAACTTCAGGTACAAAATAAAGCACTAGAAGACTTAAGAAAGACTTAGAAAGACTTAAAAAGACTTAAGGAGCTACCTAGGTGGATAGAGAGAAAGCAATATGTGCTCAGGATGTTCAGGGACATCCTAAGGGGAAAAGGAAATGCCTCCAGGTTACGGGAATTTTAAAACATAAAAGATGACGAGTAGCAAGACGTGAAGTTCTAAGGAAGGACACAGTGACATGCAGGGACTACTTTGAGACCTGTGGGCTATGAAACAAGCCGAATACGGAAGAGTCCTGGATTTAAAAATTATCCGGGATAGAGTATGCTTTGCCCAAATGATGCATTATGTCACCTGTGTGCAAGACCGCAGCTGCAGAAAAGGTGATTACCTGATTAGGGCTCTCCGGACCTTGATCTCCAATTTCCCATTCTGCCATTGCTTCTAGATCAAAATTGTGCTTCATTTTCCCCATCTGTANAAGAGTCCTGGATTTAAAAATTATGCAGGATAGAGTATGCTTTGCCCAAATGATGCATTATGTCACCTGTGTGCAAGACCGCAGCTGCAGAAAAGGTGATTACCTGATTAGGGCTCTCCGGACCTTGATCTCCAATTTCCCATTCTGCCATTGCTTCTAGATCAAAATTGTGCTTCATTTTCCCCATCTGTAAAGTGGGAGGCAGTGGTATCTCCTATCCTCCAGGACTGAGTATGAACTTGTATTTGCAAGAGGTCAAAATACTTGGTGCTAAGGGCTGTGTAACCAGGCAGGCAATGCCAATGAACGAAACAGCGCTCCTTCTGATTTACGCTAAGGAAAAGCAGAATCTTTGTACACTGTCTCTGCTATGCTAGTTAGCTTTTTTTTTCTATTTTGGGCTCCCTGTGCTCACGCCCTGCCTGTTTGAGTTCCTTGCTCTGTGCCTCTTGCTGCTGTTCTCTGCTTGTCCCTTCTAGACCTACCCCTTCCCTCCTCCCCTTCCCCACAAATCAGCAGGGAGCACACGACGGCTCCAAGCAGAGGACTACAGGAGTTTCAGTTGTTTTGAAATATGTGCCGACACAGTTGCACCCATGCCTGTGAAGATGGGGATGTTACGCCCACATGTGCAAGAGCCAGCCCTTAAAATGAGACCTAATAGTCAGATCGATGTTCACATCCTCTGGCACAAAGGCTCTCTTGCAAAGACACCTCAGGGCAGATTCAGACATACTTGTTATTTCCTCAGCCATGTGCTGGTTTCCGGAGGTACTGAGTAATTTGAAAGCTTTTTTCTTCTTCTTCTTTTTTTTTTTTTCCACTACCTTGAGTTTTCACCAAGAGGCTTTATGTGAAATGTGAAGATGTGCACAATTGGCTTATTAGTGA
Organism: Steatornis caripensis; assembly: GCA_013398225.1. Taxonomy (NCBI): domain Eukaryota; kingdom Metazoa; phylum Chordata; class Aves; order Caprimulgiformes; family Steatornithidae; genus Steatornis; species Steatornis caripensis. Next base: position 104,523 of record VZSC01019642.1, read on the forward strand.
TCCTGGGCAATATTTGCATTATAGATGAGACAAATCCCGTGTGTTGTTTAGGTGGCTTACCTGTCCTGATAGGTTTTGCGATGCCCTCCATGGCAGGATCAGCTGCCTGAAAGAGAAGCAAGAGAAGGAGTAGTTGTTCTGGGAGCACAGCACATCCATGTTCAAGTACAACCCTGCTTTAAAAGCGGATCTTCAAAGTTGCTATTGCATGCCACGAAGGCAACGCAGAGCCTGACGCGCAGGAAGCCAGCGCCAGGTGCTACAGGGCGTACGGCTCCTATAGAGCCTCCCAGGCCAGTGAGGGATTGCTGTGGAGCAAACAGCTCCAGCAAGCTCTCTGCGCTCATCCCAATGTCACCCTCAGTCATCCCTCATCACAGCCCTTTTTTTCCTAACGTAGAAAATCTACATTTCTGGCACAGCCAGCAGCTCGCTCAGTGCGGTAAGAAATGTGCGTGGGTTTTGTTGGGGCTATTTTGGAAGCACAAGCCCTGGAAACCTTACTCTGTGTCTTGCAAAGCTTGGAGACAGTAGGACAGAGTGGGACTGGACACCCTTGAAAGCCACTGTCTGTCCCTTGGGAGCCAGTAGCTGGATGAAAATAAAAGCTGTAGAGCCCCAACACAGGTCTGAGAGTGACAGTGTTGTCCTGCTTCACCTCTCCTCCTATTTCTTGCTGGGATGTAACCCCAAGGGTCCAAATGGCATGGGAAGTTGTCCTCAATCAGCATGGCCTAAGAAATTCTCAGGAAACAAGCTCAAAGTGTGAAATAGGGTAGGCTTCTTCTGTGGTCTAGCTTCTGTTTTATCACACCTCCCTGCCATTCTAACGTACAACTCTAAGCCTGTGCTTGCTTGCGTATTACTTGCACACAAGTAAAGTCACTGGCAGCTCATAAATGTCCAGCAATGCCCTTGAGGAGCAAATAAATTCTCTCAACAGCTGAGAAAAGATACTGAGAGTGCCTCGGTGCTTGAAACTCTGCGTCACGTCCCTTCACACACACACACCGGGCAGTCCTACAGTGATTTCAGTACCAGGGAGTGGTTTTTGCTCAGGCTAGCATAAACCAGCTCCTCTTATTTGGATACCAATTACCTGGGCTGATTATGCAGGCTAACCAGGCAGGCCCAATTTAGCATACAATCATAGACTATCTGGAGTTGGAAGGGAGCCATAAGGATCATTCAGTCCAACTCCCTGCTCCTCACAGGACTACCTAAAACTAAACTATGTGGCTAAGAGCATCGTCCAGACGCTCCTTCAACTCCGACAGTGTTTGTGCTGTGACCACGTCCCTGGGGAGCCTGTTCCAGCGACCGACCGCGATGTCCAAGAAGAAGAAAGTTGGGAAGCTGTTACCCGCTTTAGCAGAACATCTAATATCTCCTGGGAGGAATGAGGCACACCATGCGTGTGGTGGGAGACAACTTCATCCACAGTGGGCTTAAAACATAAGCACTTTATTTCTGTGTGTAAACAGGATAATGTGTGGTGTGGGGAGAAGGAAGATGGTTGGACAGTGAGAGAAGCCATGTTGTGTCTGTTTGTGGTACGTAATGTTCTAGCCTTAAATGTTTAAGAATACTTTTAGTTAGACTTTGGTCTAACGTGACCATGTTTTCAACCATGGCTGAAGGGTAGAGCTGCACCTGTTCCCGGCAAAGCAATGTTATCCTTTGGTCTGATGCCAAAATGCTGTGTCCTGCAGACAGAGATGGCATAGGGGCTTCATAATTTGGGTATCTGTAATATGTGATTTGTTCATTTTCTCTCCCCACACCTATGTAAGACAGAGAAGTTCTCTGTTGAGACAGTATTTCTCCAGCTGATCTTCCTGAACTGTACAGGAAGGCTGCTGGGTTAGGAGAAGAATGGGAACCTAGAGCTGTAGTTTGAAAAAACAGGCATTTCCAAGATTTTTATTCCCCTACACGACTTCCTCCCTTGCAAACTCTCACGGATCCTATGCACACGTATCATCAAATGTGCGGCTGAGAACAGTCTTGGCTGAAAACGCTCCCAAGGACCGCCTGCCAGAGCCTCAGCTCCTGCCTTGGACCCTTGCGCTGGGCTGTCCCTCTCCCATGCACACAGGGCACAAGGAAGCATTGCTTTTCAATGCATTGTATGAACATTTCTGCCCTCTGTGGAGAATTAAAGGCATTTTTGCATGAGAGAATGGGCATGGTCTGTCCCCAACTAGATTATGCTAAATGGAATCAGGCAGCAGATCCACTGCGGCTCGTCGAGAAGTGTTTGGCAAAGCGAGTGAGGCATCGTCATCAGTGAGGTGTTCACCTTGCAGCCTTCCCTCGGAGATGACGTGCAGGACAAGGCTGAGGGCTCACGGCTTGCTTTGTAGTCATAGCAACAGAAACAAAATTAAAATGTGCTGATGTGTTGTGTTCTCACCTGGGAAGTCTCCCAGTGGGTGAAAACAGCAGATACTAATGCGATTTATTTTAGTGACAACTGAGTAGATATTNCACAAGGCTGATGGCTCACGGCTTGCTTTGTAGTCATGGCAACAGAAACAAAATTAAAATGTGCTGATGTGTTGTGTTCTCACCTGGGAAGTCTCCCAGTGGGTGAAAACAGCAGATACTAATGCGATTTATTTTAGTGACAACTGAGTAGATATTCAAATACAACTTTAGAGCTTGCTTTGAAATATTACTGGCATCACTTCTTTTCTTTGCGAACAGCAAGAATATTGCGTGTAATGCCGTGATTCAGAACGCAAAGCGGCACACAGGAGCCCAAAGAGACTAAATTCTCCGGTGCCAGCTCAGGAAAAATTCATCCAAATGAACTTCACCCTGTCTGGAGTGATCTGGGTGCTGCTGCTGAAGGATCTCAGTCTTTACTCAGCAAGCAGAATAATTTGAGTTTTCTCCGTTAGAGAAAATTATAATCAAGTGCCAACAAAAGTAATTTCTGTCTTCTTTCCCTTCATGATTTTACAAGAATTTTTACCAAACTGAGACAGAGTGGTGCTGCTACAGGGTCATTCTAATGTCCTGTGTCAGAACTGTGACTATTCATTTAACCGGGGGGCTCTGAAGAGTGTATCTTCCTCTAGAAAGGCCAAGAAAACACACCCTGAAACCACAGTCCCCCAGAATCCGGCCTGGGGTCAGCTTAACTAGTTCCAGGGCTCTTTCAAGAGCGCGTCCGCCCAGCGGCTCTGCGGGGACAAACTCTTTGGACTGCTGTCCTCGAAGGAAGTTTTGCAATTTGAAACAAAAGCCTCAAGGCTCTCCCGTGTTTCTGCTCAGCGTCAAACTATCGTTACCCATCTCTGCCTGAGGGGGAAGGTGGGCAGTGGCGCTTTAGGCAGGTGGCCCTGAGTTGCGAAGAGGCAAAGGTAGGAACTCGACGTGAAAACTCCAGAAAGCAGGGCACTGTCCCCGCAGCTGAGCTGATAATGAACATCACGGGAAACAGAGCCCCGTGTGAAATTCAATTTTTCCAGTACTGACAAAACGGATTACAGCGACACCTCTAGACAGCAGGTGACTGCTGGTGTACAGAGCACCAACGGCAAGAGTGGGAACAGCTCAGTTTTCTTCTAAAATGCCTCAGTGGTTTTCCTGCAGTGTTCAACGAGTGGGAAACCTGCTTTTAGGGGCAATTTTCAGTGATTTTTTTTTTTTTTTTAAATTTTTCTTCTCATTTTTGTGAGGGTTGGCCACCAGAGGGGGCCAAGAGGCACCGATTGGGGCAGCTCGTGGCAATATTATTTTTAAGCAGACATCAGTCACCAAACAGACGATGCAGGAATGTGCTAGGTGCTGCAGGAGCAGTTTCTGGTTACAGCAGTCCCACTGCCAAAGAGATTTTACATTTTTGACTCCAACAGCCTTGAAGCCTAGATCAGCAAATATAAATAACTGCACTGACTTTTAGCATTTCCCACACTGGTGCCTTAATGACGCTGCAAAGATTTCCTCTTGCAGCTTGGAGGTTAAAAATATGGAAGCGTACAAAATCCAGAGCAGTGTCAGACTATCCAGATTACGGACTTTGGATATTCCCACAGAGTTTGTTCATCGAGGTAGGCGGCCTAGGTGTCTGACACAGCGTATCTTGCAGTACAGCGTAGGATTTGATAGGATCTGCGTGTCTTAAAATTACGTTTGTCTAGTCCTTTCTCTCCCATACCCTTTCACTGATTTTACGTGTATCTCTCTATATACATAAATATCTCCATAGATGTGGACATATACGTTTATCCAGCAGCAGTGAAATGCAGCAGTCAGAGGGTGGAGGTTTTAGCACTCCTACAAGTGTTAAGAAGGAAAATGCTGGCTGTGGACAACCATACAGCAAGTATTCTTACTCCAGAGAAAAACAGTTGCTTGTGAAGGATCTAGGTGAGCGGATGGCCTGAAGCCAAGGGTTTCTGCAGGTGGAAGCTCAAGAACTGAACTGACTTCAGCATCACACATAGTTCCAAAAAACGTAGGTTAATTCCAAAAAGCCCTAGAGTTTCTTGAGAAACCAGTCCCACAGAATGAACACTTGTTCCCTGGTCTGGAAATTCAAGAGCAGTCACAGATGGAGAATGACTATGCTCCTTCTGAACCGAGGGTATTTCGGCTCCCTGAGAGCAAGAACAGGAGTTATGCTTTTACTGCCAAATTCCTCTCGCGGCATAAAATTGCTGCTCGATTTTATTTGTTTCTCTCACACACCTCAGCTTCCTACTTTCTCCTTCAGCCAAGCTTGTTTCCAAAGCAGCTGCAATAATGTCGTTACTCTTTTAAATGAAAACCTTGCCTCTTTCAGTAATATTGTTCCTCTGGCATCTAGTGTAACTGCATTTATCCCGACGGAGAGGTAATTTAATGCTTACTTTCATAATAAGTGCAAATGAAACCTTCATTATATAGGAAAGCTGTGGCAATTCTGTAATTACCCAGGGTGTTATTTTAAAGATCTCCATTAATGTCCCACTATTTATCACATGAAAACCCCCATGTCTCATTCTAACTATGCCCAAACTGCTGCTCTTTTGGAAGAACGCTGATTTCAGGTAAATGACTCCTCTCTGGTACAACTTACTTAAAGAAATATCAGTCAAGCCTTCATGGTTTAATTTCTGGGTAATGATCATGCACAGACACACAAATTGCACAGGGTAAATTTAGTAAGAGAAAATATTGAGCTGAAAGGTCATATTTTGTTTTCCATGGCCAACTTCCTCTAGCAGCCCCGTGCTCATTCTTTCATTCTAAGAATAGTAGTGGAGGTACTTCAGCACTTGCATTTTCGCAGTAAGATTTCAAAGCCTATAAAACTCGTAAGTTGTCGTTTTACCCCAGTAAAGTTTATAGCAGTGTTCCTGGTAAGATCAGAAATGCGCTTTTTGTATTCACAACCACCTGTATGTCTGCCCTGGCTGAGTCTCTCTGATTCCCCATGCAAGCCCAGATCCACTTGAGAGCAATCCTCTTCATTATAAGAAGGAAAAAACGTCTGTAGGCAGAGGGAACAGTTGTTTTTGTCAGACCTTGCCTCACTCATATCCTCCAGTTATCCTTGCTAGAACTCTACTTTTGCATTAAAAATCACATCCCAAAAGACAAAAAACAGAGGGGCAGTGAGATACTTTGCCCTCATCCAGTGCTCAGGGTAGTTCAAGAGAGCTCTGCTTCACCGCATCGTGGTGCATCCCAGCAGACAGCACCACGTTGTGTCACACACAGAGATGTCTTTCTTGTGTTATGTCCATTACTAAAATTTAACAGTATTTCAGAGGAACACATGTAGACACTACCAGACCATCTCAGACAGTTGTTGCTCTCTGAAGAAGCAACAGGAGGCACATATAAAACCAGATAGCAGATGCTGAGGCATTGATCTGTCTTCTTTCCTCCTCTCTGCCTAACTGGGCAGGACAGAGGGTGGCTTGCATCTTGGATTATGAGCTTTCCACTTCTATTTACAGAGTAGAAACTGCGTGCTAGAAATTAATGCTGGTTTTCTTTTTCTGAAAGTTCTTTTCTCTCCCTTTTTGTTTCATCTTTCTCTCCCCTAATTCATGTGTGTGCATTTATAACGCGAGGCAGCAACAGATTTTCTGGCCACAGGATAACTTTTAGAAAGCAGTAGGTGAAAGAAAGAAAGAAAGAAAGAACGAGCAAGCCAATGAATAAAGTAAGAAATTGCTTACCGTCTTCTGAACAACTAAGACCATGACGGTGGCTAATGCAAAGATGAGTAACGCAACAAGGGTAGCGATGATGAAATACAAACATGTTTTGTTAGTTGCTCCAAGCCTCCTTGGAACGGTGTCTTCATTCATATGCATGGCTGATTCATGAGAGTCCTTCACCTGAAAAAGTGTATGCTCTTGTGCTGAGCAGATTCTTATATAGCTCTCAGAGTACGTCTCTGTATCTCCCCTTGATTGGGTTCAAGTTGCAGCCCATCTCTGCTCCTGGCAGGATTTTCCCCCTTCATCCTGGCTCATGTGATCTGGAAAAAAAACTTCATCACTTGTAGTACAAAGAAAGAGGGACCTGGGGGCGTGAAGCAGGACGCAGCTGTGAGGAGGGGAAGGAGCTTCATGTTCTTGATCAGGGATTTTGCGACGGCAGTCTTGCATGCTGCATCGGAGGTTTCTGATGTCAGAAGGTGAACAGTTACCAAGATCAGTTGTCCTCCTCCCACTACTGGCTTTCTGTCAAACTGAGAGCTATGCAAATTCTGTTTCATTTTATACTCAGTGCAGCTACTGTTCGCTACAGTAAATCACCCCGGAGCTCTGCCTTCCTGTTGCACGGAGTAACCTCTTCTTATTCCCAGTAGTGTCCTAGTACCGCGATCTCCAGAGCTCTGCGTTCAGAGGTGACCTAGGCTTTGAGTTTGGTGGCCGTTGTTCTTGCCTGCGAAGGTCTGGAGATGTTGGGTGAGATTTTCATTAAAGTATTTCATAGAAATGTGTCAGCAAGATGTCTTTGATGCAGGATGCAAGTTCTAGACAGAGGCATAGAAAGAAAGCGGTCACACCAGAGTAGCTGAAAGCATGAAGTTCGGATGTGCTCATAGAGGGTGTCTGTATTCACCTTCCTGCCCTAGCGTATTTCCAGCCAGCGAATTCATGCTCGTTTCTGTCCTGTCCACGAGCCTTTCCGCTGTCCTAGCCTCAGACTGTCACCCAGCCACGAGGCTTCCCACAGAACTCAAACGAGATTTCTTTAACTGGTAAGATGCCTACTTCCTTCCAGTGTGGAAGGGCCAGTCATTCCTAACCCTGCTCATGAGAGATGGCTCCTTGCTTTCTGGCCAGTCCAACTTGAAAGTCACTTGAGTGTCTCTGAAAATTTTCACAGCTAGATGTGCATCCTCTTTTGATTTGTATCTAGGCAAGCCAGTTAACTCATGGTACGTGATCAAAATGACTAGGAGTATTATTTGTCTCAGCTATTCCCGGTTTGGTAATACAAGGACAACAGAATGGCCAAACAGGATCTTACCAATGGTCCACCTAGCTCAACATCTTGCCTTCAGTACAGAGCAACAAGAGAGGCCTTAGGAAGACAGAAAAAGCAGGCATTATTTATTCAGTGCTAGCCTCCAGTTTCCTCTGATTTGGGCTTATGGGACTCCCAAACCAGATGTAGTACCTTTCTATTTTAAGCTAATTGTTCTTTACACCCCTGACATTAAAGAGTCCTGGCATCTTACTACTATTACCACCATCTTTAATAAAATCACTAGAGCACAGCAGTATGAAGGCTTCTATAGATTTCCAAAGTAGCGTTTTTCCAGGCATCTCTTATCACCGTGGAAACAGGCACAATCTATTTTAATTAAAGGCAGAGAGACGCAGTCTCCTCTCCTTACGGATGAGACAATAGTGTAACATGCTTGATCAGGCCTTCCTCAGGAAACCCATTGCTCAATCTCGACAGGTTGGATGAGATGGATCCTTTCCTGCTGGGTCCTACCTGGTGCAAAAATTCTGGACAGCCGCTAGCAGCAGTGGTTCTCACTCGCTCTGGTTTGTACTGGAAATTAATCTTGGTCTGCAAGGGCACGACTTACGCAGTCTTGCCTGTGAAAGTTCTTTTGAACCCTTAAAGCAGCCAGTCCTGCAGAGCAGCAGATCTGGCCTTTGGGAAGCAGAACATGGAGTTCCCCTAACACTGTCACTGCTCCCCCACCCTTCTTGACAATGTGACGGTTCGGAAATGCAGGAAAATCCAAATTACAAAGATCTTGCAGAGACTGACAGCGCCTACTATTCTTGAAAAGACGGTTCAGCATCTCTTGCTCATGGCTGAGCAGGTACATACCACAACAAGGAAGATGATCTTTGAGAGAATAATGGTGGTGTAGTTTTAAGGATGTCACATCACGCTTGGTGTCACGAGCATGTCATGCTTGGTCCTCTGTGAGCTTGTAGGATTTGTGGTTGCATGTGGATGTGCATGGTCAGCTCTTCAAACTGCAAAACACTTGTGCTAAACTTGCTTACAAGCAGACAACCAGATACTGTAGTGGTGATGAATACAAAAGAAAAAGAGATCCATGAAGGCCAATGAGGGAAAACAGGACAAATTCGACCCGTGTGTAAGCAAGTGCAATCCAGATTAAATTTGGCCTATTACTTCCTAAGCTAAATTTGGTTAGCCCATTAGCAAAGCACTGGAAACCCACAGAGTTTACTGAGTTGGAAATGCTGAAATCTGCTGGGAAGGTCACATAATAATATATAGGAGCACAGAGCATCCGCTCCTGCAGTGGTACAATGCTATACATGCAACACAGCAAAGGCAAACACCTAAAATTGCCCCAGGTAACAGCAGGATCTATGAATGAGTGTTGTGACGGGCGAGCTATCTTGAAATGTAGAAGTGAAATACTGCTAAGACAGCCGTACTGTTAAGGCAGCCATTATTTTTTAAAGAGGATAACACTGCAGAGTGAGTGGATACTTCTGTAGCTTTGTCTTGGGCAGTAAATAAACCACTGCACCTCCCTGTTAAATAGGTGCTCGTGGCTATATAACCTGGCTTGTAGGTGGTGATGCGTTTTCGGACATAAATTTAGTGCAAAGCTCTGTTACCCTCTAGTTCTTAACAACGTCAGTCCACAAACCCTGTCACACTATCTGCCTGGTTATACCTGATTTCCACAGCACAGTTCACCGCTTTCGTGCCTTCTGACCAATGTTGCATCAATTCTCACAAGCTCTGGTTCAAGAGGCTAAATGGCAGGTGCTTGCCCTGTATTTACATTGGCATGTGCTGCATCCTCTGCAGCAAAGAGCTTTTCATAAAAGTACAAAGAGGGAGACAACAAGTGAACCACAAAGCCAGCAGTTCTAATTATTTCTCGGTAGAGTTTGCAAGTGACTCTCTTTGGCAGAAAAATACAAAATATCCCAGCCCCTTGTTAATATTTATTTATCTACTCCTCTTCTGAAAGGAAATAAACTTGCTGAGAACTGAAAACCCATCCACGTGGTCAATGGAAATTCACCCCTGACTGAAGGCTGTGAGAACTGAAAACCCTTTCTGAAAGACATTAATCGCCAGCTCTTCAAAGATGCGTAGGTACGCAGCTGCCACCGAAATCCAGGGGTGCGAAGTGTGCAGATGCCTTTAGAAATTTTTGGTTTTAACCTCAATGGGAACTGGGTGCATTTCACATCAACATCATCACTCATGTTTACACCCAAGTAGTTTGCTACCAGAACCTCGTCCTTAGCTTTTCAAAGATCTAAGAGAGCTCAGAAAAGATGCACAAAAACGTACATTTTATTACCTCAAGTACTCTGGTACCCCTCCGAATTAAGGGTCTTAGATAACAAAGATGCTACTGGGCTTCTTTTAGCTTCGAAGAGAGACCGCATTAAATACAGGGTTGTTTAACTTCAGCTGAGTTGCACCTGAGCGCACACATATAAATATGTGAGCACATGCAGACACTTATAAATCACTTGATATGGAAATACAAAATCAGTAAATTGAGGTTACTGCAAAACACCATTAGCACTCAAGGTATGAATCACCTTGTTGGAGGTTTTTAAGTTTCCTCTGATGAATCATTCTATCGTATTGCACTTGAGAGTGATGTTTGTACTCCATGTCTCCGTCTGAGCCAAGGGAGATGGGTGCCTGAGCCAAGATTGACAAAACTGTTTGTTTATTTTTGTGAATCCCATTTATTGGAATCCGGGTCTATTTATGTGATCCTGATCCAAAGATTGGTCACAGAATGAAGTAAATGACACCCTGATGCCACACTCATAACACTGTTGCAAAGATTTTGTTGGCTGTCGCCATAAAATGATCTTTTGAGGAAGATGCTGTGTAACTCTCATCCAAGCCTTCTGCTCCTGCAACATATTGGAAAGTTTTCAAGAACAGCAATGCTCCTTTCTCATTTTGTTTCTCAAATAAAATTACCGAATAAAAATAGACATCAGACGGGAAGAAAATAATAGAAAAAAAGAAAGGTTAGAGCTGCCATTGTGCAGTGTTGTCTCCTTGGGAAGCTACAGAGCGTTTATTCATCTGTACAACTGTCTTCCATGTTCGAAAGAATTGTATCACTCAGTCTTGTAAGGCAATAGAAAAACAGATATATTAAATTAGCTGAAAATTTGCTATAGGGGAAAACCCACCTTTTTATACTGTAGGTGATATGCACATCCATCTCTTTTGACGTGCAGCTAGAAACCAGAGGCATTAGGATAGATAATAAAATGCAGTAATAAAGCAGTACAAATGGAACAGTTATAAAAGTGCAATAACTTCCACAGATTTGTCAGAGAGTGCGTTTGCTCGGTAGGAGTTATTGCCTGCCCAGGCAGTAACAGTTCTTCCCATGTAACATCCTGCCAAAGAAGGGAGCTGCCTGCTTTGTGGGAAAATCTTTGGTGTCTTTCAGTAGCATTTGCTGGTGAGCATCAATCCAAGTGGAGAAGCTCTTTTCTGGGTACGAAACCCCTCTGTATTCTGATTTATGGCTTGGGAGTAAGATGAAGAAGATGCATGCATCACAAAACTGGAAGAAATGGGATAATTAATAACATAATTATCTGGGGTCTGAGTTCTGGGACAGGATCAGACTCGTGCAGCATTTTGTATGTGTGTGGCCCTTCCACCCCACCTAAGCAAGAGAGTGGGGCATATAGACAGCTGCGGATGCAGATGAGGGATGGTTTCGGAAATTATGACAGTTCCTACTAGATGAAAATGGGAACTCAGGTGTCCATGGAGACACAGACATAAAGTGTACATGAGGAAAGGCATTGCTCTGGAAATGTTAGGCTGTAATAATAGGAATTTTCCTGTGTGTGAATACGAAACTTTTAGTAATTGGCCATGGTAAGAAGTGGAATCCTGAACTAAAGACTAGTTGGTCTGATTTATGTCAAAAGCTATTATTTTTGTTCCCTGTATAGAAGAAGTGTGTTGAAAGGTTTTGATTGAAGAGACATGAGTGATCTGGAGGTCAGATGGAAAATAATGAAACCTTCATAAGGATCACATCATCACTTCACTAGAAGAGCAGAGTTACATTGCGACTGAATTTAGCTGGCAGTATCATGTATCCAGATTAGAAATAAAGACCAGATGGAAGGATGGCATTCTATGTTTGACAGCTACTAATCTCCCTGTGTCTTATAAAGAGGGAAATATGCAGTCTGCCCAGCGTGGCATTCATACGCTAAAGCCTATTCGGAAATAACGTGAGAACCAGTGAAAAGCCGAAGTTGCAACTAGCTCGACATGCAGTATATACACCACAGGAAGAGCAGGAATGTAGGGTGAAAGTATATTTACAATTCTGGCAAGCTGAAAGGCTTCAGTAGTTCACTTTTCTCAAAATAATAGAATTTCACCACTCTTCTTCTCAGGGAAGAAACTGTGGAATTTTTTATTTTTTCCATCCCTATAGAGCAAGGAAGGTAAGAGCTTGCAGAATTTCCGCTGTAGCATATGTGGATAGAGTTAACTGCCTTAGGTACCAGGGCTACCTTAGATCACCTCACAATCTGGGATGGGTTTATCCTCACAGCAGCTGTTTAAGGTGGGTCAGTGTTGGTGTTTCTCCTCTGTCTCCCTGTTAAAGACAAGTAACAAAGCACCCGAAGCTGAAAATGCCCCTCTACGAGCTCGGTGGTTAAATAAAGCTGTGCACTCCAGTCTGGGGCCCCTCTTCAGGTGCTGGTGCCCACAAAGGCTCCCTGAAGAGGTCCCCAGGCCTCTGCAGAGTTGATGTGACATAGCTCAGGAGCCTGAACGTAAACAGAAAAGCTGCAGCCCAGGGCATCTTAGCTTCAGTGATCTGTCAAAATCCACAGAAAAAATCAATGGTAAAAGAAGGAAATAAATTCTACCCCCTCAGGGAGATAGGAGCTTTCTCTCCAGATGTGGAATTGGTAGAAATCCTAAGAATGAGGCAAGAGCAATATTTCAAAAAGCCTTAAATGATGAAAGTCATCTGGAGATTTTTATTCATGGCCATTAGCACAAGGTCAACTTGAAGCTACTGGTAACTTTTGGTTATGAGCTTGGGCCTGGGACACCTGCAAGCAGTAGCTGCTTTCTCCCGTAACTATAGCTGAAGGCAAAAATCACCATAAGAAAAACTGCAAGTTCCCTCCTTGGAGCAGTGTAGCACTTGGCTGCCATCAGCATTTCTAAACAGAGCTGTTCAGATCCCAGCCCTACGCAATTTACCGTTGTGCTAATTTACCACTCTGGATGAGCATTTTTCTGCAGTGAATTTTCAGAGTTGCTTGTCTTCTCACAAACTCTACTCATAGACAAGGGGGAGATTTTCATAAATGTGTTGGGTGAAACGCTTCTGGCTCCCCAGGCCAATCCTGAAGGCCGGCATCAGTGTAAGCTAGACCGTGCTTTCTTGGTAAGTGATTCACCCTGGCTTAAAATAGTTGTGTTAGGTGGGGTGAATCAGTTTGGTAATGTTTCTGTCCCCAGCCCGTATCACAGAGGGATTATAGAAACAGCCGAGACAAGTTGTTTGGTCTAGGTAACTTTCAGATAGCTAAAGGCAGGGAAATGACTGGGGTTGCTTGTGTTTTAGGAACATGACCCTCATTAGCAGGCGGGGGGCTGGGTGGTTTGATCATTGCCATTGTTGTGAAAAATCACACCGACCTTTTGGCATCACCCTTGTGAGGGTGGCAGCCACCAAATAAGCATAATGTACCATGTCCGTGAATGAAATAATAAAAGGGCATCATCAAGCAGGGATGACCCAGGGACTGAGAGCTATCATCTCAGTCGGATGCATCCAGGGAGGAGCGGTAGCCAGCAACAGTGGGATAAGGAAATCGAGGCATCGCTGTGTCACGCAACAGCGATGACTGCTGGCGCGTGATCACCTCTGGAAAAACTGGCTGTGCATTTATGAAAATCAGAGAAAATGTATAAGTCACAGGAGAATGAAAAAGCAAAATCAAAATATTAAACCTTGAGCGACAACCCTTCTTTGTCCCTACAAAGGTAAACGTCAGGCAAAATACTGCACCTGCCGGTATTTTAACTACAACAGTTACCCTAAAAATGCCCAAAGCTTCTATCAAAGCTGTATTTCTTCTGCACAAAAAGGGCATATCCACCATGGATCCTGTTTCGTTTGCCCTCCGTGGAATTAAATTTGGTGTTTCTGTCTTTGATTCCAGTCACGGCATAAAAAAGCTCTGTGCATTGATACTCCTATAATTTCTACTTCAACTTCTCTGGAATCAACGTAACCCAGGAACCATGGGTTACATTAGCAATGTCAGTCTCAATTTATGCAGGCTTATGCTGAAAAATTTAATCCTGTCTGTTCTTGAATTCCGCTCCCACCCCAAATTCCTTTATTTCTTTCTTTGACATTTTTATGCAAATGTCTTGGTACTTCCTTGGGCATACAATACACAGCAGGTTTCCTGGTGGAAAAGCAACTTCACCCTGCCCAAAAGTTGGACACTGAGACACCCGAAGGACAGTCAAGAGAGCCCATCAACAAGAACCACTGTACCAAGCAGCAAGTGTTTTTCTGGCAATAGTACTTCTCCGTACTTTTCCCCCAGGCTTTTCCACACTGGAAGCCTGTGAGCCTACGTGTGGATTTCTAGCTGATTAGAGCGAAGAGGAAGGAACGCCACAAGGCAAGGCTCAGCCACGTGTTCAAAGGTGCTACCTTGCAAACAGCTGCGCTTGGGCACCTGTGTGTTCCCACAGCAACCTGACGATTCACAGGTAGCCAAAGAGTCATGGGGTTCGCCAAGCACCAGCCACGGTTCGGTGAATCAGCAGCCAACACCGCACAGAGCAACTCGGAGTGGTGCTAAACTCTGCAAACTTGAGCTGCGGTTTCATGCAAACACTTTTTCCTTCTATTAGACTCTATGGGTTCATATGCCCTAAATTTTCACTCTCGGTTTCAGGTATGAATGAATTCAAAAACTTCAGGTAAAATTCAGCTAGAAGAAACTACCTAGTTTGGACTAGTTTCAGTACAAACCTAAGCAAAACCACAGAATTGCGCATGGTTTCCAGACCAAACCATACATTTCACCTAGTTTTTTGGGGTTTCATTATGAAATTTTCATGGAGTCTGAAAAAAAATCAGCATAAAGTTTACGCACTTTGAATTGCTATCTATGCACTTTTGTCTACTGGCAATATAATGGTTGACCATGCAAGTCTTTGCTGTCAGATGCCTGTTGCAAAGAGACAGTTCCCTGCACTGTGTAAGCCCCCGGTTTGTTTTAAGTGAAAATAGATTGGTTTGTTGGCCCTCCTTAGCTCCTGAGCTTTGGATGTGATTTTGGCCTCATAGTGGTCTTGTTAGTATAGATTCAGCCTTGAATACATACCTGGAAGACAAAAATCAAGGATTCTCTTTGTTGTGGTGGGAAATCTATGGATGGTGCAGGCAAGGCACAGACCAGGCTACACCTTTTATATCTCGGAGTTTAAAGAGACTGGGAAAATACCAAGACTCTAGTGTTGCTCTCTCTTATTGATTAACAGCAGCTTCTTCCAGTAAAAGATAAAGCTTGGATCATTTCTAAGTCAGGCCAGGGAACTCATCGAGGACTTGCTAGCTCAAGCTACTCACACGCATGTGAGTGTGGTGCAGGAAGGGCTGTGCGCATAAAAGATTGCTTCAGCCCTGAATCCATGACCGTCAAGTAGTAGATAAATGAAAAGAAGAGCGAGATGAAGGATGGGCACTACTAGAGGTATATTATACTGTAGAAAATTCATCTTGAAATTTAACACATCTTTAGTGATACATAAGCAAATGTGCGTATTTTTGCTGGATACATTTCCGAAGGCTGTGTCTCACCTACTGAGCCAATTCTGTCATTCGGGATACATCAGTACTAATTCTCTTGCTGAATTCCTTAGAAATTACCTTATGAACACAAGTGAACCAGGAAGCTCAACTAGACTGGAAGATTTCATTTTAAAAGACAGCTAGCTTTCATTTCAAAGACTTCGGGTCATGATGGACATGCCATTTCTTTCAAGGAGTCATGTCAATGTTTAACTAGCTTGAGGCTCACGGATTTGCTTCTCTTTTCTATCGGATTGACAGAGAGTCAGACAGAAAGATAGAAAAGAGGAAAGCCTTGTGGTTTGTTTTTTCACGTCTTCTGTCATTAACTCTCATTTCCATTGGTCAAAACTTTCCTTTTCTTCACTTAAATTCACATGGTCCCAGGTTCAAATTTCCTTCTTTCCTCAGTTTGAATAAATAAATAAACAAACACAATTGCTCAATTTTCTCGCAGTAAGGGTATTTTCTAGACCCCAAATCATCTTCTCACTCCTGCCACTGCAATTGTTTAGCAGGGAAATTCTGTAAAAGTGTGTTTCTCACAACACGCAGGATGGGAAACTGCAAACTGCAGCTTCGAGCAGTGCTTCGAATGAGCAAATACACAGCAAACAATTGAAAGTTAGAGGCACCCACTCAAATGCAAAAATATCCAGTTCTCTCTGTGGCCAATGATAGATGTAATTAGGCACTTTCAAGATGTATTTGACAAGCTGATTTGTTTTGTTTTGGTTTAGCTTGGGTTGTTTAGTTTAGGTTTTCTAGAGGGGGTTGGACCATGGGTAAAACTCAGACCGAAAGGAAATCTGGTTTCATGCCTGGGCTCTGCCACAGCCGTCCTGCCTGAGCGCCGTGTCCCATTTTCCCCAGCAGCATGCTCACCCAAGTGGGAGCTGTGGAAACACACAGTCTCCCATCTGTCGGCATCCCGTGAAAGAGGAGGGTAATTTCTGACAAGATGGCCTTTGCCTTGAGTTTCTTAGGCCAAAAGCCCAAGGGAAGAGGACGGGAGGGGAGCGAATGGTTGCTCTGCAAGGAAAGCAGGAAACCCACGTGCTGAACTTGTCTGTTTCTCCTGTGAATGCTTTGGGAAGAGACATGTTTGAACCCAGCACTGAGCAGAAGCTTTTGGGTTTATTGCAGTATACTTCACTCCAGCCTTTTCCAACCAAGAGCTCAAATCCTTTCTCAAAAAAGATCGACCTGATCTCTACCATTTTACAGACAGAAAAACTGAGGCAGAGGGTGGAGAAGTTACTAATCGACCAGAGGTACCCATGGCTTTCCAAAGCCTTTGCCAGACGCATTGGACAAGTGAGGTTCGTGGAGCTGCAGTGGGTTCCTACACTGAACTCAGTCTGCAGAAACAGCATCACGGGCCGAGGAAAAGCTCCGCCTGTGCTTGTGACAGGTGGTTGTCCCTGCCGTCCTGGCTGGGACTGGGCAGTCTCTTCACATGCAGCCGGGCAAGGGAAGGAATGAGGGAAGGAGTATGGTGAAGATAATGAGAAAGAGGAGGTGGCGGTGTAGGTTGTGAGAGAAGATGAAACAGCTTTGACACAAGCAAAGGAAACTTCACGTTTGGAATTTCAAAAAATCGACTCAACATTTCTGCCGTAGCAGATAAACATCTATCTGTTTTATTACTGGGAATCATCTTTTTCTGTTTATAAATAGAAAAAGCATGTTACCTCATGTTATTTCCTCTGGGGGTTTTTTGGGGGTAGATATATGTGGGTGGTAAACAGCTCGCAACGAAGTAGTTGTTGTTATTAGTCAACACGAAGAGCAGGAGGGCAGGGGCTGAGGCTGTGATGTACCAGGTATGGGCTAGCCACAAGCCAAATATAGGTCATTCGCTCATCTATGGTGAAGGAGGGACAGACAGCACAGCCGAACCACTAATCTGTGGCTGTGATTATTGTTGCTTTGTGATACTATCTATATTCCTATAAGCATTTTTCTTGCCAAAACACAACTTAGGCAGAAGCACAAAGACCTCAAAGTCTAAAAACTAGCAACGAGATATAAAAGCATCGATAAGAAGCTAGAGAGGGTTATCAGTGCACTTGGTTAAGAAAGCTTTTCAGCCTTTACAAAGCCTTGCTTGTGCTGTGGTGACAGCTAGCAATGGAAACATGCGGTATTGCTTGCCGTACAAACATAGCACAAGGCAGTCTTGCGAATTTGCAGTCTGAATAGGCGATGCAAATTCTGATAGGAAGCAAAATCAGGGAGCACCTATCAGCTCGTCTTTAGCCTGAAACGCATGAACTGCCTTTGCCTGCCTGGAGCATCCCCAGGGCTGGGCAGCAAAGCCCTTCAGTGCTGGTGCATGAAAGACGGTCCTGCAGGGAGCAGGTCTGGCTTTGGGGAGAGGGAAAAGGAGGACTGGCAGGAGCAGGGACTCTGGAGATGGGGCTTCTGGGGCACCCACAGGCATTTCTGCCTGCCCAGGTGGGCTCCAGGCATGGAGAACAGTCTCAGCAAGTGGCAGCTGGTAGATATGTGCCAGTAGGTTCACCAAACCCAAGGCAACCTTAATCCTATGGATGCTATGGCATATTTGAGGTTTACTGTGGATGTATCTAGCCAGTGCAGGCTTTAGAGGGACCTTCAGGGCAACCTGAACTATCAATCAGAGTAGCGCTAGCCTGAAGGACGTGACCTGTGACAGTCATACTGCAGGTCTGTGTCAGATCCCGCACTGGCGCTCTCGTCTTCTGAATCTGAGTCCAGAATGGCATGCAACCAGTTGGAAATACTGCAGTGGATTCCACTCCGCTCGAAAATGCTGTTTCATTGAAAGCAAAACCCTTTTTCGGAAAGAAGGCCATTCTGATAAAACTTCTCCAAAAGCTAAAAACTCCTTACATTTTAATAAGCTCGAAAGATGCAAGTTCAGCATTTTGGAAATAGAATGATTTAATTTTTCTATTAAAATGACGTTTTGTTTTGGAACACTTCACTTCATACTATTTTATTTATTCGATTTATTTATTCAACTCGAAACTATGGGAAAAATTAAGCCCTTTGATCTCTGTTTGCTACACTTTGGTGGTGGAGAAAGGGACTTTTTCTTTGTGATACATTTCTAGGATATTTTGTTTCTGAACAAAGTTATTCTTAAACTGCAGCATTATAATCCAAATACAAAAGGTAGCTCCTGATGAAATATTTGGATGACCAGTGGTTCTCCAGTGAGAGCAAACTCTGTCAGCACTTCATTCAGGAATTCAGAAGACTTGCCTTAGTGCCAATCTAATGAATTCCATTACACTTTTTTAAAAATTATTGGTTTGCTTTTCTTCCTGAAGAGACATCTCAGTGCAATAAGGACTGGATGGCGGTGCACAAAGACATGGGGAGAGGGGTCAGGGACTAGCAGACAGGCAAGGTAGGTGGAATATAAGAAGAGCTGGGAAAGTAAGGGGCTGTAGCAATGGGTGAGGTGGCTGAAAGATTAAGTTTTTGGGCCCAAGGGAACGGAAAGGATGTTCTTCACGAAGACAAGCCTGCCATGACATGGCTTAGAACCAGGGCTGCCTACTTTTGCCACCACTACAGCTCACTTGGGAACGTTGTCAAATGCACGGGAAAAGGAGTGTAGGGCCGCCAAAGGGTCACGACTTTTCACACATCACAGACGGACTGCTGCGCTATCGGTGACTCTATTAAAACAACAAGAGACTGGGCTGCCTTGCTAGCAGTGGAGCAGCTTCTTCCCTTCTTGATTTGCACTTGAGAGTGGCAGAGGGCTGGAGGAGGGAGCTGGGGTGATGGGACAGCCGTGGGGTGCCCAGGATGAGTTTCAGGGTAGGGATGTGTGTGCAAACCAAGGATGAAGAGACTGTATGGATATGGTCTGCAACCGGACAGGACATTTACACGTGAATGGGGGACTGAAGAGAAACAGAGAATAAGAAGTGACTGGGGATAAAGGCAGCGCGGCAGGGATAGAGATGGCTGTGTGCCCTGAGCTGGTGCTGGGGTGATGGAAAGGCGCTGGACGGTGCAATCACTGGTGAGTCACTATGTAGGCAGAGGATGTGGTGCATGGCTCGGAGGAGTGGGGAAGACCCAGGCCCGCCGCTGCTGCTCACCCTCCGCTTTGGAGAAGAGTGTGCAGCCGTGGGGAGAGACAGCCGAGGGCACAGCTTGGCCAGGCTCCACGGGACCTGGGCCGAGGAGCAGGTGCCCATCCTTGCAGACAACTGCTACTGGGGACGGAGACAGGTGGAGGTCAGGCAGCTCCTCGGGTGGGTACTCCAGCAGAGCAGCAGCCACTGGTGACTATGCTTCATTTCACTGGGAAATTGTTGGTTTGGGGACCATTTCTCTGATTAAAACCAGTGGTTGGGACAGTGGTTCTCCACATGAAGGGGAATTTTCTATACGCCACCTTTGAGAATTTCTAGCTCTCTTTTTTTTATAATGCTAAAATCTAAGTATTTAGCCTGACCTACAGCTGACTGTGCAGCGTAAAGGAAGGGAAACCAGCCGGGTGGAAAGCAAAATGACAGGAGGACCTGATGGACCCACAAATCAAAGCACATCCCAATCATAAGGAGACTGCAAAGTGCGATAAGTTTAACCCTGGTAAATAGTTTGCTGAATGCAGTAGTTGAATGGTAATAAAACTTTTAGATTATTTGAAAGAAGATAGAGGAGAAGGTACCACAAGTGCTCAGTTTACCACAGGAGATAGTCCTAGACGGTTGCACAGCCTACAGCCTGTGCTTTCAACACTCCTACGGCGGAATCGGTTGTGATAGCCATCTCTCTGAGCAAAGAACTGGCTTCCATGAAATGCTGTGTCTCTAAAGCTGGGAGAAAATGGTTCAGTGAATCATCACTTCATTGGAAAATGCACTTATGGGTTAGCTAAGCCAGTTCATGAATTTGAGTTGAATTTTGCTGAACGATTGAGGCGAAACCACAAGTGCTGAAAACTTTCGGAAGTGCTGAAGCACTGGAATTAGACAAGATTAAACAGTGGTTTAGCCAGATGGTAGATTAATTGTTTTTATACCTCAGATAGGTTTCGTTCTTGCCAAAACCTGAGCTAGGTGATGGAGACATTGTTCCTCATCCATTAACTGGCTTGATTAAGGTATTAATGCACACCATAATACCTGTAGGTGTGATCTCCCTCTCTGAGTAATTCAGCCCACAGGTTTGAGCAATGTTCTCGCATCCTCAAGAAATCATTGTTATTAAATAGCATGCACAAACCAGAATAGTATAAGCTGAATGAAAGTGTAAAACTACAAGTTGAAATTCCCTTCCTGGGACTCACTTTTACAGGATGTGTACCTATTAGATAAGTCTGGGAATTCAACCACTTACGACCTGGACACTTCATGAGATCAACAACCCTTTCAATATTAGTTGGATAGGGAGAGACACGTAATTTTATTTTTATGTCAGGAGCAGCAGCAGCAACAGGCACTAGAAAGCTGTACTTCATATGTACAATAAAGCCATTCTGGATCCAGCAGATGCAGATTGCCAAGAGCCACTTAATGAAACATCAAGTAGGTCACCATTCGCTGGTTTTGGCCACTGCGATGATTCAGAGCACTGTACTGAGTCAGACCAAAGAGCCATCTAGCCCGATGCCCCATCTGCAAGCACAGTAATTAAGTATAAAGTGCTTTGGGAGAGAGTATGAAGAAACAGGCAAAATATAGTGGGCATTCACCTGTGTTATCTAATCCCCAACTGAGTCCAGTTACACACTGTGACAATGAAATCCATAATTTAATGATACAATGTATAAAGCAAATGCTCTTTTCATTTATTTTAAATGTCCTGAAGGGTTTATTTTCCTGAGGTGCTCCTTAGGCTTGCTAGCTAAAGAACTGGATTCATCTCTGGCTTGCTGCCTCCATGCAGTCACTATTTCACAGTGCTCTTTCATGCCGCCTCTCTTAGGGATGGCAGTGAAGCCCAGAATCTCTTGCATCCTCCTCTAACCCTCCCCGTACTGTCCCCTCTGCCTGGTCCCTTTCCAGAGCTTCCAGCTCCCGACGGGGTGAGAGAGCGGCTACAGCACCAAAAAATGCCTTTTCCAATACACAATAACGTTGCCCAAACACTTGTCGGCAAAAAAATATAGCTAAGAGCGTCAGCCCTCTTGTGCAAGGCTTTCCCTGTGATCAGAGCAAGAGGGATTCCTCCCAAGGAAACCACAGCTGCAGCCCTCTGAGTGCAGGAGATGGATGTCGCTGAGGAGCTTTCCCTTAACCAAATGACCCCCGGACCTGTGCTCCCGTTTTCACGGCACGCAGGCTGAGCTGGGGGAGCACCGAGAGCCTTCCTATTTCTCAGCGGCTGCCTTTGGAGGACATGAGAGAGTTACTTTCACCCAGCTTTAGACATCTGCCAAGGGTTGCCTGCATATTGCCCGCTTTACTTTGCAATCAAGAGGGAGAAACAGGCTCTTTTCAGAGGGGGTTCATCCCGCTTATTTCACGGATGTGCTTCAGGAAGGCATGATTGATGCCCTGGCAGTAGCTGTCGCTCTCCAGTGACTCAACTGCTGTCTGCTTTTGCTGAGAGGTCCCTGTCTCCCGGACAATTGAATGTCTGGGCAAACAGAGAGCCCGGCTGTGCGGGGGAGCGGCTGCCTGAAGTCTCAGGCTATAGGAAAGACTCAGGAAAATCAAAAGCAAGGTGTGCTCTTTAACATCAGCCCTGCAGGGCAGCCAGACCTGAAGGGCTGTGACCCCCAGGAGCGGCCCCTAACGAAACCCCAGGAGACAACGAGCGAAGGGGGCTGTGTGCCGGTGCTTTGGCTTGGAGCAAAAGGCATTAAAAATGAGCACGGTGAAAGGGGAAGGTGTCGCTGCAGGTTTCTGGGGGGAAGCAGCACACGCAGCAGGTGGGACTCCCTGCCTGTGCCCGTGGGGGGACCGGAGCTCCATGCCCCATCCTCTGCACGAAGAGCCAGGAGGGATGCAGCCCTTCGCAGGGACTGCCTCGCGCGGCCGACGCGGAGCGCTGAGCGTCTCTGCTTTGCCCTCAGAGGTTTATCCATGAGCAGGAAATCCCAAGCTGGTCAAAAATATGAAGAAAACCTAAAAAGAAACAATATTTACTTGTTCAGAGAGCTGAGGAAGATTTTTAGCTTTGTTTTAATTTCAATTAATGCCAGGTCAGATTTTCTTGTGATCTGTATTAGTCCCCCCATCCGCGCTGAGGCAGGCACAGTGAGAACACACTTCAGAGTAGCTGACAGATTTCTGGTGTGGTTTTGTATGGTTTCCTGAGAATCAAGGGACATTTCTTGTTTTTCAATTTTATAGAAACCCGCAAGTATGCCTAAGTGCGTGCTTTAAAGACCTAATAAACAGGCAGGTGTTGTGAAAGCTTAGCCAGGGGCAAAAAATCGTAGCACTGCCACGGCCGGCTCGTCTCCTGGCCCCTCGCAGCAAACCTGCTTTGGGGTTACTTGTCGCTGCAGCGAGCGCACTGTGCCGAGGGATTTTGACATACCGATGAGGCGGGTGGTTATGAAGCTGCAAGAAAAATGCGGTTAGTTTTACTAGCACCTGTGGCAAATTCCTCTCAGGGGTCCTCCCACAAGGCAGTGTGTGTTGTACACGATGATGCGGAAAGGAGGAGGGAGATGTTTGTGTCATATGTTCCCCTGGGGCTCGCTGTTTTGTTTTGGAAAAAAAAAAAGAGCTTTAGAGTTTGGTTTTTTTCTCTTTCGCAGCAGACATTCAGTGGAAACTATTACCGTGGCATCGTAGGAAGGAGCCAGGCAGCCTCCGTCTTTGCGCTGAGTTCATCCCAGCCCCTGCTCCTCGACGAGGAGAGAGCCAAGGACGAGAGCAGACGCTCGCGTGGTTGAAGCAATGGGGATGCAAGTCAAGGAGGTGATTGGGTGATGACGCTTTTGGCCCTGGCAGTGATTTGCTGTATGTATCGAACGGAGCATTTTGTGCCTCTGTGCTTGGGTTCTGACACAGGTAAAATGGAAATCCTCAGGAGCGGGGAGGTCTGTTGTGGGGCTACTGTCTCTTGGTGTGTTTGAGAGGATCCATCAGAAAGTGTTGGCTAGCAGATTTCTTTATGAGAAGAAAAATGTAATGTAAGAAGAAGAAAGATTAGGAGAACATTTAAAGAACAGAATGCAGTAAGCAGCTCTTATTTTGCACTTTTCCCCATGCCCACATGTCCCTGGAGAGCACCAATATCTGGCTACGCTCTTTTGCAGTTATACAAAGAAAGACATAAGGAAAGCCTTCTTCCTTAAATGTTCACCTAAGAAGAAAGCAAGAAAGTTATAAATTCAATTATACTAGATAATTAATGAACCAAACCACCTCTCTTCCCTCAACCGCAGCACCACACAATGGCTTTTCACTTTCTCCCAATGGCCTTGGAAACACCTTCATCCCAAGGAGCAGACTGTTTTGAGCTGATGTTTCTGTACCTCATTCTACAGAAAGGGACTGGGCTTCTCAGAAGGGAAGGCACTTCTGTATACTTTCTAGTATACTTCTTCCTTGATAGATGGGCAAGAAGCATCGAAACACTGTGATGTCTCTTACACTCGACCATTAAAACCATCTCTTGAAAGGACAATGACATGAAGAATAATCCCGTGACTGTGTAGCCTTCAACTTAATAAATAGAAGTAAATTAGAAGTAACACCGGTGCCATTTATTGCTGTACACTCACCTAGAACCAATGTAAACAGTGAAACAAGAGCTGTCAGATGTGAAAACTGGCCAAAACCGGCCAGATATGGACAATAGTTCTAGGTTTCCTGCTTTTTGAGGTCCAAGTTGATAAACTTCATACTAATTTGCGGAGTACCTTCAGCCCCAGTGGAAGTCAAAGGGAAGGTCCTGGAGCTAAGCCTGGCTGAGGAAAGAAACACTGAAACATGTCACATTGGCCAAGCAGAAATGAAGGCTCCCAAAATCACAGGTGACTTCCAGAGCGGTCACACTGCCGACGTGAGAGGCCTTTCTGCCCAACTTGGATGTACCTATGCAGGTTGTAGGCTTAAGGCTGTCAATAGCTTTAAACCGTAAAACAAGCAGAGAGTCCACAAGTGAAATTTAAGAGTGTGGTGCCAAGACTGGGCTAATGGCTGCTTGTATATACACGTGGTTCGAAGGGATGTATGTTTGCAGTAACTCCATTAATATAATCTCCATTAATTTGAGGGAAGGAATTTTCCTTTCTGGTGGTCCATCTGGCAGCTTACCCACCAGTGGGCAAACACAGCAACGTCTTTGGGGCCACGGTGCCAACTCACAACATTGCTAAAGTGCAAAGCTTTTGTTAGAAACAGATGGGGGGGGGAGGGGAGGGTGGACTTTTTGTGTTTGAAGAGTGTTTGTTTTCTGTGCTTTACTTTTTTCCAGGAAGAGATAGCTGAATCTCAGAACTGATGCACTCCAAACTCTTAAACGCTGGCACTGCTTATTCACGGCTTGCTCAGTGGAGAATATTCTTCCTTATATAGGCCTTTCAGAAACTAGGTCAGAGGATTAACATGGGTACTGGTTGCTAACAATCCTCTTTGACAGCCTGCCTTCCTTTATTAGTTTCTCACTTTGCCCGTCGCAGACGCCAACGCCTGCCAACTTCTCTATTGGTTTCTCCTGGGGTGAGCTGTGATGACCACAAAAGGTAGATCCACTTCCTGCCACCGCTGCAGGCCCTGCAAGCACCCTCGGTCGGTTGGCCTGTTCGGCGTGTTTGATCCCTGACATCAGTTGGCTTCCCAGGAAGGAGAGGGTGTTTTTCAAAGAAACGTGGCAGTGTCGCACCAGCCTCGGCGTTCAGTTGATTTGTCAGTGGAAAAACATCTGAACACAGATGTCCTCGTCTGCTAAGGGATGGCGCACTCAGGATATACTGCCTTCATTTTCTGAAGGTCCTACACTGAGAAGAGCGTGGCTGGGCTAAATGCCACAGGCGGTGTGTTAGATGCTCACACAACGGTCCCCCTAAAAAGCTGCATCTTTTCCATTGGAGGTTCTAGGAAGTACTGCACAGCAAATAACAGTAATAATAACTGAAGATTTCAGTGAAATGTTTGCACTCAAACATAAAACTCCATGGAATGTTCTTGCTCTTACGCACTGTTGTTAACGCGGAAGGATCACATGCAACGTGTATTTGTGCTGATGGGACACTTCTTGCCATGCTGTTTACAGGAGATAGATAACATCTTTCTGTGAGATATACAGACACATAGATATTAAAAATACATATACCCACACATATTCACATATGCAGATCATCAATATAAGATTATAAAACTATCATTTTATACCCACTTGCCTGAAATAGAAGTGATTTCCTGGCAGGAACAGCACACGCTATTATCATATATTCACGTTATATACAGGATTACTCTGATTCCTAGTCTGTATGCACATGCACACCTATCTCAGGACAAAGCTGACAGAAGTAGGACTCTCAGTGCGGGTTTTTAAATCTTACGGCCACTTCGCAAGGCGCTCTTAGTTCTGGAAATGCTCAGTACAGAACATTCCCCCAGAATCTGCTGTACCCTCAGCACTTTGGCCAATCTGACCACCTGCGAGGGAGCAAAGTCCTAACAACAGGTTCTGTTTTGCAGCCAATTGTGCAGCCTTCAACTGAAAAATAAAGCAGCTGATGTTTCTTTGGCCAGGAACATAAGCAAAGCTCCGAGGCTTTTTTGCTACAGAAACCTTAAACCCTCATCATGTGTTGTTTGCTTCGCAATTGGAATAAAAGTCGCTTGTCAGGCATTTGTATCCTTTCTGCTACTTCTTCTCCAGATCCACGGTCTAAAAAAGTGTACACACAACTTATCCACTTCTTACTTGGGCACTAGCTGTTCAGACAGGTGAGCACGCCGATGTTTTGCTTTCTTCCTACCGCCTAGCTCCAGAGTGCCCATCGGTTGCAGCTGCCTCTGGTTTTGTTGCCTTTGTGACAGAGCCGATGGGATAGCCTCAGTTTTACTGCCTCCCGTTTGAACGAAAAGTTGTTCTCTTGTCTCAGAGGGACCATGTGTCTCCATTCCTGCTGTACTGTGGTTCCCTGGGTAACCGCATAGGTAACATGATCAGGCGGTGGTTGTTCAGGGTTCAGCTAAGACGAAGAAAACAGACTTGTCCAGAGCCTGGTGTCTTGCAAAGCTTCCCAAATCGATGCTTTATTGAGATGGGAACTTTGATGAGAATTGCCAAACTGTAGCAAGGAGAGAAGCTCTAAAGGCACAGAATGTGAAAATCCTTCCCGGGGAGAAGCAAAACTTTCCAGCTAGGAGCATTAAACAAAGCTAGAAGTACACGATTACTGTTCCTTTACTTTGATTACATTCCCCACCTTCTCAGGCCTTAGGCACATGAAGCAAGCTCTGATCTGGGATGAATCCCTCCCCGGGCAGAGACACCTCTTTAGTTCTCCCTTTCTTTTCTTTTTCCTGTAATGTCCTTTGAAGCGTGTACATAAGTGAACGAACTGATTGCTACAGAAATCAGAGAACTCCTACTCACAAACACACTACCAGAAGAAAGATAAATGTGCTTTCATCACACCCTAACAGAGGAGTGGAAGTGGGTATCCATCAAAACGTTTTGGGGTATTGGTGATCTCCGCTTGCAGGTAGTGTGGGGCTGGTGGGACTCAGCAGCCACTGCCGCTTTGCCAGGGCCGATGCTGAGATCCTGATACCTGGTGCTATCAGAAACCTCAGTGGTTTCTGCTCCCTTTCCAAGCTGCAAGAGTAAATATGGAAATTTATGCTGAGCTGGTAGCACTTTGGGGTCTCTACAGCAGTGATGCTCAGCTAAACACCTCCCAGACTTGCAACGATTATATTTGTATATATGTGTGTGTGTGTGTGTGTGTGTGTACACACACGCGTGCGTGCTGTTCGTGTATACGCATACACACACACTCTCTCTCGCTACTGCACAATGAATACACCCTAGTACAGATGGATATTTGTGGGCAAATGCACATACAGACACGGATAGTTTCTACGTGTGCATAGGTATACGCACATCCGCATACGTACCTAGATGTGTATCACCTGTTGAAGTACAGCTGAGTCACTGAAGGCTGAAACTATTCGGCAGCTCCCAGCAGTGCTTCACCTGCATCATTTAAACTGCTAGGAGCAGGAAGGCTGGCAGGGTGCAGGACATTAACCCAGCCCCAAAAGCTGCTGGGGAGAGCCTTCGACCTGGCAGAGCCATGGCCCAAAGGCCCCTACAAGCCCTCAACAGCCCCACACTAGCCTGTGCACGGCAAACGGGAAAGAAAACAAGCTGGAGGGACTGCACTCTGCAGCACTGCAGTGCACGGTGATGCAGAAGTGACCAGGGATGTGTCACTGAATGTGACCTACTACATCCTCCAGCACATGGGATTTTACCAGGGGAGTGTCCTATGTGAATTATTCCCTCGCTCTGATACGGTGTGATGGCAGTGCTAAGGCAACACAGCTGAAGGGCGCTTGCAAGCACACACACGCCACACCACCCCCCCAGACCCCCCTCCTCCTCCTCCGTCTGCACTGCTGCGTGTGAGCGTCGCACTCTAAATACAGAGCAATCCCATTTCCCCTTGCAGCTAAGAGAGGTTCCCCTGCTACGATATGGAAGCAGCAACTCGTTAAAGAGCTGTTTTTCAGCTCCGTAGCCAAGTGAGATGACACAGGTTTGGGACAAGGGAGACAGTTTGGGGTGAAGCAGGGCTTAGAATTGAGGTTTCGCTCAGGGGAACTGAAATTTTAGGAGCTGAGAAACCTTAACCCATTTCAGTGAGAAGAGTTCAGAGCGGCATCTGGAGGTGTGAGTGCTTGGAAAGCCTTTTGGAAGGCAAAGATGAGGCTGGTCAGATGCAATCCCAAATGTGAAATCAGGGTATGCTCCGCCTTAATAGCCCCCCCTCAGCACCCTCCCCACCCCCACCCCAGCCTGATGTCCATGTATCCGAGTATAACCATGGCTGGAATATATTCACACACAGGGCTTCAGAGGAGACGCCTTTGGGCTGATGGGAGGCTGCCAGAACACAGAGCTGCCGCTTGTATCCTTGGAGTGATTAACTTATTAAAAAAGCATGTGCAATTAATTTGACTGATGCGCCAGCACAGCAGCGGGGTGTGTTATTGCCAGGTAGCCTGGCCACTGTAAGGTACAGCTTGCACGCAGCTTCTGTTTAAAACATATAAAAATTGACATCTCAGGACTCTAAGCTTATTTTTACTATTTATTTTCTAAGGAAAAGTCAAATGGTTCAGGGTATACACATACGCGGAATATGATGGAGTTTTCCCCCCCAGTTTATCTCAGCCAGTTACACTTCTCGGGTCTGTCATAATGGACTTGAAACTTCTCAGTGGGAGCTGCTTCAAAAATTCTCTTCAAAACTTTTTTGTAGGGAAGATAACTCTTTTGGTTTTTTTTGGCTAAATATCTTCTTTGCAAGAAGCATCCTATTTGCATGGAAACCCACAACATCTTGTTAGTAAAAAAGTCCCAACTCTTCCTAAAGCTGGGACTTTTCCAATTGGTTTGATGAAAAAGTGGAAACTATTTTTGAGGATAAATCTGAATGGTTGTGCTTTCTAGTGACATAGCCGGGATTTTTTTTATTCCACTTGGACAAGAAACAGTCTTTTTCACATTATTTCTCCCCTCTCTTTGCCAGTTACGGAAATAGAAGGACAAGGCGCTAAGTAAAGTAAAAGTAGAGGCAGGGGAAAGGCAGGGAGGAAATGAGCACTTTCAGTCCTGAAAGTAGTTTCGGTTTAAGCAGTGGACAGAATTTCAGGTTAGCTGTTATTTTTAACCCTTTCCACACAACTATAAAGAAGGAAGATGCCTGAGGCAAAGGGAGCCACAGAAGTGGCAGTGAAAGGGATTGTGTGTACTGAAACCATCCCTGTGTTCGTTTTTTCCCTCCTAATAATGTCGATCTGTCTAGGTCTCTTTCTCTCTTTCCTCTTTGCAGCAGATAATTTACAGTAAAAACACAGGAAGCTGAATGATTTCCTCTGAGGAAAGTACCTGACAAAGAGGTGAACGAGTAACATCATCAGGCCCTTTGACTTCATCACTACCCACGTATCCTCAATGGTTTCAGGCAGAGACGCTATCTTGCAATGAGACGCCTTTGAAGTGGTTTTGCCAGTGAGTGGCAGGCAGGAGGTACACGAGGCTTCAATTCTTCCCTGTGGCAATCCAAGCACAGGGAGTCCTGAATTTGTGAATAACAGCAGCTGTTAGTTATGTCGCATGTCGTAGACTGAAAAACCCCTTAGCCATTAACACACTGACTAGTGGCCATTCTGCACACCGTGCGTGGGCTTCGGAGGCTCCTCTCTGTATCCAGAGACTGAAGAGTGCGAGGCTGCCAGGCTGGCTCTTGGGAGCTGCGATGGCGGTACAGTTTGCAAGCTCCTGTTGGTACGGCGTAGCCATGGCTGCCATTTCAAATCTGTCCCCTCTATTGCTCTCTGCAGTCTTCTGAGAAGTCGAGTTGGAGAAGTAAAACATCAGCGATACGGAACGTGACTTGGGCCTCCTACGTTGCAAGACTCCTTTGAAAAGTTCAGCCCAAACTTTTGCAATTTCTGAGGTCCTGAAGAGGGACTTTCACCTAAAAACCCCTTATCCTCAGTGTCACCTAAAAGGGCACAAGTGAGTAATATCAAATATCATCTCACTGAGGCCATGAGTCCCCCACACTTTAAAAGTGACTAAAACTGAAGTGGGTTTTTCAGTGTGCATGTGTCTAAATGTAGGAGTAGAAGGGATGAAAGGCAGAGATTATACTCTGGGGTAGAACATCAGCCTCTTTGTTTAACTATAATGAATAACTTCCTCTGTCTTTCTTTTCCAACTCCTACTACCTCCAGAAAACCTCCCTGTAAGTTACAGAGGTGTTGAAATGCTTGCATGTGATTGTATTTTCCTGCTCCATCCTCCACTCGGGATGTCATTTCCACTGCAAAATGAAATAGGACTGATTCATTTTACAGAAGGAACATGATTGATACGAGTCCGGATGGAGACTCATTCTCAACCCTGTGGAAATTCCTCACCAAGACTGCTACTCAAGTGAAAACCTCTTCACCACACAATCGTCAGGGTTGTGTTGCTGCTCCTAAGTGTCTTGGGCTGGAGCCAGGAACGGCCTGTGAGCAGCTGAGGATGACCCAGAAAGCCGGAGCTGTTCTTACATTGCCGTTTCATTCTTTTTTTCTGAGAACTGTCTTTGCCTCTCACCTAAACCAGCTGCTGCTTCGCCACAGAGAGGTCATGTTATTCTCTAGATTGAAGGTCTGATTAAGATGCGTTTTTTTACAGTGAGGCTGTCAGCCTTCCAAGAACAAAGATCATATGTGCAGCTTTTGCTAATGTTTGCTTGCAGTCTCTTGGTGACAAACCACACCTTGTTTATCGAGATGAACATATGTTGTACCCACACAAAGCTGCTATGGCACTACAGGCTGAGATTTCTTTACCTGGTGCGGCCGCTCGGGAAATACCCAAGAAAAAGTCAGATGAACAAAAAATAGAGCCAGGAGGGTTTCTGAGCAGACTTTTTTCAAAGAACATGATAAGGCAATCCTCAACACGGGATATCCCCACCTGGGGCTCTAAAGATGTTGAAGGGTTCATGTCTTCTTTTTTTAAAACTTTTACATAGGTTTTTTTACCCCGCTTCCAATAAAATAAATGTTAGCATTTTGCCTGATCATTTTGTCAAGATGCTACACGTGTAACATTGTATGAAGGTGTCTCATATCTGCTCATTACTTCCAGCCTGCCCGTAGCTCCTGACGGAGGGCAGAGAACCAGCGGCAGCCAGCCAAGTGCCGTCTCAGCAATCCCGGCTCTATTCCAGAGGCCTCTGTCATTTCTCCACAGCTCTGGAAGGCAGAAGCATGAAGTGGTAAGGTACCTATGAAGCTGATGTCACCACCTTGCTCTTTTCTGGGTGCTGTTTACTGATGACAAACATTTCTGTTCAGCTTTCCTTTCTACTAAGCAAGGTCTGGCAGACAAAGCTCATTAGGTTAAGCACAAATTGCGCTTAAAAGAAGGAGAAGGACGAGAAGAGAAAAAGAAAGAAAAATAAAGAAAAAAGAAAAGAAAAATAAAGGAAAAAGAAAAAGAAAAAGAAAAAGAAAAAGAAAAAGAAAAAGAAAAAGAAAAAGGAAAAGAAAAAGAAAAAGAAAAAGAAAAAGGAAAAGGAAAAGGAAAAGAAATAGAAAAAAGGAAAAAGAAAAAGGGAAAAAGAAAAGAAAAAATAAAGAAGAAACTACTGCTCCTACAGAGTTTAACAGCCGTCAGAGTTAATGTCGCAGCTGCAAGAAGGTTTTTCAAGGCTGCAGTTTTGGATTTAGGTAGTGAAGACCAAGAGCAAACGGGTAGAGGGGGCAGCCAGCCACTGGATCACTCGATACTCAATTCCTACTTTTACAGACTCTTGAACCCCCAGTTATGCCCAACGCTTCTAGCCAAGCAAGCCAAACTTGCAATTTTCAATGACGTGGCATCCTTATACAGGAAAGATGGGAAGCAGAAGGTGTCTTCTGTTACAGATCACTGCAACAGTTTGGGCTACTTATTCACTAATGCAGGCTCGGGCAAGATGCTCTGGTTTTGTGGTTACATTTAGCCCAGCAATAAGTGAGATCAATTCCCTTGATTAGTGAACGAAATGGAACAGCATCAGGAGAAAAGGTGCACCAGAGATGGCGCAGCAGAGGAGGGTGCTCTCCTGGGCTCAAACTGAGCTGGCGTCGAGGTCTCACTCTGGTTCAGGCAGGTGGAGGAATGTAAAGTATCTGTCATCTCTCGCATCACACTGGAGTGCTTTAGCCACTCAGTCGTTGTGGCTGCACACTCATGCCTGGCTTCAGAAAAAAAACATCATTCAGTAGTCTGAGTACCACAGAAAGCTGGAGGATTTATTAAGCTAAAAGCTGCCATCAACTTAAGCCTCCGTCCCCCAAAATTACCTATCCAGCTATCTTTGGCCCAGCTGGCTTGAGGTGCTCACCTCACCCACACTTGAGTCAGAAATCCAAGTCTGAGGTCTTGCTAGGACTGCAGGGTGAGTAAGGGTCTCTGCAGGGCTGGGCACGTACATTGGCTGAAGGAGAGAGGACAGCCGCAACAGCACTGGAAAAGATGCTTTGCCATCTACATATCTCGAACAGACCCCTTATGGATACTGCCCTAACCCCGTAAATCCCACTCACTTCCCCAAATATCTCCTTCAGTGCCTTTGAGACCTTGAGCCTTGCACCCTAAGTATTTTTGAAGCTCTTCCCCTCCTGCCCCCTTGAGGCTCCTAAACCGCTTCGTCACATTAAGTATTAACATCAGCACTAAGGTGGCTTACGGCTTTTGAAGTTGACAAACCAACCAGACAGCAATTTAGTGCACCCTTGGCAAGTTTCTAAATAGATTTCAAAACGGGGGGTGTTTTTAAGCTATTCTCACAAGTTACAATAGGGAGAGGGAGGAGAGAAAAGCCAGAAAGCGACTCTCCCTTACAACGGGGCCCGTGGTGGAGCTGTTTGGTACCGAACCAAGCTTGTGTCCGCTCTGAAGGGTGTTCTGGCATCTGTTACTTCAAGGATTTGCCAGTTTCTCTCTTGCAGTAGTAAGCATGAAAAATACCAAGCAGGGCATCTGTCAGTGAGTAATTACACGAAATACCATCTTTCTTCTGTGCAGTGTGTTCGTGTAATTCCTGGAGCGAGGTATAAATCTGAGCCTGTCTCTAGTAGCCCTGTTTGGATCTGCCAAGCTAAACGACATCACAGATACAGCCAGCTTTGTGATCTTACTAGAAATGAGGAAATAATTTCCTAAATGTCAGTTCTTCCTCTGAATGTCTACAAACAGCCTGCAAGAGCTTTCAAGTCCCCAGTTACACAGATCTAGTGCCATTTCCGAATAGCTTGAAAAGCAGCTTGAGAGAGGAGCATATTTCTTCATTACTGGATTTGTTCTCTTTTATACTGCCAATCATTTGCTCTGACAAACACCAAAGAAGGACTATTAATTACAGAGAATTAATTTAATATAGTGCTGCAGCTCAGACCCTTGCCAGTGCTCTTGAAGGTCAAAGGAGACTTGTGTTCCCTATGCAAAACAAACAATATTCACTAGTATAACTTCAATTGGGGGAGCGGGGAGGGGGAAGAAAGAAGTAAATTCAAAGTCTGTGAAAAAATATTCATGAAGAAAGTAAATAGGAGTTCCTCTTTGACATGTGCTTTTGCTGTGACCAAGCTCCTGCGAGCCAAAAATAACCTTTTTCTCACAGGTGTCCTTGCAAAGTTCCTGCTGTGTGGCCACAGGGCAATGCTTTGCTACATGCAGACAGTTTTCCTAACAAAGCGCGCTGATTAGAGACACCAACAACAGCTAGGAAGCTTGGAGTGCTGGATGTCACCACACGAGAAGACAACGGTGAAGAATGGCGGCGTCTGGACTGGTGCTTCGTACCTGCAGGATTTCCAAGGGCTGGCAAACAGCGCAGGCACAGACCGAGACAGACGGACTCCATGTGCCATCTGCCGGTACCAGGCTTACAACGGATGAGGAGAGTGAGCAGGGCTGCCGAGAGACGCTGGAATAGGAACCGTATGTACAGAAGGCCTCCCGTGTTTTAGTAATTCTGCTTCCCCAGCCAGGCATTGCCTGTACCCAGCCGGCAAATCCTCTGCACTCTCTCTGTGTGTTCTCTTAGTCTGTGGTGTGAGATGGTTCCTGGGAGATGCATTACAAATACCTACGCGAATTAGACGTTCCTGAACTGCAGTCGCTGAGATTCATTATTAGTAAGGAACAGCACACAGGCTTTGATGCTTCTGTCTGCAGCACCTTCTGTGTCTCCACACAGCGATTCCTGCTGTCCCAGCGCTCTCTCACAGCCAAGCTGTCCCCAGT
This sequence comes from Steatornis caripensis, assembly GCA_013398225.1. Taxonomy (NCBI): domain Eukaryota; kingdom Metazoa; phylum Chordata; class Aves; order Caprimulgiformes; family Steatornithidae; genus Steatornis; species Steatornis caripensis. The sequence goes on from VZSC01019642.1 coordinate 138,811, forward strand.
GCGCACCCCAGCGTGGGGGGTCCTCAGCAGGCCCTTTCCTCTGGGGTGATGCCAAAGTTCCAGTCAAGCCTGAACAAGATGGCCCTGGGACATAACCATTCCCAAGGGCTAATGCTCAGCTAAAGCTCAGAAATGCAATAATCGAAAGATTGCAATTAAAAATAAAAATGTTAAAAGAAAAAAATTTAGGAAGGCTGGACCTAAGGGTGAAGGGAAGTGACTCCTTTCCTTCCTCCTGATTTTGGAGGTTTTTAGCAATATTTCCCATGCATGCACATTTTTTACACCCTGTGTCCAATCAGCAATACCTGACCTTACCTACTAGCTAGCGCTTCACAGTAAGTCTTAATCGCAGAGCTGATCATATTCACTCTGACTGAAAGTATCTTCTTTGCCAGCCACTTTCTAGTGATCACCAAGGAGGCAGAAACATTTACTCTGTTTGAAAAGTGCAACCTTGAAGTAGGGCAGAGAGACTGGATTAAAACAAAAGATCTTTTATTGTCTTCAACTGCAGAGGATGGTACAGAGGAACTACATGTAGGTTTCATTCATATAAAAAAAGAGAGCCCTTTATTTACACAAGTGTTCAAAGTCACCGATGGTACCTAATGACAACTCTGTATTTTCCTTGTATTCTTTCGTTAGTTATTCCCACCTAGATGGAGCAAGCAGTGGTCAGGAACACTTAGAAAAACATGTAAGAAGCTTTTGGGCAGGAAAAAAAAAAAGACATCTGTTCTATAAGAAACCAAATCCTTACGGGCGTTTCACTGTGACAAACCAGCAGAATACTTACAACCAATCCCTGACAAAAGGAACAGTTTTCAGTACGGGCTCAGCGGTCTAATCATTCTCAGCCTTTCCTTTACTTCCCCATCTACGTAAATATACCCTGGACATGCACAAACTCAACATGTATGAAAAAAGGTAGAAATTTATTTAAAAGTAATTGTGCTTTTATTTATAAAAAAAATTTACAATCAGACACTGTCCTGCTGTGTTTCTGAAAACATGATTTTCTTAAAAATGACAAAAACTTAGCTTATTATTATTATCATTATTCCTTTGTCATTATATTAATAATATTAATCTTATGCTTGAGTTTTAAAACATACTGCTTTCCCCTTCCCATCCCCTCCTTCTCTGTGGTACTTGATATATATAAAAAAGGCTTTCCAACGACCGAACAATTTCAATTATAACTAATAATAATAATGATAATTAATCGTACACATTTCTGTGCGTAAAATATGGCTGGTTCTAAAACAAACTACCAATGTACAAACCTGTTCTCCCTCCCCTACCCTGGGCCGCCCAACAGATAGTCAGATTGTGGAAGAACTTTACCCCAGAGGCTTTCTGAGAAAATAAAAATTAATAAAACAACATACAACCCTTGAGATCGTTCTCTTTGGTGTGGAGGACATTACCGATGGGCAGCCAGAGCTGCTCTGCTGAAAGCACTGGGACACTTAAGGCTTGTTGTTTGGACTGCTGCAGAAGCCTCTGTCGGGCCAAGGGTCACCCATGCTTTGGTACAACTACCAGCTCTTCACGCCCCACCACCCCAGTGATACCAGAGGATCCCCCCACACCCCCACTCTATATCCCTCCCCCCCCATTGCCCTGCCCATAGCCCCTTCACCACGTCTGGGGCTTTACGCTCGCTTTCGTCTTCCTTCCAGATTTCGGAAGCTGGAAGGTCTCAGCTTCATCTCTGCAAACTGGATGGAATATTCGTGGCCCTTCCAGTGGAACCAGTTAACACCCTGCAAAGACAAAGATGAAGTGTGGGAGGTCGCACATTCACTTCTTCTCCTGTTGCCAGCCTTTACTGCTTTTGTTTCAGCGTGCAGGCTGTTTTTTAACTTGGGAACAGAGGCGCAACGAAGTAGAGGGGCTTTGGGAAGCACAGGGCTATGGCCACTAGCGTGCACAAGCTGTACAAACCAAGCCACGTGCTGTCCCCCAGAGCTGTCACTCTTTGCCTGGCTTTCATGGCAGGAAGAACATTGTTTCACACGTTGAAAAGTACAGTTGTTCCCTGCACGCTTGGAAAATCATACCGTCAACGTTTCACCAGCTGACATTAAATACTTGTTTTGTAAGAAACTGCCCATATCTTTCCCTATGATCCTTTGGTCTGGAGAGTGGCCTTGGTTGGTACCTTGATGTCTGGCTAGCTGAACCACCAGACAAATTCATAATTGCAATTCTCCTTCTTCTAATGCACTACAGAAGCCTTCAAACACCAAGCTCACCTGACTGTGGCTGTTGTCGCCATATCTGCCCATCAGATTGACTCGGTGGCAATTCTTGTACCAGAATGCCCCCTTGTATGACAAGGCACAGTTGGTGATGGCAGAATCATTGTCCTTGTCAAAGGTGGAGAAGGACCTTCCGTTATGGTAGGTCATGGAGTCACCTGGACAGGGGAGACAAAAGAAAGAGCAAAGTCAGTGGTTTGCCTAGCTTAGATTACATGGGAGTGACCATTCTCTCCTGTGCACCATCTGTAAAGCCTGGCTGTGTATCTAGGCTTTTAAAAATTGGCTTGGTTTACTACAGAAGAAAGTACATTATTTTTGTTGTTGGAGGCAAGTCAAAATATTTTTCCAGGTGGTCTGTAATCCCCAATTTATGAAGTGTCTTCTTCTGCAGCTCGATTTCCGCACTTCTTGATGAAAGCTGGATTTTGGCCCTGTACAGAAGGCGGTGTGGACAAACCAAGTCCAAAGGGACCTCCCCAAGGAGCAAGTCAAGACCAAAGGAGTCTTCACACTTTGCTGGTCCATGCAGTAAAACTATCCATCTGCTTTAGCTGGAAGCACAGAGAGAGAGATGTCTGCCTGCTGTTGACTTCCCACTCCCAGGGTCTGGGTGCCCATTTAGAGATGGGTGCAACAGGAGCAGCCTCCAGTGTATGTCTGAAGCAGAGCTCACACTCGTGTCTCAGGATCTGTGTTGTTCCATCCATTAATCTTAGAGCTGAATGCTTAGGAAGAGGAAGCAGTAGGATCGAATCCCACTAGCTGTAGCAACTACTACTGCTCTGCATCAGTGTGTTTGCCCTAAACAGACATTAATTCTACTGCTGCTGCACGTCCTTTGTCTGTATCCCTGTCGACTGTGCACAAAGTTCATGTGATGGTCACAGGGCAGAGTCCACGCACACACATCTCTGTGGTCTGATTTATGCACTTTGCAGCATGAAAAGTATCTCCTTTTAAGACGTCCGGTGGAGCTGGAATTATCTCTTAAACCTCTGAGGTCCTGAAGAGAACTCAGTAAGGCTGCAGGGTTTGCCCCAGTATGATTACAAAAGGCAAATGATTTGTTCAGCAAAATTACAAATCATGTTATAGCAGGACTCTGCTGCATATTCCCCTGACAAGAGATAAGGCTGTGCCAAGCTATTATTAGCTGTATAAGTGACAGGAAAGCATTGGCCAAATGAGATATGTGGCTGTTTAATATACTTGTTTATATTCTGTCATAAGCATGCCATAAAATGTGGCACCTAAATGACTGAAGGATTTAAAATGGAAACATAAAATATATTGGTATGTTCATATTGTCAGACACCTGACATACAAAGAGGTACCTGCTGGGATGATGATCTGCAACATTCACACACTGTTACCTTGAGCCACCAGGGAGGAAATTGCAAATCAGGAGAAAAATAAATATTTCATCTCACCTGCTGTGCCACTGTACCCGTCCACTCTTAGCCGGTATCTGCTCTTCACATCTCCAACGCTGAACCTGTCATAGACAGCATAAGCTGTCTCACCTTTGTCCCGCAGATCCACACGCAGCTCGTACTGGCCCTGAGAAGTGATTTTGTGGAGGTTCTCCAGACCTGTGGAAATAAATGAAAACTCCATTTGTTTCCCCATGTTTATTTGTCTACCATCATGCTATCCCATGAAGGAGCTCATACTGGCCTGTATAGATACACCAGAGCATAAACACTGGTGACGAAAGTGAGCTATTTCAGCTGTAGGGTAATGTTAGCACAAAAGCAAATAGATAAAAACAGGCTGATTGAGAGACCTCTTCCCTTCAAATCAAAATAGCAGGTAGCACTTTTGGAAAAGTAATCAAAGTTGTGCTGTGTGATCATCATTGCCTTTCATTTACAACCAAATAAAATCTTTGAAACTTTGCTTTTTACTTCTATTTTCCCCACTTTGCTTTTGTTGCTGGGGATGTCCTAGGAGTACAGGAGGAAGACGGTTTGCAGTTGCTTCTCAGGTTACCTCCTGACTTCTTACAGAGCACCAGTGAGCATCGGTTTGTACGTTCGGTGAGCCAAGAAGCATGACATCTATGAACTGTGACTCGAAGGACTGGCTTGGACCTGGCAATTTCAATCTCCCTCGCAGCCTGCCTAGCCTCCTTTGTGCAGATTGCGTTCCCATTTACAAATACTCTTGCCAACTAAATCGAGTCTTCAAAGTGGCTCCTGGTCTTTTGGGCTTTGGGTTTTCTTTTTAAAAAAAGACAAATTCTTGCCACTTACCTATCCAGAATTCATCCTTAGGATCTCCAAAACCGGCCACGTAAGTCTTCCAGTTCTTGTAGAAATCTTCCTTTCCATTTTGACGCCTCAGGAACACCTGCAAACACCACATGGAAGAAGTGCTATCAACAGACTGCCTTTGACAGAAAGGGCTCTAGCAAAGTGGCTTTTACAAATACAGAGGTTGGCATTGCTGCTCCCCTGCCCTTACCACCCAAAGCAGCAATCTCACTGCAATTACTGAATTGTACCAAGTCTATTGAATGCTCCTTGCTTTTTTTTAAGTCTCCAGTTTATCTACCAGGTTCCCAGGCTTCCCTGAGTGATGTGGCCTTTCAGTTCCTGCTCTCTGCTTTTGTAACAGCCCCTTGCAGTTCTGTATTTCTCAGCCAAGACTTTCTACATCTTCTAGTCTCCTAGCCATGCATTTCTCCAGCTTCTTCCTTTCTGTGCCCTGAGCCCCTCCGACACGTTCAGATTTGAGGATATAAGTACAGAGAGCTGGCATTTTTATTGCCATTCCTTTGGTGTCTGGGTGCGATGTGTCCCTTGTATAATGGCCTGGGAAGCCTGGCCAGCCATACCGCGTGGCTGCTGAACAAACGCTTTCCCTGGCCTTGTGCTTTAACCACTTTCTTTGTCTCTCTTTTCAAATAGAGTCAGTGCGCCCTCCTCTCACCTGATTAGCTCTTTAGAAGGCATGTATCTGATTTTAGATGGTCATTTGAACAACCCCTATAGCCAGTGGAGAGAGATCAGTGCTTTTCCTAGGTGCTGAAACCACTGATGTGACCCATCCGGGAGACACCTCTCTCTCCTCCAACTACAGAAAGAGCTGGTAACTTTCTTCTAGGCACCCAGGTGTCCTTCCTGAGATAAAATTCCCCAAATTTATGGACAAGTCAGCCCTGCTCTGATAATAAAGCACTATGAGGGATGCCATAGGTGAGCAGGGATGGGACCTGCTATCCCTGCTTCTTAGCACAGGCAGATGGGCACGAGGGTGGTATGGGCCCTCTCCCTCCTACTCACAATCCATCCGCCCCCGTCCTCGCCCATGTCGCAGAAGACTTGCAGAGGCTGAGCCTTGTCCCCATTCATGTAAATTGTGTAGAGCCCAGAGGTGGTTTCTCCATTCAGGAGAGCCTGGGAGCAGTCTTTAGGGTAAGGATAGAGAAGACCAGCTGCAAATACAAAAAAAGATAAAGCAGTCCTTAAGAAATCACCAATTACAAGGAACTTGTTGAATACAGATGACTCATGAAAATCTGTTGTGGGTCCATGGCACAGCCAGGTACAGAGCCCACGAATGGGCTTGTAATCGCTATCCTACACAAAGAAGATTCACAGTAAGCAGCAGATGATGTACATTTTTCTTTTGAATATGCTTTTCTGCATCTGTCTACACTTTTGGAAGTGCTGTGAATGCCAAATAACTACTCCCTGCTGTGATGGGAGTGCATCCTCCAGCTGAAGATTTAAATGGCATGAGCTGTGTTCACAGCAACTTTTGGGTAAAACCAAGTCTACCAATCTCTGATTATGTGACAGAAAAGGGAGGCGAAAATACAAAGACAGGACTACAACCAAAAATAAATTGGGAATATTTTGCTAGCAAGTACAATATTAAATATGTTCTAAAACTCGGCTTTTAAAAAACAAAGCAAACAATAGCCATTGAGACTGCAGGGAAATGTCATTAAGCATTTCTTTCTGACAACAAGCTAATAGCGTTGTCACAGTCAGAACAATTCCTACCCCTCCCCCAAAGCTTTCCTTTTTTTCTTTTTAAATTCACTTAGGCCATTAACTTTTCCAGCCAACGGTCTAATTAAGTTCTAGATGTGTCCACAGGAGAGTTTTTAACTGTGGCTGCTCACAGGGTGGCTGTTGCTCCTTTTGCAGTGTGTTGCACATCCCTGCCTGTGCCTCAGCTACAGAGAATTTGCATCAGCTTTGGGACTTGGAGAAAAGCGTCTGTCTGCAGGAAGCCACTTCAGTGTCTCCCTCTCCCTAAGCAGCACACAAATGTATGTTTAGAGTTAAGGCCAGGCTTAAGCATCTGCCTGAACTGTGTTCGTGTGGGCGAGGGCACCCCATTCAGGCACCGCTTACGGTTATTTTGCCAAACGTCACTTAAATACAACCACGTTTAATTCTTCTCCTACTTCTGGTTGTGGATTGTCACTTGTTGGTGGAATTCATCCTGCTCTATACAAGGGGTGACTGTGCGCAGGCTTGGGGCTGTGTAACTTTTATTAGCACTTCTGTGAGTCCTTGGGCTGAAGTTGGTACAAGCGGCAGAAGGGAGAAAGGACACGACTGAAAGTTCTGCTGGGTCTGAAAGGCTGGAAACCGTGAAAAGTGAGACAATGACAGGCAAGGTTTCACAGTTAATAATGAACAACAACTTTTTTTTTTTATGTCAGCTGTGAAGTGACCTTGAGAGAACCTGATCTATTCGTTCATTCAGCTCACTGGAGAGCTGTCCTGTGAAGAGCTGGAACAGACATGGCATGCGGCTTTGTGAAAACCGATCTCGGAAAGAGGAGGAAAAAACCTGCCCAGAAACTCATCTCCTCAGATCACTGAACTGATTTGTGTGTGTGTGTGATTTGCTTCATTTCAACTTAAAATGCTGATTTGTTTTAACAGCTTGCTATGCATCAATACAGAGGTAAATCAGGGTGTCAGATTGAATTTTAAAAAATAATGTTCCTTTCGATGTTTTACACAGGAAAGGCAGGATGTTTCATCAGAGAGAGGACTATAGAGGTGATGTGGATGGACATAAAGGGAAGAATTTCATCCTGCTGGTCCTGGGAAAGCAAATGGCACTACAGCTCAGGGGGAACAGGGACTTTTGCACTGACAGTACAGGCGAATTAAGTGCATGCTGACAACTGGATGAAACATCTTCTATAGGTCTGTGTCTGCTTATTGCAGAGCTCAGCTCTGTCCTGAGAGCAGTAACTTAGGTTATTTCAGTTGTCCATCTGCTCTAAAGTCCTTACTTGTGGTGAAAATAGTCTGAATCGTTTTGCTCTTCAGGGATCCGTTCAGTGCCTGGAGTTTCACTGTGTACTGGATAGATGGGCTCAGCTCTGTCAGACTGTAGGAAGTTGTCTCAGGGTTTAGGATGACCTCCTATGGAGAGGAGAAATAACACAGCGAAATCTCAGTGAGAAAATAATAATGACCAGAACTGTTACATGTTTTACTTTGACACATTATTTTTTTAGTGGTAATTGTTTATGGTATTTTTAACCATCTAAATTATTTAATACAAAACTTCTATTCCTCTAAGATCTTTATCAGGCTAACTTTCTTTAGAAGTTCAAGAAAAGTTGTCTGGAAATGAACATTTACCATCATATTGTATAAGCTATGTGGTTTAAAAGCAAGTCAGTATAAATGTTTACATGCCTTGAATGTACACAATGCATAGACGTCTCTGTGAAACTTGTAAAAAATGGGGAAGAATCACACTTTAGGACAAGGAAATATCATACTCCAGTCTTCAAAAGGCTGCTATTCTGTAACTTCAAAAGGCAGATTTTCAGTACACTTAGGGAATTTGCTTTCTTGAAAATCAGAACCCTTTCTGATGTACAAGGCTGAGCACACAAAATCATCTGTCATTTTTGCTGGGATTCACCTCATTCGTATTTAAGCATCTAGTGTAATCTAGGAACCTAATAAAATTATTGGAGACCAAGAAGCACTTTCAAAGGTTATTCGTCCTGCCTTAGACACCTCATTTGCACAGGGATAGGTCCTCCTGAGTTTAGAAAGGGGAATCCCATTGTTTGGGCTGTGTGAGTTTATTCCTTGATGCAGGTTTGGAGTGAGGGAAAATGGTTGCTTGTGCTTTTATCTGTATTGTGGAGAGATGACTGCCAAAATTCAGGCTGTAATTGAGCTTCTGTTTCAGGGTAAAGTACAGGAAAGTACTTAAGCAGGTTTTAAATGCATTCGTGTTCAAGCTAGCACTGAAACAGGTACTTCATATTTTACCATGTTTAACTTAAGGCACATGATCGTGTTCCATTGCTGGAGACTTCAGAGCACCTCTACTGCTGGGTTTTGAGGCGCAGACCTTCAAGTTTGATTACAAATGCTATACCTTGACTCTGCCATCAATGGACTCGTAGATCAGGAGATAACCAGTGACAGGAGCACGGGGAGGCCTCCAGGTTATCACAGCTGTTTCTGACTGAACCTCACTGGCACTTAAATCTCTTGGGGCATCCAGTCCTGAAGGAGACAGCAGATCAGTTACAATCACATCTATACGGAGTTTAGTACAGAGGCTATCTTATGGGCAGTATATTAAAGCAGGCCATGCAAGCAAAATTTTATACCTAGAAATTCGAAATTTAAAAATATTTCAACATAATTTTTGTGATTAAAAAGTAATTTTACCATTGGAAGTTTTCAAATAAATCTATTTACTTTATCTAAGTTCAAATACTGGTTTGTCTCAAGCGTTTTAGTTTATAAGCAGTTGCACTGAAACATCTTTTGAAACAAAATTGTGCCTTTCATTATTCCACACAAGAAGACAGATAGTATTTATATATTCCCAGGAAGAAACACTTTGGTTCCAATGATGCCTGTTTTCAGCAGGAAAACTTTTCATACTTGGTCTTGCTACAGCTTCCCTTCCCCACTGTAATTATAGCACTGTACTTGTATGGCTCAGCTCTTGGCTCTCTAGTTAACACCCTGGGACAAGTCAAGTAACAGTCAGGAAAATTAGAAACATCCCTGATTTCACTGATTGTCATGGAAAGCCGCAAGTATAAAACCAACTGGATGCCTTCAGCATTGATATCCCAACATCAGCCCCTAAAGAAGAGCTCCTGCTCCTGCTTTGTGTGAGAATCTGTAGAATTGGTAACAGAAAACAACCTTCTGGATCAGTCACACTAGCCTTTCACCAGAGAAAATTTGGTGCAAATGCCAAAAAAAATCAGGTTTGTAGTAAAAAAAGCACAATACGCTGGCTAACTGTATGGTATTAGAGAAACGTAAGCCAGGTGGGACGAGAAGAGATGGCAGCTTTCCCCGCAGTGAAGCGGGATATAGCACCTGTAGTAAACTGGGTGGAGAGGGTCTCACTCCTCTGCATGTCCTTCAGCGCATGGACACTCAGTGTATACTCAGTTGCAGGTCGAAGGCCCTTCAGGTCATACTCCACAGTGTTTCCTGATACCATCTGAGTAACTTCTGGTTCTAAGAAGAAAACACAGACGAGAACGGGTCCCGGCATTATTCAGACATGTCACGATGTACTTTACTGCATGCTCCACTCAGTGATTCTTTTTTTCACTGGCTGGGAGCAAGCACAAAATAGTGAAAGCCCAGAGCCCATCTCTCTGCTTGCACCTATGCTGGATCTGAATTAACACCAGTCCTTTATCCAAAAGTATTAGCACTCTCTAGTGTTCGTATGAATTATAACACCATGTTTTCTAGAATATCTGTTATCTCTGTGTCTGAATTGGGAATGCTTAACTAAAACCATCATTTTTAAAATGCTTCCAGCAAGACAGCCCCCTGCCATCCTCCTGGAGCCGCATTGCTGCACCCATCTCTGAGCATCTCTCGAGAGCTGTAATGCTGTCAGCTCCCTGACCCATCACGAACTCTTCTTACCATCCTCAGAAGTATAGGAGACAACGTAATTATCCACAGCAGCAATTGCTGGCTGCCAGGTTGCCAGTGCCTCAGAGTCTGTAATGTTCACCACTACTAGGCCTGACGGGCTGTCCAGAGCTGAAAGAGAGACAATAACAGATTGAGGAATTTGACAAACATTCTCAGCTCTGTGCAATGCTCTGTTGTAAATATATGATATAAAATGCACAAACACTGGGCACTGCTTGATGCAGCTTTTATGATCCCATTCGGAACAGTTGAGGTCTGCAGAATAGACGTCAGTGCCTATAAAGAGACACCAAATGCCTCCACTGGAAAGGGAGGTCAACGCTTGAAAAAGATTAAACACTGGGAACAGACATAACCAACTATGTTCTCAGATCAGTCTTGATATCATCAATCTTAACAGCTCTGTCAGAGCTGCCATATTTCTCTCAACACCCTCAAATCTGGACTGATTTTTGGAGCAAACTCAGGAGACAGAGCTGGGAAAAATAACTAATGTCATGGCAACTGATAGCCACTGTGACCTTCCACCAGCTTACCCTGCATGTTTAAAAATAAACCAATCAAACAGCCAGCCAACCATCCAAAATCCCCACGTGTCCTGCCTTGCTTCCTCATGGGACTCCATTTTGCACACAGTTTTATGTTGTCCCTGAATCAGGGTAGATATCTGCCTCCAGTACATCTGGAACGGGCTATAAATTTCATGTTATTATCCAATACTCATCATCTTGTTCCTTGCCTCAGTTTTCTGAATACTTGTTAGGCCCCCCAAAAAACCCAAATGAGTGAGACTGCAGGAGCATAGTGGACCCTCATTTCCTGCAGGGATATTTAAAGCTGTATTGAAGGAAACCCAGGAGGGAGAATGCTTTTATGCTTAGAACAGAGTCTGGAACCTGGGAGACGTGAAGTTTGAGTCCATGACAGAAAGTGGTCTGAACTGCCCCGCTGAGCTTGTCTTTGCTCCCTCATCTGTAAAATGGTATTAATTAAACTTCTGTTTTTTTCTGATGTATTAGGACTCTAAATACATGGATTGTCTCTGTCTCTCTGCAAGTTGTTTCAGTGCTTAGCAAATGGGAGCCTGATCAAACTTTAAGTTCTATATTCATCTGAAATATAAAGACACAAAGAAAGTGGGCAAAAAACTTCCCACACTCTGTGCACAGAGCAAAAATGGGATCTCAGTGGGTCTTCAGCTGCAGTTCCTGAGTCTCCCCTACAGCACATACAATGCGTTTGAAAACTTGCTATTTCATCTTTATACATTACCTGTTTTTAGAGTGCCAGAGTTGGGTTCACTTTCTTCAAAGCCTTTCACAGAGATGATGCTAACATTGTAGTCTACACCTGGGACTAAGTTCACCAACTTGGTCCTTGTCTTGCTTCCATCAACTGTGACAACATTTGGAGTACCTAGGATGAAGACAAATGCCAAGGGATTAGTGACACAATACTCCAGTAAATACTTGAAGGATGTGTTTCAAGTTAAAGACATTATGACCAACATGGACGTACTTGTACAGGAGGAGGTGAATTTTCCCCAGTTAGTTACAAGCACTGATGTCAAAAGGGAGCCTCAGGAAACTATATTGTTACCATGACACCTAAATGTAAGACATTGGTTTGTATTCATTCCTAGTGGTATGCCAACAGTAAGAAAAAAATACCATTTCTGTTCAGAAAAACACAGTTTTACAAATGAGATGTAAGGTGAAAACACAGCACTCTCTACATGGAAATTCATACACCTGTGAGGCCAGGACTTGCAGTTTAGACCTGTTTTGTTTCTGGTAAGGGCCGGAAGTTTCTCCTTCACCCATCTCATTTAGAATAAAGATATAATACATATTAAGAGGTGCTGCATGTGAGGGTGAGGACTTAGAACACATATTTGTTTCAAATTCCGGGTTTGTTCCAGGAAAGCACTTAGACAAGTGTCTAACTTCATGACTGTGGATTGCTCCTTTTCTTCTGTGGGATCACTATGTATTTAAAGTTCCATGTGTGCTTACATACTACATTGTCTAAAGGCCTACATCTTTACTTGTCTTAGTCAACAGCATGTCTTTTATGGTCCTGACGTCTGTATTGCTCTTTAGCTGTTTCCTTTCACAGATGTCCCTAAGTTACACTAAAAATCTGTTTAAGTATAGGGAGTTTGTTCAGCTGAACACTAAAATAGATATAATGGATGGAATGAAACAACATTGGGGAGCAGTAAGAAAAATCATTGCCTTGGAAAACTATTACGATCATGGATTACGATTATTGTTTCCAAGGGTCATCTTTTAAATATGTTTAGCTCATAAAGTGTTTACAAAATAATGAGACAGTCTGGAAATGAATCCTTACTTAGGAGGCTCAGGGGAACAGAGATTTTTGTGAACATGGCCCTATTAGGGCTACAACCATTCCAGCAGCTATCTCTGAGCTCCCTTACAAGTCTTGTCCATGGGATGTGTGCCGCACTGTTCAGACAGAGGTTGGCTACTGGGACCATGTATGCACGCCCAAGTTTTTGGTCAGTAGTTTGAAGAAAAAAAGAGATGATCTGTGTAAGATCATCTGGGAGATGCACTGAGAGATGGATATCAGCACAACAAACTCTTTCTGCTCTCCCTTTTACCAGCTTCTTCCCTGTTCCTCCTCACAGTTAACTCACCTCCTGCGACAGGGACGTAGGAGATCCGGTAGCTGTCCACGCGGGTGCGAGGGGGTGTCCAGCTGACTGTAGCAGAGTTTTCCGTGATGTCAGAGAAAGAAATTCCCTTGGGAGATCCAACAACTGTCAGTAGAAAATAGAGAACAAACACACCACATAGAATGAAAAGGTAAATAATTTGTTTATCAGTCCGTAGTGCTGGAACACTGATTTGTCTTATCCCTCTATCCCAAGAGCTGATGCTTTCAATATTCTGNTGGGAGATCCAACAACTGTCAGTGGAAAATAGAGAACAAACACACCACATAGAATGAAAAGGTAAATAATTTGTTTATCAGTCCGTAGTGCTGGAACACTGATTTGTCTTATCCCTCTATCCCAAGAGCTGATGCTTTCAATATTCTGTCCTAAACAACGCTAAAGCAGAGAGTACCAAGCAGTCACTGTTTTGTTACATACTGACAGCAACAATCCATTTGGTCTATATTTTCCTTTTTCAGTAACGTTACAGTAGCGCACAGCTTAAAAATACCCCAGACATATGTCTACATATAGTGTACACAGAAGTAACAGAGATTTCAAGGTTATAGAAAAGTATGGAGGAATACTTATAGGAATGCTATTCTATTATCCAAGAGTCATTGTATTTATAACTTTTTCTACCCTAGTTTCTGTTGGATGATTTTTAGGCTTTCCGTTTAGTCTCAGAGCCCTATCTGTGACACACAGCAATGGCAGCCCTTAGCAATGGAGAGCTCTCTCCTCCTGAGCGTAAAGTTTCTACTACAGGATGCCTAAAAAAGACCTGGACTCAGTTGTGTGAGTTCATCAAGGGTCCATCCTCTCAAGCACTGAGTAACTTCTCTTGGCTTCAAACTAGAAGTGACAAGATTTTCTTCTTGGATTCTCTATCTGAGACCAGGATTTTTCTTATTTACATTCCAGTACACCCATCCAGAGGACATCTGAGTACAACCATCATGAGGAAGGCACTTGCGGTTCCACTGCAGCTCTTTGTCACACAACCCAGCCTTTCCCTGTGTTAAACTGATCACTGCCGGTATAAATTAGATCAGTAAGCTGGGCAAACAAAGCCCAAGATTTGCCAAAATGTCCCAAACTTAAGACGCAAACCAACGCGTATCTGAAACATTCCAGTTTAAGGCTTAATTAAGCTACTGCAAAACAAGCATGGAAAGGGCTTCTGGAAGGACATGGTAAAGAGACCTGCCACTTCAAAGTTTACATTGAGCATCTCACTTCCAATTTGCTTTTTTGACTGTAACCAAAACAACCCTGACACGTGTTAAAAAAATAAACAGCCCACAGGCCATTAGCACAAAGGGGAGAGATACCAAACATCAGCCACTAAGTGCGGTGGAGACAGGCCGAGGGCAGGGGAAGGGGGGCAAGAGGAGAAAAAAAGTGACTGTGCTTGAAATAGCTTGGAAAGAACGTGTCTGCGGGAAAGAAGTCAGAGGGCTGTTTGTTCCATGTGTCCCCAAAGCTCTAGCAGCAATGCACTAAATCAACTGAAAGGCAAGAAAAGAAAAACAACTGAGCTCTCAAGAGAAATGTAAATTATTTCTCTGGAGTTCACTAGACATGTTGCATTTGTGAGGATTGCTCACATGAAGAAGCCAAAAAAAGAAAAAAAAGAAAGATAATGAAGAAAGGAAGGTGGGTTTAGTAAAACTACATGGCACACAAAGTTGCTGCTGATTTAGGTATAGTCTGAAGGAAACAAGATCATAAAGAAAACCTGGGAAAGAGAGAAGCGCAAATCATATTGATTTTGCTTCACATTGTAGGTGCCCTTAGTGACTGGTGCAAAGTGCTAGTGATGACTCTGGAGACCAAAGAGATGGACCAGCACTCAGTTTTCATACACATAGGGAATTCCAGCCTTTCCAGAAAGTAAAGTACTCAATCCATCCCACTTGGACTCTGCTGTGCACACTTCCATGGGCTTCATGCTTCCATTCTGTACCAGGAGAACTGCATAACAAACATTAGTAAGAAGAGCCTTGACTACGTGAGAGTTCCACATCCCCAACTACCCCAAGTGCAGCTATTTACCTGGGAACAAACCTGGCAAAAAAAGTACAACAGACCATCAGAGCAAGCATCAGTCCTGGAATGAGCCCCAGAGGCGTAAGAGAGTGGCACCTTTGAGCACAGGGAAATCAAAAAGGAGCAAATGAAACCATCTTCTTGAGCTACCTGAAAGCCAAAATTAAGCAGGCATAAAAAAGGGCCAGCGTGCTTCTGTCTTGTCACTCATAAAAAAAATCTCAGTTCATCTGTTGGGCAGATACAGGTAATTAACATTATCCTCTGGCATCATTGCCCGGTAGCTGTATGAGAGATGGAGAACTTCCCTGTGAGGTTGCTAAAGCACCCAGGATACCCGAGTAGCTGCAGTTCTTTGGGGATTTTTTTGCTAAGAAATTGTTCTTTCATTACTAACAGACTATAGGACTAAGACTACAGTTCACTGGCTTTCTTCTCCTAAGCAACAGGAAGCCTCAGGTTGCACTTATCATGTAGAAAGAGCATGTAAAGTGTTTTGTGATCCTCTCGCATGAAAAATGCTGCCACAGCACAGCAAAACACCATTAGAAGAAGAGGAAAGTGGCAGCATGAGACCCACGCTTCCTACCCAGGATATTAAGTGGCACATAGCCGTGTTGTGGTTCCCGGGAGAGGGCTGAATTGCACCTTAACAAACATTATACAGATGAATTTCCAAAAGACACACAGTGTCCCTCTGAGAGCAGCAGTGGACAAACTCCCTTGTGCCAACTTGGTTAGACACTGCAGCTCTGTATGATGCTGCCTTGCACTACAGTGATTTTATCATTAATGTTTTTGGTCACAGCAGAATTGATGAGGGTAAAATGACAGACGAATGCAGAAGGTAGGGAGAGTGGGTACCATCATCGCTTCAAACAGGATAACCGTTTTAACATTATCATCAGCAGTTCTGGGGGAAAACTATTGCTGTTCACTTGTACATATGAGTGAACAATGCAGGAAGGACTACTTGTGATGGGTATGGGAGGATAGGACTTTACTGTCAGCTCCTATGCCCAGTGGTCGCACCCCACATTGCTGGTGGGATGGGAATAAGGGAGGTTGTCTGAGCCTCCGGGCAAGTTACCAGCTACAAGACCAACACAAGCTACATGGAGAAAATGGCAAATGTCAGTCCTGCCCTGCTCATCCTTTCCACATCCAAAGCCCATGCCTGTCACTAGATCAACTGCCCTGCTGACTTCTTAAAAGAGAAAGAAGGAAAGGAAACCACAGAGGAGGAGAAGGCAGCAAAGGGTGAGGCTTGCAAGATCTTTCCTCCTCCTCCTTCCTCACGGTGGGTGGGTGGTTTGCTGTACAAAGACAACAGGTCAGACCCTCAGAGACGGTTACTTGGCAATGCTCAAACCAGACTCCCTCAACTGCACCAGTTTCACCAGCTGAGGACCTGATCCCCAAAGACTGCATTTGTATATACAAGGGTACATGTCCAGGTAGGGAAGAAGGGGAAAGCTGGGAGTGATAAATTCAGAGAAAGATTTTCAATCTAGATTATTTTCCTTCTTTCATTTCCATGGTAGTGTTTGGTTTAGATTTCTGGTCTGTTTGCTAGCTGTGTTCCAACTGTTATTTTACTATCTCCTCTACTAAAGCTCAAGACATTCTACCTAATTTATTCCTTGCTTACTCGTAACTTGTACACAGGCCAGAATAAAGTAAGGCTGAATATAAGCCTGTCTGAGCTACCTCCTTCAGGGATAGAAATATTTCTTTGCAACCAGACTGGAAATGCTATAAATATACGTATGTTTGTCTAATAATCAACTCCTAAAAAAGAAATTAGTTAGATGCCTTGGTGGCCCTGCTATCCAGTGTGTTGTAACCTGCAGTCCAAATTATTTAGCCGTATTTTTGTGGCTCCAGCTCTATTATCAATTATCCATGAGCTATTTATATCTGACAAACGTCTTTTGGGCTACTGGCTTCAGTAGGTGACATATGCTAAATCTCCCTGAAAGAACCGAGTAAGAATGTAGTCATGAGGAAAATGATAACTCTTAGTGGTTTACCATAAATATCCTGGAAGTCAGTGAAAATGGAGACATGCTGCTAACAAGTGCAGTTGACTTTAAACATCCCTCTCCATTATGAGTCAACCCACATGAGCCTGGAGAAAGGTGGCTTGTGATGGATGCATGTTCTGCTTCATGTAAATGTCTGGGTGAGTGTATATATGCCCTTGCTGTTTATTCAAGGGATGTGATGGCAATCAGTAGAGCCGGTCAGAAATGTGCCTTTCCCTGCTAACAACAGGCACCACAGACGTTGAGGTCAATCATGAGGCCATGCTATTTCAGGAAAAGCTGTTCAATACTGAGTTTTTGTTGTCCCTTTTCTGTGTGTTTTAAAAGAGAGAATTTAGGTCACAGGACATCGCTTCGTTTGCTTTAGATTTAAGTATGTTTCAAAATGAAACCATGATTTTGGGGGGAAAAAAATGAAAAGCTTCATTCAAAAGTGCCAAAATGAAATTTTACAAACCTTTTTTTGTTTAAATTAATCTCAGGAATTCAGTCTAAGCCTTAAGAATTTTTTACTTGACTAATATCTGCTTATTTTCATAGAAAAAAAAAAATCAGAAAAAATATTCCAGTTGCAAATAGCAAAAACTTCCTTCTTCTTCCTGGCACTGAGAAAATGAGGCTCTGTTCTGGTGGAGATTTTTCAGAAACATATATAGGCTTAGGGTAACTTCAGACAGCTGACATCTGCAGTTATAATGTTTCTTCATTAGTGTGAGACTATGAAAGGCAAGAACTCCAGCTCTGTGGAACTGGCATGCTGCAACTGAAGATTAAGGCCTTGGTATTTTTAAAACAAAATGGCACGAATCGGCAGTCGTACTTGTATTTTTTCTTCTGGATGATTTTACCTGGGTAAGTCACTAAGCTAATTGACATCAGAATTTTCGACACACAAGAATGAGGCTATAAAGCAACTTCTGCTGAGGGAGTTCAAAGCTTTGATTCTGTGAGAATCTCAAGTTCATTTTGAATTATCGAGCACGTGTTGCCCCGGATAAGATCAGTCTAAGTTAATGGTGCTTAGTCCTTTGCTGATCAAGCCATAAATAAACTTCTCAATAACTCTGGTAAATTCATTTTGTCACCCTTCTTTTCTACAGAGACAGATTATTATGGAGTGGTGATACGCAATTAGTCCCAGGAAATCATTGAAAAAGGCTGATACAGAGACAATATTTCTTGGCTCTCAAAGCCAGTGCTTTAATTGCTAGACTCTGCTGTGTAATTCCAGGTCATGAAAGTAATTAAATAAAACCATATTAAACAGACAGTGATGAAGCTAAGAAATCTGAGATGATTGATTACAAATGACTACACCCCATTGAACCAGTAACTTGGATAAGGGACATGCAGGAGACAGTTCAGACACCTCAGTAACAGCCCAAGCTGGCTATGAAGAGGAGAGATGCTGAAAAAAACAGGCATGAACATGTTATGCTTTTCCTACTGCAAAGACAATACCTGTGGTTGCTACTGCATTTACAGGTTGGGAACGTCGTCCACTGCTAACTCCATAGAGCTCAATTTCATATTCAGTACCCTCTTTCAGCCCTGTTATATCCTGGGTGCGCTCATGGCCTGGTACTATAAGTTCCAGTGGATCAGATTTCCTTTTGGTATCCCTGATTTTTAGAACAAAACTGTCGAAAACCCCATCATCTGCAGTCCAGGACAAACGGAAGCCATCTGGAGTAGCATCTGAAACCAGAAGGTTGTCGACCTCGGGTTCTGCTTCTAAAAGGAGATAGCAGTAGGGGAAAGAAATTATTTTTTAATCGATTCATTAGAGACCTGCCTGAGGTCTGGACACAGCATACTGCAAGAATCCAACCACAGTTCAAAGAAAGGGAAACAATCTGCCAGCTACTGAGAAAAAAAAAAAAAGAATATTAGCATTATACACATACTGAAGAAGATACATGTGAGCGTGTGCAGGCCCATTCAAACTTTCACTCTTTAATAGCAAATCCACTGCATGAACACACACCATGTGCCTCTGACATGCAAAGTTACACATGCTAATAGTAAGTTTCATGTGCATTTCTCCCTTGCTACCTATGCGAAACCTTTACGTATGACAAATACAAGCTCTTGTTATAGAACTGCAGGCATGCCTGTAATAGTCAGGTCTCTCTCTGTTATGAGGACAACCTAGAAGCCACTTAGAAGAGTCTTTTTCTTCATGCAAACCCTTTATTTCATGCACTTCTGGCATCTGTGATTCTTCCAATCAGATAATCCTTTACCTTGATATTAAACAAATGCTGAAGCAGCAAAGGGGAATCATGAAACTTCATATCCCTTAAACAGTACACTTAAATCCAAATGCAGAACTACTGTCTTTGGTGAAACAACCCATCCACGAGGATCCCAGGAGCTGTGAGTTATTAATTACCTGCAAAATATCTTTAGCTCAGTATGGTCAGGCATTGTGACTTAGAGAAATGCTACTGGAGTGGTTACTATCTTACGCCATCTCCAATGCATTTCTTTCTTCCACGGAAAGATATTCCTATTTATATTCTCGCGAACCTCCAATCAGGTAACTCCCAGCTTTACTGCTGCATAGTCAGCAACGTGCAAATGAGACTTGATGGATATGGGGCTAGAGAATCAGTCTGCAATGATTTTTCAAGAAAGCTCAAATGCTACCAGAAAATGGCAGCTACAATAAAGTTGAAGACATGGGCTAAGGCTTTCTGGAGAGAGATGCCAACTTCATGGGTGGCAATAGTAGCACTCGATGATCTGTGGGTGGAACCCACATAGAGAGTGAAAGAAAGGAGGTCATGGGCAAGAAGTCCAGTATGACTCTTCCTGAAGGTCCTGTTCGTTGGCAAGTTGGAGAATGCTGATGTGCCCAGCAGCTGTTAACCAGACAAGCTCCTGCATGCAGCTATTTTTCTTTAAAGATTTCGGTTAGAAGTACCTGCATGACTATACCAGAAACTTTCACCCCTCAACCCACATCATGCGTCTCTACAGGATCCATCATAAAGACAAAAGGGAAACACCAAGTTAAAAGGAACAGAATGTCATTGGTGAACCTATCATAAATCAGGAGGAGTTATGTGTAGCCACGATGCAGAAAAGGATGCAAAAGCCAAGGTTTGCTTTGCAAACGGATTGCATAAAACATCTTCCATGTGAGAAGAAAAGCAAGAAAGAAAGGGTGGAAGAGAACAATTTGTTCACGTTAAAATACCTGTAACAGCCACAGTGCTTAGGGGCTTTGTTTGGTGCCCCTTGGCAAAACCATAAAGCATAACCTCATAGCCAATGCCAGTAATAAGGCCTTTAAGCTTCAGCTGCCGCTGGGCTCCTGTAAGGAGGAACTCCTGTGGGTCCAGCAGCTTGCCAGAATCCACCACGACTACTAGAAAGTTGTCAAAGGCATTCTCCGATGCCATCCACGACACTGTGAACCCATAAGGGTTAATATCAGACACAGTTAGGTTTTCCAGTGGGGGCATGGCCTCTAGAAGAAGGGAAGGTGCAAAAACACACAAAAAAAGAAGCGAAAAACATTGCAAATTAGAAAGTGTCACAGATTCCACCAAACATAAATCACATTTTCCCCCAAAGTATGGACTTAATAGAAGCACATAGCCAGGACCACAAGACCAGGATTTTCAATGGAGCCTCCAGGAGTCAGATGCTTAATTCTTAATTTTCATCAAGGGGTCTCAGCACCTCACCCCACAAGCTCCACTGAAATTCCTCCCAAGCTCACTGTGTAAGCACATTTCTTCTGTTACACATGCACTGTACGACAGTTAAAACCAAAGCCGTTTTAGAAACGCTGTGCATAAAGCTTTCATTTCCTTCTGCTTGTGTCCACCACCAGTGCTTTAGGGACAAGCCTCAACTTGGCATTCACAATTTCTGTACTTTGCTTCTTTACCTCTCTACTTCACGTGAATATCTCCAGCTTTTCTTTTCAATGGCGGAGGGGTCAGATATGCCAGAAGCAGAACACTTATCAATCAGTCATAGCTAGCAAGTACTAAATACTTGCAAGCTTGGTTTTTGCGGGGGATAGGAGAGAAGCCAGCGTTTATGCTGGCTAAGGGCAGGGGCTGGTGACTGCAGAATAGAGCAATAACCTGTCCAAAGAGCTTCACAGGCAGCTGCCAGTATGTTGACAACTTAAAGAAATTCCAGTGAGGGTCTTTTTTTTCACATCAGCATGACACTTGTCAAAGTTTAGAGGCTGCGGATCAACTCCTCAAAACTTTCCTGAGTTCTGAGAAGTCAAATAGGAACTTCAGCTGGCTCTGCTAAGCCCTGGCCTTGATGTGGATCCCAGGCATTGCTAGGATTTCTCTAAATTATTTGGCAAACCTGACTTTGTTGGCTCAGGAGCTAACTCCAGATCTGATCTTCCAATCACTCAAATTCCATTCACTTACTACCAGCTAGTCAAATGCAAAACTTTCTCTTGGAAAGCATTTTGGGTTTGCTTTTGACATTTCACAGCTGCTGAAACTGATGTTCTGTTAGAATTTGGCATAAAACTTCCCTCTTAAAGTTTTATAATTTGGGAGCCCTTATGTTTTGATGTTTACACATTTGAGTGCCAGAGACTCAGCTTAAATTTACTCACTTCGGAGACCTTTTTGCAGCTTGCTTGCTTCTCATCAAGCAACCCTGAAGATTCACATTTTGGTTTGGTCTCTGGAAGGGTGGGTAAACAAATTAAGAGCCCAAAACGCTGAAATTATTTTCCTGGGATAGGTGTTCAGCGACACCAACACTCTAAACATGGCAGGCTTATGTGAACTGCTGGCACATCTGCTGCTGTGTAGAGCGTGCCACATGTTTGCTTAGCTGTGGGAAGCTTCCTCTCAAAATACCAATGTCCATGGTTTATTTTCAAAAAGGAAGCATTTGTGCTCTGGTGGAGAAAAAGAGCAGGGGTTTTGAAAGCAAAGTCGCTCACTTCTGACTATGTGACGGAATGTCATCGGGGCAGATCGGAGCTGGTGCAGTATGCAACCATTTGCCTTAAGGAAAATGATCATGGACATTGCCTTTCACAGAAACTGACAGCCCAGATGCTGTGAGGGATGCTGCTACTGCAACTGGTGTTCCCGCTGCAAGTTAATGAGGAGAGGAGAAAAAGGAAAAGGCCTCAATTTGTCTACTAATCCTATTTAGGGTGCCTGTATGTCTATGTGACAAGCCCTACTAGCACATAGTGGCCATGCAATCCACAGAAGGTGAACTCTGTGGCATGTATTCGATCATCTAGGTGGCATGTGATGCACAACCGGTCCCAGTCACAATCTGGCCAAAATATTCAGACGTAAAGGACGTGCTGAGGGGACATCACAGGCCAGGGCGTGTTCTAAAACCCAGTCCTCTCCAGATCCTTCAGGTGCAACTCCTGAGTATTAGGCAAATTTCTCCATCAAGCTTCAGGAGTTAAAAAAGATTATTAGACACAAGAGAAAGACTCCAGAGGGCTCTTAATTCACTTTAAAGTAGTACTCCTCCTAGAAAATTTTTTTAAGGCCAACATGACTGGTCTGACCAATCCTTGCACTAAATTTGCAAACAAAACCATTGTGGCTAGATCAGATATTCAGTGCTGTAGAGAGTCTTTTTTTTTCTTTTAATCCATGATGGAATATATATTTTTATAAGCCAATAGATAGACTTCAAATCTTTAAGCAGGTACCTGTCATGACAAAAGCAGTGAGGGGCTCTGTGTGAACACCTGCATCGGTGGTCCCCTTAATGTTAATGTCATAGCCAGTATAATCTAGCAGGCCTGAGATGTGAGCGCTGCGAACACCTCCTGACACCGTAAGCTCCTGGGGTTCATGTGCTGCATAGGAGTCTCTAATGTGTATAACAAACTTGGCAAAAGGCCCATCTCTCGTGGTCCATGAGAGGTTGAAGCTGTCAGGGGTAACATTTGTGAGTGTGAGCGTGCCCAGCTGTGGCTCAGCCTCTGAAGGAGAAAGGAACACAGGTGAAGACACAGCATTACTCTGGGGGGCTGGGGAAATTAGCAGTGGAGGTTTACAGATGCTTAAAGATAAGGCTGAATGCTTTAGCCTTGTTTTGCAGTGGTTGAAGAAAAAAAAGGAGCATTGCAACAGCTATTTTGTAAGGTTTTGGAAAGAAGGCACTGAAATTAGTGCTGACTTTTAATTTATTTTTTCATTCAATTTTCTTAAATAAACTCAATTTTCCTAATGAAATGTGGGCCTGATTTACAGAAGCACCAACAGCATATAATCCTGTAGTAAAACTATAGAAATTACAGGAACTCCACACTGGGAATTTGATGGGAATACAAACCCACAGCAATTTCAAATTAGCTAAAGTAGGATTCGGGCAGGAATTAGGTGAGTCCAAAACAGACATCCTTGAAATCCCAGTTCAGCTTCTGTTTAGTGTTTCTACTGCCTGGAGTTGTAGATACTTTTATTTTTGGACTCAGAAGTTTATGAAGGGTTTAAATCCTAACAGTGATTATCTCAGCACTAATCTCAGCCCAAAACCTCCCCGGACTCCCCAGATAAGGTGTTTCTCACCCTCTGATCATGCGCAATCAGAGAGTATCTAACAGACCGAACAACAAAAAACCCACAACACTGCTGTTGCTCTCCTTTCTGACTGTTCAGTGGTCAGGGCACTTCCTTAAGAAGCAAAGACTTTCCTTGTCTGCTAGAGGAAATACAAGATCACATCTCTCCCCTGCCAGGGGAGAAACTTAGACTTCAGGCTATAGGACAGGGAGAGCTCCTTGCCCATTCTGTTTTAAAGCTATTCCATTTAGCATAAAATCATTAAAGATTCATTAGAGCACAGGGAGAGCACAAACATGACCCAGCAGCCAGGTGGCCAGAGAATCCTGTATCTGCTCTCAGAGCTTATTTTCTATTTTTTCTCTTGCCAATTGCGTATAAACCAAGAATACCTCGGGAAATGCAGCCAGTGAGATACAGGAAAGTAACTATGTAACTGATTCATGCTGGGAGAAAAGTAAGAAAGACGTATCCCACTGACAAAGAGAATAGTGAAAGAACGAAGTCCTTTTCTTAACTAAAACATGAACTGCTGCAAGATGTTCCAACTTTTACTTCTGTCCCTCATTGCAAGACTTTTAAATAATAGTCTACCTTCTTCTCTGGAATTATCTAGGAACAGGTGAAACCAAGTGGCCCCAATTAAGGACACATGCTGTTGTCATGCTGTCAACCAGTAACCACCAATGCCTTCATCCTGAAATGGCCACATTCCTTCACATGCCACTTGCATCCAGTCAGGCATGTTCACATCACGACACCCAGACTCCAAAGAACACTACATGCAAAATAAGTTGAAATTATCTCTTCAGGCAAGTCTTAGTGATCTCCCGCCATCCTGGAATCACCACCACCACAGGAAAATCTCTGACCCCCAGTGAAACAAGACAGGTCTTAGACACTCAAAGGTAGCAATGCAAGTGACAGAGTGGTGGNGCATGTTCACATCACGACACCGAGACTCCAAAGAACACTACATGCAAAATAAGTTGAAATTATCTCTTCAGGCAAGTCTTAGTGATCTCCCGCCATCCTGGAATCACCACCACCACAGGAAAATCTCTGACACCCAGTGAAACAAGACAGGTCTTAGACACTCAAAGGTAGCAATGCAAGTGACAGAGTGGTGGGCTGACCATCAAGAAAGAGTGAACTTGCTTTTTGAGCTCTGCTTTCTTCTGGGAACACATAAAAACACTAGGCAGAGAAGAAGGTCAGAACTAGCACAAGGTGGCCAGACCACTCCATGCAGTTTTGGAAGGTCATTTAGCATGCTGCATGAAACTCTCACAAGAGATGCAAAAGTCTTGGAAGACATTCGGTTTTAAGAACGAAGAACCAAAATGGCATGCAGGTGCGTCTCCAGGCTGATAAAGACATGAAGGCCTCCCACCCACAGCAAAGCAAGTGAGGATGGGATGAACAAGAGCTTTATTCCAGATCAAGTGCAAAGATACTCTGTGAAAAATATTAACCATCTGGAGCAAGTCAATTATATATACACAGAACTTGCAGGGAAGTGTATATATAAGGAAACCAATCATGGTTTACTACTGGCTCCCTTAATACTGGGGCACTTTTTCAGCCTTTTCCATTGTCTCAGATCTCTCTTTTTCCAAGTGCTCTCAAGCCCCGTGTACTTCAGCCTCCCC
The DNA here is from genome assembly GCA_013398225.1 of Steatornis caripensis. Classification (NCBI taxonomy): domain Eukaryota; kingdom Metazoa; phylum Chordata; class Aves; order Caprimulgiformes; family Steatornithidae; genus Steatornis; species Steatornis caripensis. The sequence continues at coordinate 163,992 of VZSC01019642.1, forward strand.
TCATAGTGATCTCCCCATAATTTACCAAAGGAACGATGATGAGTTGGAGCCATGTTTTAGAGCAGTTCGGTGCACAGCAAAAGAAAGAAGAGAAAAAAGCAAACCTGGAAGGTGAAACAGCGAAATACCTGTGTTTGCCAGTGCTGTCAAGGTCTGACCACCTTGCCCATCAATTACACCATGGAGTTGGACAGTGTAATTAGTGGAAGCTTTGAGGCTGGTGACTACATAGTGCCGGGAGGCCCCTGGCACAGTGTGCACCAGGGAGTCCAAAGGGAAGTCAGAGTTTCTGACTTCTAGAATAAAATGGTCAAAGGCATTGTCCTGTGCTTCCCACGCGAGTGACATGCTGTCTGAGGTAGCATTCGATACAGTGAGTTTGCTAAGGAGAAGTTCCTCTACTACGGGAAGAAAAACAAATGGAAATGTACTGCAATTATTTAAACCCAAAGTAACAAAATAAAATAATACAGAAGTTCGAATTCACATGAGCCACAGGTCACAAAGATCATCTAGCCTTGTGTTTCTCAATGTTTTTCATACCACCACCCCTGTAGTCACCCTGCCCATATTACCCATGATTCAGCGAGGATATGCCAATCTGCTGATGCTAGAAACAGCGACTCTGTATTATCTGATCACTAAAATTTCATATTCTGATTAATGTCATTGACCATGTTAATCTATGACAAGTTGCTATGACAACTTTTCCTAAGATCATGCCAGCAGGCAAAATTTTACAGAGATATTAAATGATCACAATGTGAGCTATTATCTCCCTACTACGAGAATGTACCTTCTGCTTCCATAGTCTAGTCCTCTCCTTACACTTTCATGCAGCAATTGGCTAGAGCACATCAAACGTTTGAGTTCCCTGTCTTTTCTGGAAAAACCGTCAACTGTAAAACCTCGAGATGTGCAATGTACCAACAACTAAATACCTACCTACTTCATTCACCAACAGCAAGTCAAATGGACTTTTTCAATCTCTCATCCAATATAAACTGAATTCTGAAGTTGAATTCAAGCAATGCATCTGCCTGTTGTCACAGTTGGATCAGTCTGTTGTCACAGACTGAAATGTGCCTGAAATCTATTTAGAGAATCAGGATAAAAACTGTACCTAGAAATCAGGTTCTCTGAGAGAAACAATGTCTCCTTTATGCTGTGTGATAGATGCAAACACATGTCACAAGGCTAACTTAATGGATCATCTCCCACTTGGTCCTTGGGAAATTTGTTTCGCTTCTCATCTGTGTCAGAGATTGCTCCAACCTTAATGTTTGAACAAGAGCAAACTTATTGTGTAAATGAAATCACATCACAATGTGATTGACTGACTTTGCTGGATGGGATGGTGGATTAACATTCACAGTTCACAATGTCTCCGGCAGGTCTTCCTTAGAAGGTGTCAAACAATGAGGTAGAGGATTTGGTAATGGGTACACTGATGGGGTAGCTGAGGGCAGGGAAAGGGGCACAACCTGTAAGGAAGAGTTAGAAGAAAGGAGAGTTAGTATTGAGGTAGGTTTTATATACCTGTTGTAGCTGCAGCACTTATTGCCTGTGTGCGGAAACCGTGAGAGATCCCATAGAGGTAGACAATAAAATCAGTGCTGGAGGAAAGCCCTGAGATATGAGCAGTTCTTGAATTGCCTGAGATGTTGAACTCCATAGGCTCCAGCAACCTGTTAGAATCAATAATTTCAATAGTAAAGATGTCGAAGTCCCCATTGGTAGTCGTCCAAGAAAGGTTGAAGCTTTCAGGAGTAATGTCGGAAACGGTTAGCTCACCAACTTCTGGGTGCACTCCTGGGGAGGGAAACAACATCAGTCAGAGGGGACAGCCCTGTACCTCCTCCTGCTCAGAAATGCTGTGCTTTTCTCTGCTTGTGCTGGCAGCACTCCAAGCTGCCGTTGGAGAAAAGGGTTTGAGTAAAAGTTTGCTACAAGCAGACAGGTACTAAGGGGAAGAAATCAAATGAAAGCATCTCAAAATGTTAAATAAGACAGGAAGAAAAAAAGAAAAAGAAGCTTTAAAGCTATGGCTATTTACCTCCAGGAGCAGCCATGTGTCTTTGAGGTCTGAACATGAAAGCAGATGCAAAAGAACTTTTCTGAGCGTCGCCAGGGCATTTGGAAAAGTCAGCTTCCAGTTTTAGAAGAAGCTAAAACTAGAGCTATTGCTTTATCCAAAGGAAAAGGTTGTGTTTTGTTTGCTCTTCTACTTTTCCTTTCAGCTTAAGCCTATGAAAGCTGGCATGTAATTTTGGAGCTGGAGCCAAAATGCAAAACAGTGATAGCTGCCTTGCGGTTTCTTCCTCTCTGTAGACATCCCTGATGCGCTACAGGAAGGCTCAGAAAATTCTGACAATTGGAAGCCCCCAGAAGGGAAAACTTTGAAAAGCTGGGTGCAAAGCATGACCCAGAAAGGGAAGGGAAAACCTCAGCAGGGCATCTTCTGCTGTTTTCATGAAGTTAATAAAAAGAGAGCACATTGCATATTTAGGCAGGACACCCATGATGTCTGTTTTCTTGTTTGTCCCTGTACAGCCTCCTTTGTCTAGCCACATTTGTCTGGTTTCAATGGGCAATCTGCTACCAGCTCACACTCAGGTCTCTCAAAGCACAGGACTTCTAGCCTGCAGCGGGACACAGCCCAAGGCAAGCACCTTGTGCCAGGCACATTTCTACCTAAGCCAGGCTGCTTAAAGCATTTTCAAAACAAAAAAGCTGTACTGCATTTCATGCTTTAATTCTATTTAGTTCTTATGTGTATTTTGATGCTCTTCTGTGCTGGGTAATATGTGCTTGGGGAAATCCAAAATGAGCAAGGTCTGGCTATCTCACAATCACAGGAGGCTGCAAAGGTCTGTAAAAAAGCCCAGAGGCAATGGGTATTGTCCAGAAGAAATCAGCTGAAGGAAGAGCTACCGGTGCTCCTTTATTGCCAATTAATTAATATCCTATTCACTACCAGCGATCCTAATATCTAGAATCAGTGAGCCATACAGGATAGACATAAGTATATATTTACCTCTTACCTTACCTTATATTAGCTCTCATTTAAAACTGCCGTCTTTCACAAGATCAGCCAGAAAATTATTTTTGTGGCTCTTGATTAGTTTCAAGCAACCTTCTGATAATGCGGGGCTTACCTTCCTTCTTTCAGGTCAGTTTAGGGTAGTTCTGCTGAATTTGGTCTTCCTGCATTATAACTTTTTCAGACCAATCAGACTGTTTAACAACCTTATGTGAGTTAACGTATGATACTACTCTTGGTAGGAATTAATTTGTGTTCTTTTCTATATGCTGACATATAGAAGGTAACTGTCATTGCCCTTGAATCAGACACACACACACTATACCCGAGCTTGTATTTACACAGAAGCTAGGGCATAATTTCAGAGGTAGCTTCTGAATGGTTAAAACTAAACACACTCTCGGGCTTTGATTATCTGGGCTATAAAGAATGAATTTTTATAATTTTACAAGGCAACCTGGGGTTTCCTGGGTATGTACAATAGCCAGTTGTGTTTTGCTGTTAGTATCAACCAGCAGAAAAGCAAGTAAAGGGAAAAAAACAAGCCATTCTGAGGTGGGAGAAAAAAAGCATTCGTAAAAGTGAAGGGCTCCATGGGGGCACTGAGACTCTTACTGGAAAGTCTGATCATGAGACATTTCCATGCCAGAGATGTTCAGCCAAGCTTTAATGAGTTCAGTGCGCCCCATGCAAAGCCAATCAAGTGAGCAAGCTTTGCCTAGCAGTTGCAATAGCTCTGGCTCACATCCTTGTCTGCAAAGAAAGGGAGCCACGAGACTCGTTGAGTGACTTGAGAAGATACCTGTCATGGTTTCAACAGAAAGGGGTTTGGTCCTGTAGCCTTGAATCACACCATGAAGTGTGATGTTATAAGGTGTGTTGGCCTTGAGGCCTGTAACATTCATAAAGCGCAGTCCGCCTGGGACTGTGATATTCCGGGTTTCTTCAGGATTGTCGGACTCCTGCACCTGAAGGATAAAGTTCTCATAGGCCCCGTCGGCTGCTGTCCAGGTGAGCTGGAAACCATCCCAGCCAGTCTCTGATACTGATAATTTTCCAAGCTCAGGTTCCTCCTCTGAATAAGGACAGAGAGTCAATCAGTTACTCAGATTACAGACTAGTGGTGTGACATACTATTTAATGATGTTCCACGTTAATGAACTTCACTTGAAATCTATGACACGGAGACGCACCCACACACGCATATTTACATTCTCAGCTGCCCCAGATAACTTATAAAGTCTCTTCAAAGAGATGGCAAAACAGAACAGTAAGAAAAGAACTTTAATAATAAATAATAATCACATTAATGCTAAAAGACTGCTTATAGAAAGCAGCTTATAGACCATCTTACAGCTGCAAGTGTTTTGCCAACATTAATTACAACTGCCGATGAGACAAGTAAGTATTACTATAACCACTTTACTGCACTAATCAACTCAGTGTTTGCTATTATGAAGTGACTGTGAATGCTGTAATAATGCCTGTTGTAAGGGTAGGAAAACACTGAGTTTAGAGCAGTTGGGATTTAGATGTTTATGCATTTAATCGTGTCCACATGAACAATTCTATTTATTCTTCCAAACTATTTCTAATCCAAAACAATAAAGAAGGGGAAAACTCCTCCATGTCTGCATGTCTTTAGTTTAATGGATTTGTCTTCCTTATATTACATTATTCTGTCCACAAAACATTCCTGGGGACAGAGAAGCTTGGATTTAGAGTTACAGATATTAATCTAAAATCAGAATCTGCATTCACAGAAATTAACATTCTCATAAGCCATCACAGCAGCGGCCAAGGAAGTTTGGAACCATCAGAGCTAACTCTCTGATGCTGTTAAATCTGAAAGTTTAGGTCATTTTCTCAGTAAGAATAGAAAGCCCTCCGTTACAGAGGAAATACAACTGATTCCTTAAAATTAGCAGTCATAAGGGAAAATGAGAGTAATACCTGTTTTTTTCTACACGGAAAATCTAGCTATACGATCTATCACTGGCCTGTGGACTGCCATGACTTTCTAGCACTTTTCTTGTTTATTTGCACTGTCGACACGTAAGCATTATAATAAGAACAGAGTCTATCTGAACAATCCCAATCTGCATGACTAGAAGTTTATAAGAGACGATGCATGAAGGGAAATGGATCTGATTTGTCAGTTGTAAACTTCAACTTTAAGCTTTATACATATTTTAAAGCAGAAGATAAAGGGGCCCTGGAATAAATGAAAATTAGGCTCAGCAACTTTACTCATATAAATCTTCCCCTTGTAAAAACAGAGTGCTTATTGTATGACTGCTGCATAGCCTTATATAGGTAGCTGGAGTTGTATTTTCAGAGCACTCATACATCACAGTCAATTGTCTTCAGTGAGATTCACTAATGTATAGTAAATCACGACGACTCAGGAACACAAAAGTTTTTACAAGCTTTTCCTGTTAGAAAGAGGAGATGGTTTATGAAATAACACAACGATGTTCAATAAAAAAAATGCACGAATCCCAAGCTGTTTCGCATTATCGGGAACAGAAATGAGACTCATACAGGTAAAATACGAACCCTGTCAAAATAGCACTGTTTAGCTGAAAAAGAGAAAGCAGAACAGAAAAGGAACTGGTTGTATCAGAACTAATGATCTTTTGGTGGCAACAGAAACAAATAAAACTAACATATTTCCTTAAAATGAAAATGAAACCAAATCAAAAGTTATGGTAAGGTAAAATCATTTTAAGTAAAAGCTCGATTATAGTAAGTAATCCAGTAATCACGACAGCTTAAAAGCGATTCAGATTTCTCTGAAGAGTGCTCAGTTTCATTCACCTCCAAGATGCAGAGTCCCTTTTCCTCCCGTTCATTTCTCATGCATGTCTGAAACGGTAGCGCATACAACCCCATCATGCTCTCTAGGGACCAAGAGATTCTCATACAAAATCATGCACCAACTTGGACTGTTGGAAACTTCCAAAACACTCATCCATAAAGCATCCAACATATGTGACGAAACAATGGCAATGTCATGGCAAATGATATCAAGGGATGATGTTTCTTACTTAAAAAAAAAAAGAAAGAACAAACCACTGAGAGATGAGACTGCTCTAGTGTTGTAGTAGGTGAGAAATAATCTGTGTGTTTCTATGTAAATATTTTATCTCATGTTGCGAATTTGGGTTTGGGTGATGGACAGGTACAGTCAGTCTCCAGCTAGGTTCTCCAGACATGAACTTACGCATTGGTACTTTGATCATTATTGAACCGAGCTCTGTGCCTACAGGCCTGTTTCCTCACGAAATTCATGTAATAGGGGCAAGAGGGGGAACTTTTCAGAAAGGTATACTCCCAATGTGTTACAGTCTTTTTTTTTTCTCTGACATCACCACTTCCATGCCAATGCTGCAAACTGCAACTTCCTGGCAATCTTTCTTTTGTTTGAACCAAAATCCAGATAAATATCTGTAGCATCTTGCTATTTTCATGTGCCTTGTAAATAGCAGATGCATCAATGTTTCTCTTTGCATGCAATTTGAAAAGAGAGAATTGATGCTACATCACCTTAAAAGCTGCATGGGGCATTATCCATGCTGCATCACTCAAGGCTCTCATTCCATAGCAATAAGAGTTTTATCCCGTGCAAAGGGAAGAAAGGAAAAAAGAAAACTAAGAAGAAAGGCATCAGTCACAAAGCCTAGCATTTCTGCAGTGGAACAGCAGTATGAAAATGAAGTCCTGTATATTTCAAAGCAGAAAAGGAACATATGGCTAATGAATCCATAGAAAATACCTGTAGCAGCTAGGGCTTCCAGAGACCGAGAGAGCTGACCTTGAGTGCTTCCATGGAGGTTAATGTGGTATTGTGTGCCAGCTGTGAGATTGGTAATTTCTGTTTCTCGATGGTTTCCCGGCAAAAAGATTTCCTGTGTTCTGTTTAAACTGGACAGGTCTTTCAGAGTGATAAAGAACTGGTCAAATACCTCATCCTGTGCTGCCCAAGACAGGGTGAAACTACTGAAAGTCCTGTGTGTTATATTAAGGTCATGAAGAGCACCAGTAGCTTCTGAGATGGAAGCGTCAGTGGGCACCAAAAGCAGAGCATGAGAATCACTGCTGGGGTTTGTTAAATAACTTAGCCCTGTAGGTGCAGGACTGGTAGGATCAAATGACGTTTCATTGTTTGATTCTCCAGGTGTTGTGACTAGATGTGCTAAACAGAGGTAAATTACAAGTTAAAATTTCCTGATAAGAACCCCCAAATATACCAAAAGACAGCTAACATCTGCTAGAAAACAGTTTGCGTGCTTTGCATTAAAGAGCTCTAAGAACAGAGAAAACAGATGGGTACTTCTTTTTTGGAGACTGAATCCAGGCCACAGGCAAAGGTAGCATCACCAAGCACAACATGGGTCTCACACAACCGCACTAACTAGCAGATCCAGAGCAACAACCATTAGACACAGAGACGAGCTGAAATGCTTCCAGCAGAGAAACGTGCACATCCTCAGTTGATGTAAATCAACTGGCACATGAACATGACTACGCCCAAAGAACTTCACTAATTTACATCGGTGAGGATTTGAACCCTAAGCCTCCCAAACATGCCTTTTATCTTTACTACAGCAAGTCAGTTTTTGCTTCTGATACAAACCGTAAGTGGAATGCATGCCAAATACAGCAAATGTATCTGAATTCAGACTGTGAAATCAGCCACAGCAGAAGCATGCTAAACCTCATCCTACCCAATCAAAAACAGGCTTGGAGGAGTCAGCCATTTGGATACATGCAGATTTTTTTAAAAAGGCAGGGGAGGACACACATGCTTACCTACAAATGAGCACAGAAAGAACTTAAGCAATCTTTCTTTAAAGAGATCCAAAGCAACGGAAGGGAAAAAGACTTGGCCTTTGACATGCTGAATGATCTGTGAACATATCAGATTCTGAAAATCTGAGAACTGTGGAGATTACAGAGAATGTGTTTCTGATCACAGCTGCAAGGCGACAGGCAGGTGATTTTTCCAACATGCGTAATTATCTCCTCATTAGTGGAAAACCACATCATTTTACACCTCAATGACTGTCTTGCTTCCATGCTCCACTTGCATTCAATTAAGAGAGAGCAAGTCATCTACCACCATCAATCAGATCAGCATAAATCTGTACTCAGGATTCAGTATCTGTCTCCAAATTCACACAAGTATCAGGAAAAAAAAGCATTTTCAGAAGAGAAAGATCAATTAAAACTGTACTCAAATAAATGCAGAAATGTTAGCTTGAAAATATACTCTCAGGACAAATACAGATGTAAAAACATTGTTTTCTGCTTACCTCCAGGAAGGAGAGAAGCCTGTGAGGCAAACAGTTATTTATATTTACATATACCATTGATATTCTTGACTTAGGTAAGGGCCCTCCTTAAACTACCCCAGCACATGATCTGAACCAGGCCCTACATATGGTGCAACCTGAAGACAGGCATGTCGTCGTCACACCAGCATATCTGCAATGGTAACCTCGCATAATTCCCACTTTCTCAGTAAATGGACTGCCAGAACTATCTGACTGCACCAGGGTTGCCGTGCTCATGTAACAAAGCAGGAAGACATGCAGTGTGGAACCATTAGCCTTCTGCGACTCTCAGCAGCTTGTGCACAGCTGGATGCCAACCAGTTTTTTCCTGTTCTGGGAACAGGCAAGAAACTATGGCATCAAGCAAGTGAACTGGTACTTGTTCAGCCTTAAGGTTGTCTACTTAACATGCATAGCGGTAGATGGGCTTTACTGTGGAGTATTTCTTCAGAAGACGTGCATAGATAGAATGAACAGATCAGTGGGGAGGAAAGGGTAGCAGTACACCACACATGAACAGCTCCATGCTGTGGAGGGTCCCACTGGGAAACTGCCATGCACCCTGAACTGGAAATCTAGCACAAAACATCCAAAAATACAAGGGAAAAAGAAAAAAACAAGGCTGGCATTATGCTCCTGATATACTGAGGATCCCTGAGGAATTCTCAATATTACCTTGGGTTTAATGACTTGGGTCCACAAATGAATTTGTGGCCGAGAAAGAGTGGTGTACCCTTTACACACACATATAAACACACATATACCGCACATTAAGTCCATGTGTAATAGAGGAATATGTGGCTTTGTGTACAAACATACAACAGATAGAATAATGAAAATGATATGAATACACGGAAAATACTCTGATACCAGAGATAGTATCAGTGTTCATTGTTTAGCAGAGAGAGTACTATTAAGAGGAAACGGAAAATCTAGAAAACAATTGAACTGTAGGATAACAAGACCAATGGAGTTCAAACACCTGACTTAGCAACTAGGGGAATAGATGGGGAGAAGAGAAAGAGAGCTCTAGAAGCCCTAGGTGGGTGGATGACAGCCAGATAGAATGATTCATGGGGGCAAGATGAATGACTTGTAGATGCCAAAGAGCTGAAAGCTATGTAGAAAGGAAACTGGACGGACAACAAACATATGCTCTTTCTCAGACTGGAATGCTTCTCAATATCATTCTCTTAGTAAAATCTTCAGGCTGAATATGGCCTAAATATGTCTATACTGCTGTTCCTGGCCTTCTGAGGAATTCCACTGTAATGCTTCACTGGCAATTTTACTAAAAAGAATGTCAATGTGCTGCCAGGACATTTCCCGTTATTTGGGATGAAGCAAACAGTATTCTGCATTACTTCTTGCTTCTGTCTCTTGGATGTTATATTATTTTCCAAGAGGGGCTATCGGCCAGTTTTGAAGCAGAGTCTCTCATCAGCTCAAGCACACTTCTAAGATATGATGGCCTAACAAGGTATTTGAATTCTTTCCAGACCCTTTTGGCTAAATGGCTTTCCCCTCTCTTAACCAACTGATTAAACTGGGCTTACAGTGCCTGTGCACCTCTGAATTTCAGAAAGAAAGCATTGCAGTATATCACAAGCCAGAAATACTACAGTAGATACCACTAAAAATCTTCATACTGAAGTTAGGTTTCAGGTACTCTTAGCAGAGAAATCAGCTGAAGAAATGGACAATCTTTAGTGGCAAATTTACTTTTCCAGTCATCAGCACTGTAGTTTCCCATTGAACTGGCTCACCTAATCATTATTCCTAATGTTTGCATTTGTATAAAAAAGGGTGGCACGATCTAAGACTAGTAGAAGCCAGGAGAGGAAGAGGGACTGATGCACAACACAGACAAGGGTCTTTGGTAAAAAGCATAAATCTTCTTAAAAACATTCAACAGAATGGAACAGCCATGCTGCTATGTGCAACTCACTTCCAGAGGCAAGACAGTATCACATCCACAATTCATTAGCAGTTGCTGCACAATCTGGGTCCTTCAGCAGAGGAATTTGAGGTTGGCGCTTGGTTTCTCTAATGTCCACTCATTTTTCTCCACAGGCCTCTCATTCCTGATGTATTACCATCCGTCCTCCTCCAGGACTCACATTGTGCTATGCAGGCAGGGTTCCAGAATCAGAGCAAGTAGGAACAAAGCTGCAGTCTGACTGTTTAGCTTCCTCAGAGCTGGGTTACGTGCTCATCCTACAGATTAGTTGTTAATCTGATGTAACATTCTCAGGACATGCTGCCAGAAAAGTTCCTCCAACTAGTAAACTGGCTCATTTTCTTTGATTTCTGAAGTGGTTCTAAACCAAAACCTTAGTGTGATGCTGGGTGGGACCTCTAACAAAGAAGCAGTACCCTAAATTGTGATACCTTCTTTAACAACAAGAAAGGAAGTACCTGTTGTAGCCACAGCTTCCAGAGAAGAGCGCTGTTCTCCAGCCAATCCATACGCCTTGATTTTATAGGAAGTGTTAGCTTGGAGGCCATCAATCACAGCACCTAGGGATTCTCTGGGCAGGAAGGTTTCTGCAGGGGGCCCAGCTGCCAATGACACTTCCTCGTACTCCACCACAAAACTACTGTAGACTCCTGTATTCGCAATACCGTGAGACACTAAAGCTGTGGTCTGTTACCCTCGAGACCACAAGGTCCCTCAGTGCATCCTCCTGCATCCCTGAGGCCTCTGGAGCAAGAAAGCTCACAAAGCCAGAAAGCTCCTCTGGGTCAGGAGTCATTGCCTGCATTAGGATTAGACTATCTAGAGCTACAAAGAAATAAACAAGCAAATGGCAGTGTGAAATATTCAGTCTTTCCTTTTCAGCAAAATAAAATAACATTTAGTAAACTGTTCACTTCAGAAACTTTGCCATCCCTTGAATGCAGAATCATGGACATCAGTTAAAAAAACCTTGGTTGCTTAAGCTGCACTTAGTCCATATGAAGAGAGAGAAGCATCAGAAGGTTGCCATCCTATGCTATGGAAGATTTTGTGACGTGTCCTTTGCTGAAGATTCATGAGCACTGAACATTTCAGCTGTCTGTGTGTGGAGAGTTGATATACATAAAAAGATTAGCCAGAAGAATGCGAGAGGGGAGAGGAGGCACCGACAGAAGATTTTCAGCTCTGGAGCTGAAAGAAGCTTTACCCTCAGTGACAAAAAATTCACTATGCAAACAAATAAAAATAACAAGTGGGAAACTCCTGAATACCTGCAGGTAGAGAAGCCTGACTGAACCATCAAGAGGCTGGCAAGAATATAAGATGAAAAACTGGTAATCTGGAGAGGCAAATGAAACTCTGAAAAGAAAAACTCTCAGCCCTCTGCAGTCCCTGGCTCCCTTGTTCATCAGGGATAGCACATGCCTCTCTGAAAAGCAGGACTGTCTCCTCCACATGCCAAGAAGAGCTAGTCCAGTCCAAGGCGTGCTACTGGCTTTTTCCACTTCAGCCATTTCTCTCTTTCCCTGGTTGCTCCAAGTACTCTCCCCACCAGTGGTAAGGGTAAAATAGTGAGTTTGGCTTAGCCTGTGGACTTCAGGACCTCCCAAGTACTGGCAACATGGATAAAGATGACTGACTTGAGAGTGGACAAAAAAGTAAACCAAAGAAGAGACCTCTTGTCTTATATCCCATAAGCTTACAGAGCCTTTTTTACCTCCCCATGCTCATGTGTTTGGACTTGTCCATTCCTACACAGGAGGAAGGTCACAGAGACAGGTTATGTCAACTACTGCTGTTGGTTCTAAGGAGCCCACCGCAGGGAACTCTTTGTTTACTGGCTGCTCTAAGTAAAGACTTAAAACAAATACACTGGCTAGATGAATGTATTTATAAAAAAACCCCAAAACCAAACCAGGAATAAAAGCCACCTTGTAAGACTTTGAAAGCTGGTGCTGGAAAGACCAGATTGTGAAATTCCACAGCATGTTGTTTCTGCCTTTTCACCATCTATGCATACTTTGAGACCACTCAGTCTTCAGACAGATGGGGAAACATAGAACTTTGGAAAAATGAAGCCTGCTCACTCCTGCCACATAAACCTTCAGCTTCCTTTGTATGTGTGTGCTGCAAAGCTTCCTAATTCTTCCCTGCATTGGACACAGGCCTGTCTTATGCATCAAACAAGTAATGGTTGATGGTTTTCTGTTGTTTACATCACACCATATAACTCTCTGCTGTACTGGATTACATGACTATAAAGTTTCTGCTGGCATGAGCACTATCCAGGGAATAGGAAACTAGTTTTGATCAGTTAAACTGTATAGTTACTAATTTGTAAAATTCCTAACTTCTGGCATGTGCTTACCTCATAGGTTGTCTTTGGGAGAAAAGGATAAACACCTTGATACCTGCTAAGTGGAATAATTCTAGCCCAGCTGATTCTGATTTCACTGTTTCTGCTTACTTATAGCAGGTAAGGCTTTGCCTCATGGGATTTAGCCTGAAGGCACCTAAAGATTCAGGACTTACTAGTGTTCTATACCAAGATATAATTCTGTATGCAACAAACTTTGGGTCAAAATGCTTCACAAATAATAAAACCTTATTCAATAAGTAGCCCACTGATACTGGTTAAGTAGAGTGGTTTGTACAAATGGAGATGGCAGAAATGGATCCCTTCCTTGTAGACAAATATAACAGTCGTTGTATCCAATGGAAATGGTGACTGTGACCAGATTTGTGGCGGTAGCCTTTCTCGCTTTTGAATGAGAAAACTGAAAAAGGGCAACATGAGAGCCCTGTTGACCCTGCTGAAGCATGATGGGTGGAGGCATGCTGTGCAGATAATTCATTAAGCAGGAACAAGAAATATTAAATACATTCTGTTTTCTCTTCCTCTTAGTTTTTGGCTGTAGAAAACAAAACAAGTTATAAGACACAATGCACGAAAAAGCATCCTCATTTAAAACAAAGGATGTTGTCTGCATTTCCTGCAGGACAAATAGCTATGTTCTTTGTGAGTCTTCTCAAAGGATAAGAAAGAAATCATTGAGAACACGGAGCTAAACATAGTAGATTGGGAAATACACAGCTACCCCTCAGTTAAGTCTATCATGCTAGCCAGAGCTAAGTCTGCTCTGCAGGCAGTTGACATTTTTAAGACGTTTCCCAGACATGGCTTACAAAAGTAGGTGAAGTTGTACTTGGGCTAGTCATTACCCAATTACCTGGTGCATGGCACTCATCAAAAGCTGTTACTCACCAGTCGAACCCTTGACAGTTGTGGGTTTGCTTTTGTGTCTGCCTTTCTCTGCCACCAGACTAACGGAGTATTCTGTCCCTGCCTCCAGCCCTCGCAGGATAAAAGAGGTGCTGTCCACGGGGATCTCCACTTCGTTCTTCCTTCCAGAGGGGCCAACGTAAGTAAGGCGATAACGATCAAACTTGGCCACTGGTCTTCTCCAGCGAAGGGATAAGGTGGTTTCAGTGGGGTCACTGACTTCCAAGTCCTTGGGGTTATCAAGATCTACAGGTTAAAAAAGCAAAGTTGAAGTGTCTCTGAACTGCTGTGGGACAGTTTTTCAGGCATCTGTAGACAGAGCAACATCTACACTGGGTATGTAGCAACAGCTCAGAGTCTTATCCACCTTTTGGAGCTTTTGTCGCCCTGTTGCTTGATATAGGTAGAAGATTATGAAGTTCTCTTTTACAGACAAACCACACGAGAATAAATTTCCCTCACTTACACACACTTCAGCAGGTGCTGCATGGAGAAGAGGTAGAATTTATGCCTTCAGATAGTTTACCTGGGAAATGGGGGATACTGTGAGAAAAATTCTGGATTTGAAGGGCAGTCAGGACTATTGGAACCACTGAGACTGTGCTCTTTGTCAGATCAACCTTTTGGCCATAACCACCATTCCTGCCAGAAACCCTCACAATTAGAGGAGCCAGAGTAATCAGTGTAAGCATAACTATCCTTAAGGAGCTCACCTGAAGATGATACTCCCAGAGTGTTAAGAGATCCTCATACAGGAAAACAAAGCCACATTCAGAGGTCAAGATCTTTGGTGAAATATTTTTTCTTTTCCTTGATGGGAAATGACCCATTGGTACCAAAATGAAATCAATAACTTTCTCAAATATTTCTTACAGCATTACTTGGGAAGAAAAGAAACATCAGAGTGGCTCCATCTGACTTGCTGCTTCCTCCAGAGCATAAAGAAGGATCAAGCTACTCACCAGTGCCAGCATTAATGGTAGCAGGAGCGCTTTCCCTGTCCTGTCTCACTGCTGTTACTCCAATGCCATATTCTGTTCCAGGCCTCAAACCTAAGAGATGAAGAATACAAGTATGAGTTTCTGTCCATGGAATATGCCCACAGGTATTTGTTTAAATAAGGAAGCCTAAATGCATGGAAGGTAAGATAATACGCTTCCTGTGTATGCAGACAACCGAGGTTTCAGTTGACCCTCCAGCTGACGTGATGTTAATAAATTTTTTTCCATGTACATGCCAAAGCATATGGATTATGGCCGACTGAGATTGCATTTTGGACACTGTGCAAATGCCTAATCAGAGATAGTTTCTACTTTCAAGAGCTTGCAGTATAGGTACTTCTGCGAAAGAAAAGCAGAAAGAAAGCAAGAAAAGAAAGTACCATTATCTAGTCTTGCAGGCTGGTAAGGCAACTTGCAGGTACACAGAAAAGTTGCAGATTAGCGTCAGTAAATACCATCCCTAGCACATGCAAAAGCCTTTTGAACTCAGGGATGTGAAGCCATCTCCACAAAGACGTGTAGCTACCTAGAACTCAGGGAACTGACTGGTGGTATTCAGAGATGCACATGAAAGTGAAATGGCTGCACACCTTCTGTTGGGTAGTTATCTATCTGCAGGTATGTAAATACATATCACGTGTATTTTAGTTTAATTGCTTGTACTCAAAATGTGTAATCCCTGCTTGTGCCTTTTATGTACAGTGAACAAAAGGACATCTTTTCACTACATGACTGTGCTCTAGGGTGATGGCAGCAGCATGACATTAACAACAATCTCTCCATTCCCCTACCTGTGAGCGTAGCCCTTGTTGTTGCTTGGTTGCCCTTTGGCACTGTGATCTCAGCATGGTCTCCACCAGAGATGGGAGCGAACTTAATTCGATAGTTATCAATATTTGCATGGCTGTTCTTCCACTCCAAAGTAATGCTGTTGTCTGTCTGTGACACCCGCTTCAGGTTTCTTGGAGCATCCAAGTCTGTAATCAACCAACCAATTAAATAAATTAATAAATAGGAATAATTATCTTATGACAGCAGTCTCTTAACACAGTACATTTCAGAAGGTGAAATGACCCATAAAGCTGAAGTTAAAGTTTCCTCTCACATGATAACACTGTGTTCTTAACTACATCACGCACATTTGTTTTAGTTTGGAGAGTTCTCTAGCTTTGGGAAAAAATCAGTAGAAGAAATTCAACTTTTATCTCCTGAGACAAAAATAGCACTTCAAAATTTAGTAAGTTTTTTTTCAAAAATAGGCTTGTGAAAAAACATACTTGGATGAAAATATGATTTTTCTTTTATAAATACCTCAGCTTTCAAACGGAAAAAGACTGCTAAGAAAAAAGAATTTATCACCTCTAGGATTTCTGTTCAGTACATATCTTGCATTCAGGGCCGAAAGGAAGTCTAAGTCTCAAAACAAAAGGTATTATGTAGAAGTTCAATGGGCTTTCCCTGTTCACACCTATAGGAGACTTAAATCCTGCTCTGAATGAACAACTACATTTTGGGATGAAAAGGGAGGTAATTCTGTATGTACTGTTCACTCAGCTCCTTTCAGGCATCAAGCCTTATGGTCCTTAAGGTCCTTAAGGTTAAAGGACCCTCGCTTTCATAAAGCATTCCCAGGATCACAAAGGAGCAAAGTAAATTTATAAAAACATGACAGAAAACATTTCCAGAACTGAAGAATGAAAAAAATAAAGTTCTCTGCCCTTATGTATTTAGAAAACAGAAATAAGGTCTTAGGTGGAATAGGAACCATGGAAGATATTTAGCTCAGCAGACAAGCAAGTAATCCAGAGGAATTTGTTTGCTGAAGTAGAGATTTAGGGTATGATGTGCAAAAGCTTTGAAGTGACTTAATAACATAATTCCCATTTTCAAAATACATTCAGATACTTGGGGGGTCTAAATATTTTGTTAAGCCAGTACGGTATATAAGGCACAGAAAAACATTCTCTATTTTCATGTACCTCTAGAATAGTGTTGATTCTGTGTTGATACAGTAACTATATCAACGCAAGCAACATGAGACAAATAGCACTGGAAGATTGATGGTGACTGCATTACCTTCCCAGAAGTTTGGATTGGTATCCAAGCTTCTTACCTGTGACAAAGACTTCTTTCACGGGGTCACTTTCCATGTCCCTTCGACGAGAGATAAGTGTCACTTCATACTCTGTGTGCGGCCTCAGGTTTCCAATAGAATATTGGTTTTCATCTTCAGAGAGGTCAATAGTTGTCCTGTCCCCTGGAATATCCTTGGGGCCATAAGTGAGCTCTATGCCTTCAATTTCAGCCAAGGGTTTGGACCATGTGATAAGAGCTGTCGTGTCTGTGACATCTTTTGCCTCGATCTGGCTAGGGGCATCAAGTTCTGTCACAAAGAGAGAAAAAGGTGTTTTTTTTAAAGAAATCTTGCCAGAAAAATCATAGACATTGTGCTTTTAATTGCTGATTCAGAGCAAAATTAAAATGAGTGGCTTCTACCAACTGAAACTTATCTTCATTTACTTTCTTCCTTTACTTTCTATAGTTGTAGAAGAAAGTGCCAAATGGAGTCAATTCATCAGAAGCAGTTCATCCGAAGCTGCCAAAGGAAAGAGAAGCAGGAACCCTAAGAGGTTCTCAATCTGCACAATAGAAATTCTCCTTTAAATAAATTCTTTGTGCAAATATCACCAGGATGAAAGAAATTCTAGTTCCTGCTGATGTACATTTTGAAAAAGAATAAAAGTGCATACTGCTTGCTACCTTCCAGCTAAACATAAATTTCCTTTCCTCTTCAAATAGGTAATTGGGAAGGAATTAATTTCTCCTCATGCATTTTTCATTAGCAGCTCTACTGCTTCCTTTTCCTCCCCATCAATTCACAGTATAGAGCTTGGCTTTCTCTTTGTTTAAAAACTCCCTAGGCTACACCAAACAGCAGTTGTTTTATTGGTGGTACTACAGCAAATACAAGTTGTTCTTACTTGTGGTTATCACTCTGGATAGTCCTGGTCCTCTGGTATTGTTTTTCACTATATGAAGGGACACGTTATATTGTTGCCCTGGTGCCAAACCTGGCTGCATATAAGATGTCTCTGGCCTTTTCAAGCTGCTGGTTATATCTCCATTATCATCCTTTTTCTGTAACACATGGAACATTCAGTTAGTATAAATACAAAAAAACCCAAGATCTTTCACTTATATACGGTCTCTATACAACAAACTCTGCTTCCTTACCATATTACGGAAGATGAGCTCCCAGCCATCAAATGAAAAGCTCAGAGGATCCCACTCCACCTGGACGGATGTTTCTCTAACAGACTTGAATTTCAGACCTTCTGGAGCAGGCAGATCTATGACAGAAAAAAGGGTATCATTACATAAGCACAAGTTCCCATAAACAGGGCACTGAGGGTGTCACATCTTTCCACTACTATAAACATCTGTCATGTAGTTATCTGCATCTGAGATGTCTAAACTCTCTTCACAGACAGTTATTCTGTCTTTGGAGAGACATTCCTCTTATCTGTTTTAGATCTCACCTTAGAGTAAAATGAATTTTGCCCTAGAAATCTCTTTTTTTTTCCCTCTTGGAAGAAACCTAGTGTGGACATTTGAAGTTAGGTGAGATTAATCCTGCCCTAGGTCTCTAAAAATTAGGACAGTGACAGAAGTCAATGAGCATCTTTTGATTTTGAGCCTGTGACGTTTAGATACGACTGTGGTGTGCACAACACGAAGAGGAAGATGAACAACAAATGATCAGACAGGGAGAGAGAAAGTAAGTTGTGGTAAAACACGCTGAAGATGCAAAACAAATATAACCTCAATTTCAGTCAAAACAGTTGGAGTCCAAGTGTTTTCATATTGTTGTTTTACATGCTGCTACGTTTTAACATTTTTTCAGGAAGCATTACCAGATTTTTAAAATGTACCTTATTATGAAGAAGCCAAGGGTCTTAATTTACAAACACCCCCATGATATTCATTGAGAGGCACTGCAGAGAGCAGAAGAGCTAGTGAACTGTATTTTTAACACAGTCATTGCTATTGGAAGAGAATAGAAAATGAAAGTGCAGGAGGCTGTCTTTGTCCAGAACAGAAGATGAATTGAAAATACAAAATAAAAAAGAAATAATATGCTAAAAAAAGATGCAAATAAATACATACTATGGCATACACAAAAGAAGGAATACAGGGAATATCAAACTCACATGTTGCTACTCTGGCACTGACTGGAATACTCTTCTTGTTTTTAAGGATTGCAAAGACACGGATAAAGTATTCTACACCCGGCTCCAGTTCATGAATAGTGGCAGCTGTCTCGTTTCCTGGCACGGTAAACTGCATATCTAAGCCACCACTGCTGGTAGGGACATAGGTGATGAGGTACTTATTGACAAGATTCTCATGCTTCCATTCCAGATTTACGGTTTTATCTGTTACGTTTGTCACAGTCAGTTCAGTTGGAGGAGACACTAGGAAGGGAAAAAAAAACCCCAAAACAAACTTATAAGAAGTTTTCAAGGCTCAGAAAATAATGACTTACCCAGTTTCACATTTTCCTAGGAGCAGTTTACAAGAATCATCTAACAAACTGAGAATGGGGGACCCACGTCACACAAATTAGCCGCTTGAAGACAGGGATGTTCAGCTGATGAAGACTACAGACATTTTCAAAAGTCAAGGGCCAATTTCTACTCATACACTTGCACACAACCTATGGCTGACTGTGTTCCAGCTCCTCCTCTCATGGCTACTGGGTCCTTAAGGATTCAGATGTTTAATTCAACTGCCAGCAACACATGATTTTATAGCTGGAAGTACTGGGGTTTGGATACACAGAATTGCACAGATTTTCCAAAGTAAAATAAAACATGATTATTTTTGTAAATACTTTCAATAGATTACTCCACATTTGCAGGCACAAGAGCACAAAACGTGGCTTGGAAGTCTTCCAGAAGGAGGAGATGAAAAATGGGAATTTCTTTTCTAGGGTATTCATTGTGTTTTATAACGTTCCCAACCCCAAAGTACTCTTTGATTACTCTACAAAGATCTTAGTTCCCAAATTTCTCCCCTGGGATCTACTAAAGAAAACTACCTCTTTTATAGCATAATGCCTGTCATTATCTAGCTGCCAAAATTTTCTATCATTGTCCATAGTCAGTGGTACTGGGAAACTAAGCCTGTGGCTTTATAGCGAAGTTTCTACTCCAGCTGATTCATTGGTTTTATTCTAACATACACGCATACATATACACACACATATACATATGTATAAAAAAATCAAGTTTTACTTTAGATAGAAAAATCTATTTGGCCAACTCAGAGATAGCCAAGGCCCTTGTAATAACTGCTTGCACTGCAATATTTGCAACATCTGGCAATTCCATTGTGACAATTGTCTCATACAGATCACTCAGACAGGACAATGTTATTTTCTGTATGTGCCTTGTCTTCACTACATCCTCTGCCTCCCAGGGCTCCAGCTCAGAGATCTACCTTCAAAGCAAAGTCCCTGAGCCCTTGGCATCTGTCAGTAAAAGGTCATGGTGACAAATCCCAGCTAGTGCTAGCTACAGCTCCAATGACATTGTGGTGGGAGCAAACTTGGAGATAACAAATGGACTGCATCACTATTATCTGCCTGTTGGCTTGCTGACCACCAAAAGTCATCAGCAACTACACTATACAGCCCTGAAAAGTAAGGGAGGCCAAGAGCTTGCTACTGGTGTTGTTACTTCTCTGATTAAGCTGTTTGAACCATGATAAAGAAGAGTGGCACGGGGCTCAGCTATATGAGAAGGTTCACAGAGCCTCCAAGGCTGTTGGGCGGAGACAGGGAAAAACCCAGGGGAAGTGGTTCAAAAGGGACATTGCAACCTACCATCGGAGCAGTCATCCCCCATGTAGCCATCCTCACAGACACAATGTCCATTGACGCAGCGGCCTGCATTGTTGCAGTTGTTGGGGCAGGATTGTTCACGGCAGTCCTCCCCCATGAAGCCCTCATGGCACACGCAGCGCCCATTGATGCAGCGCCCACGCCGGTGGCAGTCGTTGGGGCAGGACAGCTCACCGCAGTCCTCCCCCATGAAGCCATTGTCACACTCACAGCGGCCCTCCACACAGCGCCCACGGTTGTGGCAGTCTTCAGGGCACCGCAGCTCCCCACAGTCCTCCCCTGTGTACCCCTCGTCACACACACACTGTCCATTGACACAGAGTCCACGGTTGTTGCAATCACTGGGGCATCGCAGCTCACCACAGTTTTCCCCAGTGAATCCCTCATGGCACACACACTGCCCATTGACGCAGCGCCCACGGTTGTTACAGTCACTGGGGCACCGTAGCTCCCCGCAGTCCTCCCCAATGAATCCTTCATGGCACACGCACTGCCCATTGACACAGCGCCCACGGTTGTGACAGTCATTGGGGCACCGCAGCTCCCCGCAGTCCTCACCCAGGTACCCATTGTGGCAGATACAGCGCCCACCGATGCAGCGCCCGCGGTTGTGGCAGTCCTTTGGGCACCTCTTCTCACTGCAGTCATCCCCCACAAAGCCCTCATAGCAGATGCACAGACCGTTCTCACAGCGTCCATTGCCATTGCAGTTGTTAGGGCAGGTCAGCTCCCCGCAGTCTTCCCCAGTGAAGCCCTCCTCACAGAAGCAGGTCCCATTGATGCAGCGCCCACGGTCGAAGCAGTCATTGGGGCAGATGAGCTCACTGCAGTCCTCGCCAGTATAGCCTTCATTGCAGACGCACTCGTTGTCCACACAGCGCCCACGGTTGTGGCAGTTGCTGGGGCAGAGAGGCTCGCTGCAGTCCTCGCCGGTGAAGCCTTCTTGGCACACGCACCGCCCGCTCACGCACCTCCCATGCACACTGCACCCCTGGGAGCAGAGCTCTTCGCTGCAGTCTGTGCCTGTGTACCCCTCAAAGCACACGCAAACCCCGTCCACGCACTTGCCTTGGTCGTTACAGTCAGACAAGCAGGTGGCCTGGCTGCAGTCCTCACCAGTGAAACCTTCGTTGCAGATGCATTTGCCCTGGACGCAGAGGCCCCGGTTGAAGCAGTTGCGTGGGCAGTCTGGTTCAGAGCAATTGGGGCCTTTCCAGCCAGGCTCACAAATGCAGCCGCAGATCTCAATGCTGTAGTTGCCATGTCCACTGCAATAGGGTGTTGTGTCCAGGTGACCTGTACCAACAACGCAGAAAACCCATTAGTGCCCTTGGCTCTGGGATGCATTAAGCCAATGTGGTACACATGACCTAAAAGGAGTCTGATTTTCCCAGCTCCGTGGAGGACATAATTTCCAGAACCACCAAAGCTTCTGAATGAGAATTCCCCTTCTTTCTCTAGTGAGATTTAGTTTACCAGGAAAGCTTTAGTTTGTGCTAATGCCAGGGAAGAGCCCCTGCCAACTACTTGGTAAATGAGCATGCTGGATTCCTCTGCACTTCTCAAAATCCCTCTTCCACTGACTGAGCAGCTTTCCTGACTGCTTCATTAGGGCGTGCACCATGAAGCATTACTCACCGATTCACTCCAGAACATAAAAAGCTAGGCACCATACTGTATCATCAACTATGAGACTAGCTCTGTGCTTGGAGGGACAGATAACTACTGAGAAGACCTGTGTTTTCTCTCTTGTATGACCAATCTCTACCTAAGTTTAAAAAACAGCCAGAAGGATACCTTTTTCTCCCTTCTCACTATTTGTGATTGTCTATTGCCTTAGGTCCTGATGTCCTGCTGTATTTTTATTGGTCTCTATTAAAGAAAACTTGGAAATGAAAATGGTTACATTGGCAGCTTACTCAAGGGGACAAAACGTGGAGCCAAGAGCTTGGACTGCATGAGTTTTAATCTTACCTCTGACACAGATTGTCACCATGCCCAAGTGCCGTACATGCTCAATGCCACAGCTACAAAGCAGCCCAGGCAGACTTCTGACCCACAGATTCATAAAACTGCGAAATTGTGAATGAGTGTACCTTGCAAGCTGGCCAAATACATTCCCAGTTTTGATTACATTTCAAATTTAACAGGTTGACTTTTGCTTATTGTTGAAACAGATTTGAGTATCTACTCTATACAAGATCTACAGCCAGCACAAGAGTTTCCCCAAGAGCAGCTCCCCAGTCTGCCTTACCTTCTACTGCCTGGGAATTAGGACAGCATCCAGCCCCGCTGGCACACTGCTCCCGTAGGGAGGATACCAGCCCCTCCAGCTCCTCTAGTCTGCTCAGCAGATCTTTAATGTCTGGGGCAGCTGCACAGCCACAAGCCCGGCGGGGAATGTTAATACGGTGCGTGAAGACAATCTGGTTCCCCTCATTCACCGTGTGTTCCTCGTAATTCTTGACAGGCTCAATTTCTGCCTTGAGGTCTGCATCACCGCTCGCTGTATCCAGGTCCACAGAGCAAAGGGAGCCAACAGGCAACTTAATGTTGTAGACATGGTTAAAAACCACAGGCTGATTATCCTCTGGCAAGGTGACATTTAGCCCAGTCTCCCGCTTCTGCCGGATAATTCGCTTGATGAGTCCACCACTGACATGCTGGTACAGCAAAGCTAAGATCGCACAGGCCAAAACCTGGGTGGGAAGTCCCATTGTGGCGTTCAGTTCCTTTTCAAAGCTGATGGAGTCTTATATATGTTTGGCCTTTGTAGTCTGGAGCATAAATTTGAGATCAGTTCAAACCAAGTTGGATATCCTTTGCTTTCCTGGCCCACTTGTTCCCTAAAAGAAGAAAAAGCAGTGTAAGGCATGAACCGCAGCTACACCACCCAACAAAAGGCCTATGATACTGGACACATGCTGGCATCCTTAAAGAACATGGCTGGGTGCTACTCAATGTACGATCTCACTTCACCCAAGCTGCTGAGCTTGCTCTCATATGTAGTAACAGTGCATTAACTTGTTTGCCAGGATCTCAGTGTGCTTGTGAACAAAATGGCACAAGACAGAAATCTTGAAGGAAGTTACTATTATCTCACATTTCGAGCAAGTATAGTGGAGTATGGAAGGTTTAATGGCCTGAAGCAGAAGATCAGGGCAAAGAAGCCTGTTGAGTCTCATCTCAACTGAAAACACTACTTTCAGACAGAGGAAGGTAAAATAACTCTATGTTCTGCTGTGATTCAACTCATGTTAAAAATCTGTATTTCCTTCACCCATTAGTCCACTGCTTGAAGGCTATTGAAGGCTGGATCATGTAAGAAACTCGAGACACTATGTAAATGCATATCAACCCTGCTAAGCTCATTGCAGTCCTTTTCCATATGCTTTAAATTATTCCAAATGCTTGGAAATCTGAAGTCCAGGGCTCGTAGCCCAGCTGTAAGTTTTGCTATACTGGTGATTTGTCTGCAGCACAAAGATAAACGGAGCTCTCTGGAGAACACTGCAGGTTGAAGGTTCTGTCAGTGCTTGTATGATGGCTACCAATATTTTAGCATAGAAGTAATGAGACACAACAGAAGATGAGACTCCAACAAGGAAGACACGCTGTAAGAAACAGCAATAGAAATACATGTACGCACACACAGAGAAAA
Source organism: Steatornis caripensis (assembly GCA_013398225.1). Taxonomy (NCBI): domain Eukaryota; kingdom Metazoa; phylum Chordata; class Aves; order Caprimulgiformes; family Steatornithidae; genus Steatornis; species Steatornis caripensis. Next base: position 188,184 of record VZSC01019642.1, read on the forward strand.
AAGGGAGAGGAAGAGAAAGAAATCCTTTGATCATCTAAGTGCTTCAAGAAAGAAAATTTTACATCAATACAGGTGTAAAAAAGTCTTTTTAGCAACCAATACACCTTTTCATTGGGCAACATTTCCCACTGTCTGACCTTTCATCAGCTATAATACAATAGTTTGCTTATGGTCTTATGGTCACAAGCAACTGGCTGGGCTGTACTAGCTTTTCCTGAAACTCCTTCTTTTTAATTGTCTTCAATATTTCCTCTTCCTCCTCAGTATGTACCTGTTCTTTCCAAATGACATGAGCCAGGGGAGCTGAAAGATGTCTATGGACTTCCATACAGAATCAACCCTTCGGTATGTGGAGTGAGAACCAAAAGCAGCTAATGGACTGACTAAATAAGCGCACCTAATAAATGTTATCTTAGCATTTGTTTATCTTTCTACCCCCAGAAAAGCTTGGTTAAATGGTTAGGTCAGCAACTGTGCTTTCATTAGTTGTGAGTGAAATACCAGTAACGGAAGAAACAGAAATTTATTCTCTAAACAGTATGGTTTTTATGATAATTCATTTGTCAGATGGGAGACTAGCTTCTTACACCCTTCTGCTTCCCCTGAAATGTAGAGATCATTTTTTTCCCATGCTACCCCAGCTGTTTTTGTGAAAGAATAACAATAAAATATCAGACACTTTACTGAAGTCAATTTTTTGTAGACATTATTGAGCTCAGAAAGAGTGAACTTCACTCCTTTTTATTGGGGAATGAAGCAGAAGTAAACAAGCAGCAGTGGTGGCTTTTTTTCTTGTCATGTAAAAGCATTCAGCTTTAAGTCATTTCTAACACTTAACCCATTTGTTCAAATATGTCTGCAACCCCTGTCTGCACCAGAAGAGATCACAAGGTAGCTAATAAAGAAAAACAGAGACAAACATGGTCTAAGTCTCATTTGTGACTCAGGCCAATCCCTAAATTGTGTTGCCAGTTCATGAAACATGTTCAGGAGAGTATTTGAAGTGGGATTTTACTCTCAAGCACTCCCACTTGCGGTTTGCAAATTTCTTTCCATGCAATGGATTTCCATGTGCTACACACTTTTTGCCCTGAGACAAGGTCGTAGGGCTAAAACTGGTGCCTAACCTTCAAGTAGTTATTTAAGGGACAGGCTGCTTGACAGATACATCGCTAATGGAAAATGGAACAAATTGGAAGCACCTCTGCATCTAATTCGTACTGAATTTTAGTGAAAGTCAAGTATCAATTTCCTTATGGCTTTTGTGAATTTCAACCTACAAGAATATGGGTCTTGCCCAAACCAAGAAAACTGGTTGTAGTTTTTTCTGCTGACGTGAGTTTACGTATCATTTTATCATGATACAAACTGATTTTTTTTAGATGTCTGGAAAATGAAAAACGTACTTCTGACAAGAGCCACTGTCACTGCTACCTTCACTATTGATGAAAGTCACATGAACATCATTCATTACTTTTACTGGATACTCATTGCATTAGACTTAGCCAAACCTCTCAGCCTACAGATGATACTGGAAGACTTAATGTATCTTGGCTGACATTCTTTGGAAGTTTATGAAGAAGCATTATGGTAGTCTAGAATAAGAATTCCCCAGTGTCTGATCCATGACCTCTGTGTTTTGACACCTAACGTGATGTCTCAGCTAATTCAGATCAGCTGTTTCTCATCTGATCTGCCAAGGACGAGGTATGATTAGCTGAGCTCCACTCCTAGGTCCGAGATCTACAAACCAAGACACCTTCATACAATTATTTATATGTAAGCCATATTTTTGGCTGGAAGAACAAAGATGACATCCTTCTCTCCAACTCCCATCTCTCAAACATATCTAAACAACAGCTCAGACCTCAACAGACCACCCAGGAGTAGGCTGTTATAGAGAGAAATGAAAGCCACAGCAACTTTCAAGCTCTGTTCCTTCATTTTTCCCCATCTTCTTCCCTTTGGAACAGTTTATGTAGAATGTATTTTAAACCTGCCTCTTGGAGACATCCTAGCTATGTTTTCTTTGCAGACATCAGCTGCTGGATTATTTAGAAGCACCTAAAAGTCTTGCAGCAAGAGTTTGCAAAAAGTGACGACCTTTCTCATCATGAATTTGACGTTGCTGAAACGTGTATAAAAGGAGCTGGGTGATGTTCATAGCATATCTCTCAGATCTGTTGAGAGGCTTGTATGACCAAGTATGTGCCCATCTTTTACAAGTAGTTTGTCTAATATGGAATATTACTCATCCTTATGAACTATGCCCCTCATGTCTTCTTGCCATCCTGACTACAACACAACTGCTTCAAAAATCTTGGCAATGATTACGCGGTTGGTGTGCAAAATATTCTGCTTGTCATGCAGAACAATAAAGTCTAGCAGCTGTGTTCTCCCAGTCTGATCACTGGCATCTTCCCATAGCCATCACCCTCACTGGGCAAGAATTACCTTTTACTTCTCTCCATACACAGCATCTCATCAGGAGCCTGTGCCTGTTCCCTTAGGCACAACCACACTATAAATAATAACAAAAGGTGCTGTGGCCTCTTATACGTGTCTTAAATTTCCTTGACCAGGAGTGACTTCCTGCAAGACTGCATTTTGCAGTCATGTCACGTAACGAGTTCCGTACTGGCACCAGATGAAAAAAAGAAGCAAGAGTGTATCTCTCAGAGTCATCTGAGGCCTGCTGTGCACATCTTTGCTTCCAAGAACACTTAGGTAGGCTTATTCATCTGAGTACAACTTGTACAGCTACAGGCTGAGCGATGAAACCTTGGATCGCTTACACTGGATGCACCAGCTATAATTGTAAGAGTACTTTAAAAAAAAAATGTGCAAGATCTTCTTTAAAGCACATAAACTTAACAAGTTTTTTGTATATGTGAAATTGTTGGTCTAGGTGCCCAGGATAGAGATGTCGGTCTTTCTCCGATAAATGTGCTGTTCGTATCAATACAACATGTGAAGAAGGCATTTGGCAATGGCTCAGCCACCAGGGCAGTAGTGGTGTTGAAAGTCTGCAACCTCTGCAAGGAGAACTGGGTTCAAGTTCAAGTCAGGAGAGTATGAAGATAATGCATATTTTTTTATCCCAGCCAAATTTGCTCTCTACTCCTGTCTTGGCTGGCTCAGACCATGTTACTATTCACTTTACAGTTTCTTTGGCCTATTAACAAAACCAGAAACAATGAATTGAGAAGCTAATCATGGCATCTATGCAGTACCAGCTGATGTAGAAGAAGTTTCAGGAAAAAAGTTTCCTTGTCTTGTATAAACATTAACTGTAAAAGCTGAACAGTATTCAAAGAGAAAAAAAAAAGACCATTTCGAGAAAAACATTCCTTAAAAACCTGATCACTAGCTAGCAATACTCAACAATGTGGTGGAAGCAAGATGGAATGTCAATAGCACACAGGAAAGGAAGAATTTTCATTTCCACTGCAGCCCTTTCATCTCAGGATCTGAAAGCACATCACAGTCTAGCTGTCAAAAGCTGAAAAAAATGTTAGGGTTATTTTTTTGCTTAGACATTCCCTCCCCGCTCCCCGACCCCAACAACAGAACTTTTTCAGGACCTTTCCATTTAATTAGAAATTTGTTTCTCAATAGGAAATTTTCAATCAGTCGTGAAAAAGACCCAGGAATCCTGACTCCTGGAGAATATTAAGCAAAAGTAATGTATGAATATTTTCTTTCCCCACAGACATATTTACTGGAAACCAGCAGGTGTAAGAAACTAAATTAATGTTTGCATAGTTTAGAGTTCTAGTCTCTCTTGCAAATTCAGGAGTGGCAGAGTTGTGAGATAATTTGTGGGTACGTGGAGTGAAAAATATGCAAATGAGAACCCTGTGCTATTTTAATCAAACCAGATTGCAGCAATGAAGAAATGGAGGTGTTAAAAAGTATCTCAGCTGTCCTTCTTAAAGGAGGCAGAAGGCTGATTAGATTTGCTCAGACACTGTCTACATGTCACGACTTGCAAATTAGACTTAAAGAAAGCAGGGGGGAAAAAAGAGATAAAGGGAGACAATTACTCTCTAAACAGGTACTTCCAACATTACAGCAGGAGGGATCAAATATTGTCAGCATATATGAGATTCAAGCACATCTTGTTAAAATCTGCATAAAATTAGCAATGGGCTGGATTCTGACAGAGAGGAAGATTCGGTTGGAGAAGACCCATACCCCTCTACAGAAAACATGAAGCGGTGCATTTTGAGGTTTGTTAACTGCTAACCCCCAAATAGTTTTCTGTAATCTGCTAATGAAGAAACTTCATGTTTCAAGAATTTCCACCAAGGTGTGATCTGGCCATCTATTACGTCTAGACTGGGGTATTCAGCAGTGCACGTGTGTAAGCACTAGCATCATGATATCGTAGTGCTCTTCTCTTTATCTATAGCTGTACAGACAAAAGATCCACGTTAGGAATTTGATCTGACCTGGAATATTCCCTCTTTGCGGTCATGGGGATTTTGTGCATTTTCTACAAAGAATGCAAGCAGTGCTATGACAGAGGATTCATACATTGAAACTGTCTGCCAGAGTGTGTTTTTACAAGGAAAGGCTTCAAAAGATGCAACCCTTTAAAGAAAAAGTGCTAATGTAGCTTTGCCAAGAGCATGTGACTCTTGAGGCTCCAGGCACCTTCTCAAACACAGACAAAGTCTGAAGTAAACTGAAAAGTTCTTAAATAAAGAGATGGGGGGGCTGAAAGTTTTGACATGGCAGGCCAAAACATGAACAGGTCTGACTTCATCATCTTTCACTGTTGGTTCCATACATTCATAACTACAGAAAATCATTTGCTTTCCATTCCTAATTCCAACAGGGCAGAGGAATCAGCAGGGATACTCAACGTAGGTCAAACTACATTAAATCACAGTAGAGAGCAAAAATTCATAACAGTTCTAAAACATCAGTACTGAATCTTTCCAGCAGAAATGATCAAAGCCAAATTGTTACTTTTTTTTTCTTCTTTATTTACATTAATTAACTCTAAGGAGAATAATTTTAAGGCAGCCAAATCTAGAGTAATTCAGAAAATCCATTGTGTTTCCCAAGGCTTACAGAGAAGATGTGCGCAAAGAAATGTTGCAGTTGTTTCAACACCAGTTAGACACCACAGATGTGAATAGGTCCTCAGGATGTGGAGCTCCAGAGGGAAATACTCACAATTCAGAAATTTTCTTCAAACTCTTAAATTGACTGCATGAAGAGAGGAGCAGAGGACCATAACTATTAAGGGAGAAATAAAAAAGCTGATTCTCTTGTTTTCAAAAGTTCTAACAGATAGAATGCAGTGTGATAAGCTGTAATGCATCCAGTTTCCAAGTTGCATTGTGAAGACTTACTTCTAATCTATATTCAAACAACTTCACTTCTACCTCCATGGCCAGTTCATGAAGAAAACCCATCCTGCATATACTCTACAGTTTTCTATATAAGAAATCCCATGCCTGGAAAACCCTCAAACAGCTATGGATCCGGACTCAGCGACCTCTTTTCACAAATAGCACATTGTGAAGGCACTGATTTGAAAGCCTCTGCCACCCCTCCCTGCTCCAGATTTGCAGACTGAACCTATTCCTGGAAGTTAAAAGGAAAGACAAGCATTAACCAACAAGATCTGGCTGCCCATGGATGTTCAACAACACGGAAAAAGAGGGAGAAAGCAGCCTCCGCAACAACTGCATGGAGAAAGAGGCAGACAGGAAACAACCGTGAAGGAAGTTTTAAAATATGTTTGTTTAACTAGAAAAGTATGAAGTCTAAAGATACAAGGTCGTACAGATACTAAAATTCAATTTCTGTTACAGAAGGGATTCAGTGATGTCCATAGTCCCAGAACAAGGGCAAACAAAGCGTCATTCCTCCATTTTAAATATGGAAAACTGACACACGGAGAGGCCAGCACAGAGACACCCAAGCTCCTAGAAGCCTCTGCATTTCAGCCTAAGTATTTTAACCACCTGAAGACTGACAAAGCTGATCCAGTTTTTCTGAGTCCCATCACAGTAGTTCCAACACAAGCACCTCCCAGAAGGCATATATCTGGAGATATTCAAAACCCACCCGGATGCATTCCTGTGCAACCTGCTCTAGGCTAACCTGCTTTAGCAGGGGGGTTGGACTAGATGATCTCTAGAGGTCCCTTCCAACCCCTACCATTCTATGATTCTATGATTTATAGCACCTTACAGCACCAGACCCTAATATCACACTTTCCTTTTCAGGAGTCTGCCTTTATGACTTAAATTCTTTTTATTTAAGCGCAAACGGGCAGTTTGTGCTTGATGAGGGTAAACATCCGCAAATCAGAGCTCTGGATACAGCCTGAAGCCACCTGTGTTTCATCTGGTGCTGACACCGCACATTTAAGAGTAGCACCCTTACAAATGGGTGCACTTTGAATGCAGAGATGGGAACTGATTTTCACAGGTAATTCATGATTGATTTCTGAGCTCTCACAGACTAGAGTTTTCACGTGCAGAATGCATCCACCTTACATTCTGAGGGTCTCATCCATGCCACTGGAATTACTAATAAAAATAAAATTATTTTTAGATTACCATAAATGTATCCTACAATAGATCCTGGTGATCACTCAAATTACAATTATATTTATACCTCAGACTGTTTCAAAGAACAGCAATCAGAGCAAATACACAGATATTTTTTGATCCATCCAGCCCCTGAGGTCCTGCATTAAACATCACTCAGCTAAGCATGAACTCTTCACTCCAGTTAATTTTTCATCTTTGGCTTCGTCTCTTAGATGACATTTCTACTTTGGATAAGCAGTATAGTTTCTGGTTCACAGATCCTACAACACGTCATCTTTAAATAAAACCATTTGGATTTATTTTAGCCTCCGCCCATTCTACCTTGGCTGAAAAGAAGCATATAGACAGGGCTTTGCTAAGGCTGTTTTGGAAGGAATTTTAATTAATTGCTTTGTGTAAAATTTAAAATTTAGCAAAGGCTCATGTTTCAAAGCCATCAGCATGACAGTGCCACAAAAGGGAAAGGAAAAATAACCCGCTGAAGCCAACATCCATAAAAACGTGAAAGAGCTATGGTAAATTCTGAATGATAAGCATAAAAGGAGCCCCACGAGAGACTAAACCTTCTGTCGTACAGTGACTATTTTGAGTTAAATTAGCATGATTATTCCATTATAAACTACTTTGTTTCAAAAGTTTTGTACTCTTAGCCATGGAAAATCTCTCTAGGTTTTTCCTTGTTCAGGATCTCCGAGAAAGGACAGACTTTTCCAAACTAAACAATGAGCTTGGCTGTTTTTCAAAGCACAGCAGAAGTTCAGAGATCAGAGGTGGTCTTCTTCCAGTATCAGTAACACCTTTGATCAATAAAGTACTAAATATTATAATGACAAAATCTCATGAATTAAATGAAAAATTAAGTCAGCTGGCAGAGATACAGCTGGGAGGAAATGACTGCTGAAAACATGCAATAATTAAACAGAAGTGAAAAACAGATTATGTGATGAGGTGCCTGCAATAACAGGATATTGAACTCAACAACCAAGAGGTGCCTTCCAGTTTTGTGGTCCTAAAGACTTTTTTGATTTATGTTTCTTAGGAATTACCTTGGCTGCTGATGAGAAAAACAAAGAAATTCTGCCTGAACATAGTACTGCTGCTATTGCTATTCTATCAAGAGCTAAGGAGCAAGAACACGGAGAAGAGCCAGGTGTGTGGAAAAGGCACTGTGCTGGGACTTGTGAGATCTGAGGTCATTCCTCATTTCTGGCATGAGTTTAGCCAAGTCAGTTATCATCCTGATTTCTATGGTTTCTATGGCAGATTTGCACCCTAAACAAAGTGCAAATAACTAAATTAAACACTTCATTCTTTTTATGTTTCCAATTGTTCCTCTAGGGAAATCCTTCAGTTTACCCTCTACATAAAAGACTTCCATTGCTCTCAATTTTTCTGCCTAAGTTCTATGATCTTCATGCCAGAGGTTGTCTCTTATTACACTTATATACTACCTACGTTAGAGGAAGACCCAAAGGTGTTAAAAAACAGTAGCCAGGTGGCTACAGTTCTTAAAAGGGTTTAATCACAGTCACCTTATAAACAGGCCACAGATAGACAGTAAACAAGACTGATGGTGAAAAGGGCAAATGAGATGCCTTTGGAAATTATACAATCTGGCTAGAGCAGAGCTGCTCTGAAGCAACTACCATGTTGTTTAGGGCTGCTGGGTATGAGATACTCTTGTTAAGGTCATGCCTACGCAATTAGTTATAGAACAAACTCAATGCTTCCTTTGCAGCCGTTCCAGAGGCTAGCCACCATTGGAGGAAATTAAATAACAAACCTATGTTTAACATTATTAAAAGAAGATCATTATGAAAACGCTTTGTTACTAGCAAGTGTGTTGGGGCAAGGGGTGGGCAGCGATGGCCCTTGCCGCAGTTTGCACAGCAGCGCAGAGCAGCAAACAACGTGGCAGAACCTGCGTACCTTCTGCTCTGCTTATTGCCCAGGCTCAACTCCTGCAGGATGGTGAGACGCCACTACCCCTGAACGTTGCCTCCTGCAGATGACTTCAAAGCTGTACGTTTGGGCTGTCATGCTAAACAGCAGCCTGCTGCCCCTTAAGGACATGTAAAAGCATAGCATGCATTGTAACATGATGCCCTCATAAGGATTTGAACCCTCGTTTAATCAAAATGACCATGAACATCAATTGGAAAACCTGAAGGGTTTGCAACATCTGTTGTCCCACCAACAGGTATCACAAGGGTTATGCAGAATTCACATTTACAGGATCAGTCTCTAAGGAAATGGCATCTGCTGAATCCTAGAATATCCCAGCCTCTCTTGGCTTGTGTCAGAGCCTTATGTCTATTTAAACGCAGTTGTTTATATGAGAAGCATCAAAGGTGACATTGTGTAACAGTTATATATAGCCAATCAGAGTCAGGAGGAGACCCACGCTAAACACAGGAATCAAAAGCTCTTAATAACTCATTTTTGGTACCACCCAAATTAACAAAATTATCTCAGTTCAAAATGAATGAAGATATAATTGCTGAGTGACTTAGATGCGGAATTAATCAGACCATGTTCACAACTTGGTGTTCTATCTCTCACGTAATATACTGTTAAATGTGCATAATTGGAAACTAATAAACAATACATCTCAGATGTTGCAGATGTGTTACCTTCCAGCACGCTCACGGCTCCTAACTATGGATAATGTGGCTTTTACCAAATATGCCTCCAGCTTGTGACTTGGCAGGATCTTGCCCTTTTGGCTAATTTTACCTCAACAACTGCAGAAGCCTTTCCTGCCTTTTCTTGGAGACCACAAGGTCTCTGCTACTATACCACGCCCAGCAAAAGCACGCCAGGGTGAGAGGCTGCACTGCTCTTCATGTCCTCCTCTCCATTCACAGCGGCAATACAAGATATGTCTTTACACCCAGACTAGGACTTCGAATCATTTGGCTAGAAAGCCACATACTTCCTGAGAAGAGCCTACAAAAAGGATATCCTAAGGTTATCGATGCTGTCCAATATTCGGTGCTAGAAACCCTGAGAGTATCGAGGCAATACAAGGTGTCACTTCCTATATATTAGGAAGGATGCGTGCCACCTTCTGGCAAAGGGTTAGTTTTGGGAGCGCTGTGTGTGACTCCCAGAGTCAGCTCCTGGCTGCCAAGGCTCTGAGCACCCAACAAAACCAAGACAGACAATGGGAGCTGTGAACAAAAACCAGACTTGCTCCGCAACTGCAAACCTGTGCCAGAGCTCGCTGGTTCCAGGAGGGCAATGGCGCAAAGGCACGGTCCAGCCAGCAGCTTTTGAGTGCACAGCAGGCTATTTGTGACCAGGAAAATCTGCCTCTTGTGCTGAATTTCCATACGTGTTTGATCCCAGTGACTGAGGAAGGCATTGGCAAAGCATATGCCCTGCCGAATGGAGGTGAATAAAGCACTTTGCTGCAAACGGAGCCTAACGTTTATTTTGGGTGTGCGATGGAGTCTGAATTCATGTGATAGAGTAATCCTGTCGATGAGGTCATGTGTTCCACTGAAGGGGCTTCTTTGTACCCCGGGTTAGTTAGCAACGCTTTTTCTGTTATCAAGCATCTGATTAAACTCACAAAAGAAGGGTCTTTAAAAAACAGTCTCAGGCAGAATTGAGAAGTGAATAAATAAATTGGTTTTTGTTTCTTTTCATTTTATCCAACAGGAAAAGGAGAGAGGAATAAGATCAGAAAGGGGAAGGAAAAAGGGATTCATTGTTCTCAGATGACAGAACAAAGGTCTTAATCTATTTTCAAATTTTCTACTGAGCTCAGCTCCGTGGCAGATACTAGTTATACACATCCATGTGACAAATTTCCCCTTGAAGGATCAGAGTGCACCATCCAAATAGCACAAGCCTCCCAGAAGCCATCCTACGCCTCTCACTGCTGGAGTGACACAGCACCTACCTTCTGCAGTAGTGAAATCCTTACCAAAACACTGGACTTTTGGTCCATCATGGAGGAGGTGAATTAAAATGTGCTCCCAATTTTTATTTGACTTAAAGAAAGACAGCCCTTTTGATGAGAATATTTTTTCCTGCAGCTCAGACAACGTTTGTAATGCTTTGTAATATCCCTTACCATGTGGTAGGAACACCAGCTCAGCTCTGACAGCAGGGAAAGAGTGAATTATAACTAAATCGCTGCTAATTTCCTTTGCAGGACACACACCCAAGGTCATCTTACGAAGAGCAAAGCTCAAGTTGTTTTGCACTGATTTATCTGCGAGCACTCAAAGATGCTTATAAATTGTAAGATATCTGCTGTTAAATATGTGTACTTACCAGAATTACATTAGTTATTTGGTGGCATCAGTGATCCCCTATATTAAAAAAAAATATAACTCAGTTCCTCTCGTTCTGGATGATTTCATTCAGTTTTACCCTGTCCTCTCCGTTGGATGCCTGAGCAACCAAACAGGTGTATAAAAGCTCGCTCTATAAAGAGAGCACTATAAAAGAATTGTGTCCAAGTGACAATAAAATAACAGGTACAACTGGTTGAAAGTTTTTTCACAACATATATTTTGCCATTGAAATATGTCATTTTTTATTTGATTCTGAAAACCCAAGCAGCATTTCAGGAGTTCTCTTTCCAATAAGAAATTCTATCCTACCCTGAAAAATCTTTCTGAGGAAATCTTTAAAACCAGTAATATTTCTGTTACGGCTTGCTTTGAACAAAATGGCCTTTTTGGAAGAATAACCATGTCAATCATTTATTCAGCCTCCTTGTTCTAATAAAACACAGAGCAGCCTGGAGTTCAATTACTAAATGAAAAGTATGAAAATGAAATTACAGTGTTCATGCTCTCCTTCATCCCAGGACAGTAGCAGAAAGTGAACGAATCTTACGTTCATTTACACCTCTAAAAGTGCAGAGATGCGCCCATGGGGAATAAAGACATGTCAGTGCATTTTAAAACACCATTAGGCACCGAAATGAATTTCCAAAGAGCAAAATACTTAAAAAATAGCAGTCCAGGATCCAAAGAGCTTTTTATTGATGGCTGACTCATTGCCCAATTACCTTCCTGTTTCTTACCATCTTTGAGGACATCGACTCTTCTGTTTGCAAGGCAAGTTCTGCTTATTATAAAAAAAAAGTATCGTAACTACTGATAAGTAACACTCCCCCACACAACCCTCAGCATGTTTGGCTGGAAACTGTCTTGGCTCAAGATGTGAAACAAACAGCTTGAAAGACTGAGAAAAAAAGAAAAAAGAAGAGCTGGGGAGGAGGTGGGGGAGCAGAGAAGACAGATACTAGAGATTTCTCAGTTTTCTAATTTCATTGTACTGTTCTGGTGTATCAGCCAACTCCACTTTCTCTTTTCCTACAAAGCACGTTATACCAGCTGGTGAATTNGTGTCAGCGCATTTTAAAACACCATTAGGCACCAAAATGAATTTCCAGATAGCAAAATACTTAAAAAATAGCAGTCCAGGATCCAAAGAGCTTTTTATTGATGGCTGACTCATTGCCCAATTACCTTCCTGTTTCTTACCATCTTTGAGGACATCGACTCTTCTGTTTGCAAGGCAAGTTCTGCTTATTATAAAAAAAAAGTATCGTAACTACTGATAAGTAACACTCCCCCACACAACCCTCAGCATGTTTGGCTGGAAACTGTCTTGGCTCAAGATGTGAAACAAACAGCTTGAAAGACTGAGAAAAAAAGAAAAAAGAAGAGCTGGGGAGGAGGTGGGGGAGCAGAGAAGACAGATACTAGAGATTTCTCAGTTTTCTAATTTCATTGTACTGTTCTGGTGTATCAGCCAACTCCACTTTCTCTTTTCCTACAAAGCACGTTATACCAGCTGGTGAATTTGACCTGTGGCACTCCAGTGATTCACAGCAGCTAAAAATATGTTTCTGTACTACTTTTTCTAAAATATAGGTTTTGTTTGAAGCAAAATAAGGATAAGATCATGTAAAAAGTATGCCCCTGAACGAGTTCAAGGGAATAATGTAGTGGGTTGACTGAAGCAATGTCTCACATGGTTTATGTTGCTGCTTCTGCCTTAGAGGTGCAAAGCCCAGGAAATTAAAATGTTGCATCTATAAAATGCACGGGTTTTTTTAACAAATTAGGTTTATTCCCTTTATTATGTGACAAGGTGAAACTCTGAATGCTGAGCAGAAAAAGCCAAACAAATGTTCATTTTGAGTATTATTTTTTTCAAAATATATTTCAGCTGACATTTACAACAGTGTCTTGTATGTTGGTGTGATTTAGATCCTGCTACTCAGGCAGCATAAGAAAAGGAGCGAGTATCTTCTGGATGTGTCCTGCAGGGACTTGTGGAAAATCATGGCAGGCAAGCGAGTACACAGTTCACTTCTTATGTACCACAGAGCCTTGGTTTGTGGTGCTGTGAGGATGAACCTTTCTAGAGAGTAGAGGCTCTCCTTTATGAATACAGGGAATACAAATGGCCAGATGGACTTACTAGGGAGTCTACTGCTGACTGATAGGAAAATCAAAATGGAATTAAAGCTTGAGATGAACCGATATATAGGGCAGCCAAAGAATACATTCATCTAGGAGTTATAGTTCAATGGAATGAGGCATAGATTGTTACCTTATAGTATCATTGCAAAATTAAAAACGAACAGGTCTCCCACTGAATGGATTCCTTAGGCCTGGCAAAACTACATATCAACAGTATTTGAGACAAAAGCTCCCCAAGTAAGGGTCTGCCATCTCCGAGTCTTCTGAACTGTAACAAGAGAAACAAAGCTAAATAGAGCTGGCTTGTTAGGGCTGGACATGTGGAGTTCCCACAGAACCATGTGCTCTCAGCAGAGACTTCCGAATGTGCTCACAGCCTTGGGATTAATAGTGTGGTCTCATGGTCTCAGGCATCTTGCACTTGAAAGATTTTATAAATCATCTGATGTGTATCAGCGTAATGTGTATCCACTGGTAAAACCTCACGGGGGAATGTACGTCTCAGTGAATTAAGTATTCCAAGGACCTCACGGGAAAGGTACTGTCAAATCATCATTTCCATAACTAAACATCTTCCTGCAGAGCGCTATAAAATTGCCAGAAAATACTTAAGTAAAAAGCAAAGAACTGGAGTGTTATCCCCTGCAATGTAAGGGAGAAAAAGAATCACAGATTGGAAAATCTCTTTTGCACTGAAGAAGAAATTCTGATCAGAGACGTGTAGCAAACATAACTACACGACTGCTTGAAATTCTAAAGCAACAATAGAAAACTGAAGACTTGTTCTGACGCCAAAACATAGGACGTGCCAAACCAATTACCAGCATAAGAAGATGAATCCATGGAAATAAATAATAAGGTTAACAAAACCCACAGAGAAATTAGCATACCAGAAAATTTGAGAAAAATGTGCAACTGAAACAAAATACATGGGTCTAGCTAATTATCTTGTATCTACAGAATGCCCTTTCATCTGTAACAGTCTCCAGACGTTTATAAGAAATCAGAGGAATCATTCATACACATACGTACACACAATCTTCCTCCATGATGAGCTGTATCCACCACTGTGTAGCAGCGTCTTCTGCTGTTACACAACTGAAGTGATTCATGCTTTCAGACAGGAAGTAAAGAAGAATACTACATCCAGCTCAAACCACAGAAGGATTTTAATACAAGCCACAAGAAACAAGCTAGTTATTTTATGGGGCAGATTACTCAAACATGTTACATATAAACTAAAAAAGAGAAACAGAATTAGAAGAGAGAACTATTGGAGAATGAGCACTAACTGGTCCAGCTCCCAGTGACTGAGATGAGGCACAAGTTAACAGGGAATTCAGTCTGTCCTTGAAGCTTGTTTTTTTGTTAAGAGCTCGGACACTTCAGCATCGATTTCTGGAAATGGGAACTCAGAAAAGAGAAACAAAACAAGCAGGACAGTGGGGTGCTTTTGAGCTGCATTCAGACTCATGGCAGGGTGCACAGCAATCAGCCAAGTAGAGCAATTTGCTACAAACTTGAGAGAAAAAAAAAGACAGGACTATGCATCTGCTAAATACTTTTTTTCTCCCATCTGCAAAGCCATCTCTGTTCTTACTGTAGCTTTCAGAGCTGAAAGAAAAAAGCCACTGTCCGATACAGCCTAGACAAAAACTGTGGATTAGAAACAGCAGGACACATCAGTGATGTGAACAGCAACAAAGGCAATGGATTCAGAAAAGCTGTCCCTGTTCTAAAAACAGGAGCAGAACTATAGAAATGGGTCATCTCAGAAGGACTCCATGGAAAGCAGAAGGATGTGTTCGCACATTCCTTTTGCTTACTTTCCTCCCAAACCCCCTGTTTTCATTCACAGCACAGAAGTGAGTTTTACCTGTTAGTTTCTGAAGACGTACTTCGAGCTCTGGATTGTTAAATGTGGAATTGAATCAGGTCCATAGCAGGGCTGCCACAGACACTGAAGCCTAGATTAGTGCCTTTTACAATAGAAAAAACCTCTTTCACAGCAAAAGCAACCTCTTTCACAGCAAAAAACTTTGCGCATAATCTCACAGTGTAAATGACTCTTGCCTCCTAAGTATGTACTGTACCTTTTAATAAAACCTTTCCTAATAGCAAAAGCATTCGCTTGCTGTCTTGGCTTTTTCCTCATAGCAAAGACACAGAGCTGGAAAAGATCTACAGTTTTCTAAACTTGTCTTTGGAAAGTTTCTTTGCCAAGTTACACTTTGTCAGGAGCTCATTATTTTCTGGGTAGACACTAGAGACTTCACTTTGAATTATTTTGAGGGCTTTGCTGATGCAGTTTCAAACTATGAGGTTTGTGTGCTTTTTTGCATGAATCACTGCAACTTACGTTGATTCCACATAAAAAGCTTTACTTCATTTCCAGACCCTTCTCCACAGTGTTTCTTCCAAAACCACCTATACGTTTTCCACAGCCCATTTCACAAAGTTCTAGATGGTTTTGTGATGAGATGGGAAGAGCAGAAATTCAGGACTTCTGAGTTTTCTTCCCACTCCTTTCACACTGAGCAAGAGTTTCTGAGAACAAAGCAGGAGCCAGTTCTGGGGATAATAAGAGCCTGGACAGTCTCATTTGTCCCTGAAATTCACAACTGAGGTATCAAACATGAGCTTTTCTACAGATAATGAGAGGTAGGAAATGAATCATCAATACTCTTGATAAATATAATATGAATAGGTGAATAAATAGGTGATCTGCTATAAAAAGCAGATGCCAAATTAATAAACTCACCAAAATATTGGTGAAAACCATGCTGTTGAAAATAGATCTTTGCACTTATAAGAACCATGAATATGTCAATAGACATATTAAAGAAATAATCACATAGTATACAAGTGAATAGGCTAAGCACACTGAGCCGACATTGCTTTGTGCAGCATCTCTGATGAAGCTGTTTTTTAGATTATTCCTGGAGATCAGAAGGAAGAGATTAGACAAAGTTCTACTCCCCACACTCAGCATCACACTTTTCCACATTTAAAGTGATTTTAGCTGAAGGAATGTCATGTACAGAGACAAGTGATGTAGAATCCTTCCATTTTAATGACTTTGCTGTAACTAAGAGAACACATAATTTACATGTGTATTGGTTTGGAATAATAAAAAGTGTTTAAGAAGTATGAATTGCTACAGATGACATTGAGCAGCAGGATACTTTCAGAATTCGTTGTGGTTATTTGCATACAGTTTGTAATTTTACTTTGATTTAACCTCATACTTATTCAAGCACAGAAAATGACATCTCTCAAAATGTCTCAGAACTCAGTCATAAAAGGCTGTACTATTCTTGGCGACCAGAAATATTATTACTTGCCTCCTGTCATCAGCAGATTTTGGTCGTCGCCTTAAAAGAAACTGGGGAAACATATGGGTAACCCTTCCCCAGACAATTCTTTGCTTTTAAACCAACTATTAGTTTACTTGCGCGGCTTTTCCTCCCTGCCAGAGCTCCTCTGTCCTTGGTACTAGCATCTGAAATGTGCAGGAATGTGCACATTTTTCTAACTCACAAGACCACAGAAGGAGTTCCTTGAAATCCAACTTCCAGTAACAGCCCCCGGGCTAGATATCTGCTTGGCCTAGTTCTGTCAGATGTGGTAGCATCAAGAATCTGCATCTTTGGCAACCTGGGGGGGGGGTTAGCAAACTCTTAGTAGAACAAAATACATAATGAAGGGTGAGGATGGATTGATATCAACCATGGCTTGGCAAGACAAAATAAAATGTAAATTAGATTCACAAAATCTGAAACAAATTGAGTGCAAGGCATCTGGAAAAAGAGAGGGGGGCTGTTTCTAAGAAGTCCAGTCTGAGGATGTTTCTCAGAGCTCTGATGTAAAGCACAAGCACTTATGCAATGCAATGGAAAATACAACCATATACACAGCCCTGAGCAAGTGATGAGTCGCAATAGTGACTGAACTCGGACAAAAATCTGCGNCTGTTTCTAAAAAGTCCAGTCTGAGGATGTTTCTCAGAGCTCTGATGTAAAGCACAAGCACTTATGCAATGCAATGGAAAATACAACCATATACACAGCCCTGAGCAAGTGATGAGTCGCAATAGTGACTGAACTCGGACAAAAATCTGCGCTGCTGCTGCTTCAAATGTTGACAAATTGGGCACTGTTACACTAATGGGAGACTTGAGAGACCTCCACCAACAACGCTCTGACCTCATTCTCTTAACCAACAGTGACTTGAGACCTGTTTGTGCTAAAGTCTTAGCTGACAGCAATTTGAGCCCTGGAATAAAAGAAGGGATGCAGAGCTCAATTATCCAGCAACAGAACTCCAGTGAAATCAATGCAATTGTGTCACATGAGAATTTGGCAAGCAGCCCCTGAAGCCTGCATAGGCGAAAAGCATCCCCTCAGAAATGCAAGCTGAAGTGAAGCGGGCAAGGGATAATGCAGACAATGAAGTGCCACTCTATGCATGAAAAATGCTCGGTGGATTCTAATTTCCTCTCTGTCAGACTGGTTTTTATCCCCATGTTACTCCATGAGCACTACTCCTGACCTATATGAGCACAAACTAAATCAAATCAGGTCAAGGCATCCCCTGCAAAAAGAAATTTCTCTACTATATAACTGAAACAATGTCAAGCACGTATACCATCTGCATATTCAACACCCCACGAAATAATAATTGCTCATGTTAGCAGAAAAATCTCTCTCCCCAGGTGAAACTGCTGAAGTTAGACACAGTAGATATCCCCTTTTTTCAGTGTAGTAGGGCATATTAATAGGATATAGGATTATACGATATATAGGGCACATTTCTATTCATAGGAATTACACTTTTCTTACATCAAGTGTGAGTTTTACATAAATACAGAGATCTACATGTTTTAAGCATTCCTGCACATGATCTGAGCAACATAAATAGTACAAAAGAGAGTCAGGGCACAGCCTGGAAAGCACTGTATTAATTCAGGATCAGTTCCCTTTTCTTACAGATGAGATTTCAACCATTTTAATAGTGCCAGTGGGACCATTAGTAATGTGGAAATGTAATCACACCCAAACCTAGAGGGATCCCAATCAAACCAAAGCAAAGGAACTCTGTGTCCAAAATGACCTTCCTCAGCACTGACATGGCATTACAATACCAGAAGCATGTGGCTTCTGAGAATGCAGGTGGGGCAGGGACACTGAGTTCCCAGAGGTGCAAGAGCCTAGGCACCATGTCCAGTGATGGGGAAAGCACAGACACACACACATAGCTGGCTTGTAGTAAACCATATCTCCTTGCTTCCGACAGTGACCCTGTCAAATCCCGGTGTACTACTACTAAGGCAAATAAACAGCCTATGAAATAACAGCCTGAGAATGACAAATAAAGTACAAACAGTGTCTAATGCATTTGAGAACGGCAGTCTCTCCAGGTCCCACATTCTTTCCATCAAATCTGTAACTGCAGCACTTGTAGTGCTGGATCACTGTGATTGCTAACCTGTAAAGTGTGTAAGTCTACATCATAATTAACGCTTGGCAGTGGAAATATAAATTCCCTGGCTTGTAGATGGTATATCCTCCTATAAACACTTCACTTGGCCACCAAACTGGAAAAATAGATAGGACATTCATAAGGAGTGCTCACCATGGCAAATGCCAGCATTTTTTTCCTGGAAACTATTTACATTGCCAAAATATTTCAATAAGAAAAATTATCTGAGACCTTTCCCTTCATATGCATCCTGTTCTCATTTGACTTGTAGTCTACAGTGTGCAGCATTCATTTGAGTCAGACTTGAATTACTGTAGTACAAGCAGTGCAGAAGGGAAGTACAAGCCACAAGTAAAGGAAAAATATCCATTACACTGTGTCTCACTAACAGGAATGGATTGCCTACACATCACAAGCTACCTTTATATCTTTCTTGGCATAGACCTTTGTCACACAGCACAGAGAAACTATTTAGGAGGATTCGGCTTATCCAAAAGAGGCTGAGTTTCTAAAAGAACAAGTAAAAACAACGGACCGGGACAAAGTGTCCACTGAGCTCCTGACTTCTGACAAAATGAGATCATGCTGGGCCAAGAAGGTAGATAACCACTAAGGTCTTGTACTGAAGTGTACAACACATACTGAAAGTGAACCTTTCAAGTCCAAATAAAGGCTTCTCATCAAACTAAAGAGGCAGAAAACCACAGTCACAAGTGTTCAGCTCTCTCACCTGCTAGCCTTGCTTCCTGTCTTTCAGACAAGCCCAAAACTGATTGACAAAGTTTGTAAGTTCCCAGTTCTTTTGATTTCTTGGGAATGAAAAGTGAACTCCTTTTATGGAAATTAACTGTTTTTTAAATCCCTTTCCAGCAGGAGTTCCTTAGTGGTGGAAATAACTGTTTGGCCAGTTCTGATGGGCACACAGGGAAATGACCTCACAGTTTAATTTTCATGTATACTCAGAAGCAGATATTTACATCTCTTTTCAGCTTTGTGTTGCCAGAATGGTGTAAAGGAGCACACATTTAAAGAAGAATCAAGACAGTTTAGACTAAAGTTATGGTTAATATCCTAATCCTGTAAGAAAATTAGCATTTATAATTTTAGGTATACAAGCTTATCATGTTCTGGTGCATCTTGGGACAAGGCACAGACAAATGCTCAAGTACCTAGCTGAAGCAAAAACATTAGAGTGGAATTTCCCCAGGCACCCAATTTCAGACTTCTTTGAGTATCTTGGCCAATATCTGTACACATATAGTCAATGCTAGAGCCTGGCATGGGGAAGGGGCAGACTACTACAATAGACCTTTGTTGTGCCTGTGATTCAAGCAATTGCTTTTAAAATCTGTATTAAAGATTTCTGTTCTACCACCCTGTACTTTCTACTCAATTACTAAAAAGAATATGTTTTCTAAGCATGAAACAATATCATTTTTGTCAAGAGTTTGGAAACCAAGCACTTATATGAATTGAAGAAAGCTTCCTTTCTCTTCCCTGTGCGGTTCTGGTTATGGGGAAAGAGCTTTCTGTGTGAGTAATCTTTCTAAGTAGGAAGCAGAGCTCCCCTATTGCTAGGGAAGAATGGACCTCCAGTAGGCTAATATGTGATGGATGACTGAATGCAAACTTGGCAACGTTGTTCTCCGCTACTCAAAGAATACAAAATGCCACAGGCTATTCGTACACAGGGACTCTCTAGTTGGAAGTTCTGAAAACTTGGCAACACCCCATCTTAGTTTAATTGAAACTACAGTGGCAAGACAATTAAGGATGTGAATTTGGAGAAATTTCTTGCAACAAGATCAACTCAGGATGAATTTCTCTTTGGTGACTGACTCATGCATAAGCCAAACAAAAACATAAATGGAAAGTTATTCTCATTGACTCCACAACCTTAGCAGCAAAATTTCACATTTGTTTATGAGGGGTACTTTATGGGATATAGTGTATATTAACTAGTGTTCTTTAAAGTCTACATCCAGCTATATTCAACGGAGCTATATGGGGGGTTTTTGTTGTTTTGTCAGCAACAGGATACGCAGTATATAGAAGAAAGAGAAATGATGCATCTAGAAATCCAGTAAAATATTACATTAAGGCCACGTGTAGTCATAAGGGCATGTATATCATTCCAGTCAATGTTAAAAAGAGACACTAAGTTATTCAAACTTTTTCCTTTTAGCAGAAAGATCCCTACTGTATTCCTTCTTTCAATGGCTGAACACTTTCTGCTGGATCAAGAGACACCTCTTGTCAGGCAGAATCCCATTCTGACTCTTCCTCCTCAGTCTGCCCATTCTGCACAGTTTAGTTACATCATACACTGAAAGATTTCACTAGCTGGAAGAATGCCCAGTTTTTAACTTTTCCCACATGTGGAAGGCATTTAACTTCAGCTCAGATTGGACAGAGAGTCGAACGCACGAGTGGACAGTAAGCACTGAGTTAGGGGAAGTTTCCCACTTGTCTAAACCCCAGAGCTTGGTGGAAACAGACGCCTCAAGATTGTCGCTCGGGGTTGTTCATTTTCCTTCTTTCCTCAAAGGACTCCCTTCTTCCTTCTTTTTTCTCGTCACTGCACAAAGAACTTTTTTGAACAGCTAATAATAGCAAATGTAAGTTCTTTGTGGCAGAGAGCATCACTTATTATGTCTATTCACTCTTTCTGATACAATGAGGCCCTAAAAAATGCTGTAGCAGTATTAGCAACATCATCAGCTTTTAATAAACTCCTACACAAAACCAATAGGAGCCATGGACAGCAAGTCCACTTTGATATCAAGCAGTGTAATGAATTAAATTACATCTTATAAACTCAGAAGTGATCTGTACACATACCTTATTTTTCAGCTCTTGAGCTCAAGTTATGATGCTTCCTGACCAGAACTTACTAGTTACTAGTCCTACAATTGATTGCACTAGTTTTGCATATTTCTAGACCTGGATGGTGACAAAATGTTTACTCATTCATTCTGATTGCTACCTTCCTTAGTTTCCTACTTCGGTAACAATGATTTTTCTGCAATATTACATCAGTGACTTCCTTAAAAGTACTATGGGTAGCTATTAAATGTTACAGTCGTTTCAGACTTCTGTAGTTTATAACCACTGGCTTTGATAACAGAGATCAGTCTTTGAGAGAGGCACGCTAAATTCACACCAGAAATTAAGTCTGAGAAAGTACATGTTGGTAAATCAGAGCACACTTTTAAAGCCAAATATCTCAAACTGCCACATTTCAAAACAAATGCCTTTTTATTATTGGAAAGCTGAGATTTCTAACTTTCTAGTGATATAAATCATCCATGTCTAAGCCTAAAGCTTTATGAGACACTGGATCTTAAAACCGTCAATGATTCCTCAGCTTAGCAGACTGTGATGGCATGTGTTCAACGACAAATATATCAAGTCACAGGCTTCAAATTAGAGTGATTCTTAACCACTCTGAATTTCTCATGTTTCAATATGTCACACAGGTAGAACAGGTAAATGTGTAGCTGATAACGAAGCAGACACCAACCTCTGCATTTACACTTACTTCCAAATGTAATATTCAACCCGGACAGATAGCAGGGCTCACTAATGGAAACAGCCAACTGAACAAACACTGTTTCTCCTTTACAGATTTGCCAGTGTGGGGCATCTATTTACACCAGACAGCTATTATACAATCCAGTACGCTTTATTGCCATTTAGCACCGCTCGAACCTCTGAACACACCCTCAAAGCCAGATGAACAGACGTACTGTTGTGTTGTACGAGGAAGATGGCAGAGAACCGCACAAGCAGGTCTAGTATTTCAAATGGTTTTACCAGAGGGAATGAAAGGTTTAAAGCTCTGGTTCCAAAGCAGCATCACTGTTTCAAATGCACACTTGCTTCTCAGTTCTACTTCGCTCTTGAGAAAGACGAAAAAGTCCCGAGAAGCACAGACTCTGCCATCTAATCTCATTCTCTTGTCAAAAAGTCAAACAATGCTCAAGGACAAACTTTGACAGTCTCTTTACAGCAAGTCAGAACATCTTCATACATTAATAGTCTTTGGCTTTTTTTAGATATTTTATAAAAAGCAGTAATACGAAAAATAAGTCACTCAATCTGAACTTCAAACACCTTTAGAAATTCTGTTCTAGCAACATGACAGTTAAGTTTAAGTGAATACTGAGGAGAAATGATCCAGTATTAAAAAGTTTAGATTACAAAAAAGAAAGAATAGATTTCCATTAACAAAAAATCTCCCACTAACACAGTTACTCATAACTTTGTGGAGCACTTTTTAGCCTGAGTTTAGGGATATTCCCAGTAAGTTTTAGCATCATTAAGCATCATTATTTCAATGGGAGAATTGGATCTGGTTGGTTCTCTTTTCGTATGCCTATCACCACAATGTACCTAGATGAGATTTCTTCAGCAGAACAGCAGCTTCCTCTCCAAATGAGACATGACATTCTAATCTGCAGGCTGTATGCTTTTCAGCAGATCCTTTGGCTCTTCTACAGCTTTGGAAACACTGATAAAGTAACTGTAGTTATAAGATTAAGGACTGGAACTGGCAAAGAATTTTCTCTGGGCTGAAAGGAGTCAGAGGATAAAATTAATGAGCAAGAAATATACGAAACTAACAGCAATTTGCTGAGGATAGTGACTGCGATAGGGTCAGTGACTGTGGGCAAGCAGTCCCCTGTACTCCCTCTCACTGCCCCTTTTCAGCTGCTATCACCCTGCTCAGTTCAGACGCGCATCCTTTCCTGAGCAGCAGTGCAGAGGTGTAGCAGCTGCAAAGGGGATGCACTGGAAACCCCCGATAACTCTTTCGAGTACTTTCAAAATTCACTGCCAAGGAAGGCGAACTGCAGAAAGACCAATTTTCTTCCTTTGGCTAAACAATTCCATTTGATCAAACATCTGCTCCTGAGTTCCCAAGAGCAGTAAGAAAAGACCTTAGAGACATGACAACAATTTTCCGCAAGTCTTCCTAGGATTCAAAGGACTGTCACTAGCCCCCACTGCCCAGCTCATTCTTGGACTACAGCACTATTAAGATTTCACAGCTTAAAATGCATAACCTCAGCATAATAAACCAAAAAAAACCCCTATAATATTGATCAGGAAGTGTGTAAAATGAATTCTCATTATTAAATATGATTTTTTAAAAAATAAACTATGTGGGGAAAACAAACACACCAGATTGACAATTGGGCTTTTACCCAGCCCATGTAATCACATGCACCTCATTGGCTCCTTTTTTTTTTTAATGAAGGAAAACTTAATATCTTTATTGTGCTTTTAAATTTTATAATGTCTCCACTGTGCAAGAGGACGTAACCATCATTTCAATCTGAACATATCTTTCTCCTGCATAGTATGATATACACTTTTCAGAAGTTCAGAATAACTGCCAAAAACTCTATCTCCCAGTAGGCAGAGAGCAAATCAGGCAGGAAAAACTACACAAAGGTGATGGAACACAAAGTTTTGACTAAGTGGGTTTAACTCCTAAATGAAGCTAAGTGCAATCAATTTCTCCCAGTCAGCTTCTCTATTTTAAGCCAATTTGAGGCTAACTGGTAAGTGCAGACACAGTCACGCAGAAAATCTCAGTGTACAAGGCAGCAAGTAGTTAAGACGCACTGCAAAGCAAGTGTCTCTATTTTTCCATGATGATGGAGAATTTCACCTTCCCACACCCAAGAACCCACCCATTTAAGTATTGGTAATAAGATACGAGTTGAATCTTCCTTTGTCTTTTGCTCCCCACTGCAGACTAATGTTACCATACTTTTAAAAGAAACTGGAGCCCAGCGGGTGTGGGGAGGAAGGTGACAAAGGCTTCAGTGCAAATAAGTGTGCAGACCACAAATTAAAAAGGAAAAGGGCCCGACCTTTTTCAAGTCATACACAATAGCATAGGAAGAGTAGTTACCTGGGAGGTTTAAGAACTGCAAGTGGATTTAGTCTGGTACACAAGGTGGGGATGGGGAAACATTTATATTACTTCAGTAGCCAAGAGTGAATCCCAAACCTGATTTTCTACCCTTCTTGTCAATTAAGTTTCTCTCTCTTTCTGTAGACATCCAGCATTCGACTAACTCATCCTTTATTCATTCATTGGATCACGTTGATGTCATCGAGACAGTTCTTACATTATTATTACACCAGACAATAAAGACAAACTAAAACAGGCATGCTCCAATGCAAAAATATTCCCTAATAAGATCCCTGACTATTCAGACTGACAGTCATGACTCTGAGGGTCCTGACAGAACACCGTGTCACTGCAAACTTGTGTAGGAGAAGAGCTCCTGATTTTTTAATTCAGGAAGGAAGCAGACTTACCTTACAGACCCCGACAGAGATTAGATCCTGCTGTGAGCAGTCTCCATGAAATAAGTGTGATGTTGAAGTCAGCTATTGGGTTCTGACTTTGCTGCCGTCCTGTCAAAACTCAGAGAAGTTGCGTTGTCTAATTTTGCATGTGAGCGTGTGAAAGACAGAAACGTTTGACAGTAAGGCAAACTGGTCAGATCAGCCAGATTCTGCTGGGTTTATATAGCTGAGCTGCAAATCCTGATCCTTGGCTCATTCCACTGTAATAGGACGCCTGAAGGCATTTTTTTCAGTTTTGCTTTAAAGGAACAGCCTCTCTCTTTGGCTTAGCTTCTGAAAGACACACACGCACACTCACATACACACACTGTCATACACAGGCGCACACACAAAAAAAGAATTTGCATGCAATTTATGGCTAAAGAAGGAAACCCCTGAACCATTAAAAAAGGAAGTCAGCTCAGGGCAAATGACTCAGAAAGCAGAATATTTTCCTTACAGCATCAGCAGAATACTTTGTCAGGAGTCTTAATCCCCTCATCCCCATTATTTTAACATTGCGAAAGAGTAGCAAATGTAAATAAAATTAGGGGAATCACAAGCAGGGTTTCAATTCCAGAAACTCCTGCGGAACATAATGAGTTGAACGTGCAGTTAGCATAAATCGATCCCACTGCACTGGAATCAACTGAAAAATATAGATTTACAGAAGCTGAGAGTCTGGCAAATCCCCATATTTTCAAGCTTGTGATCTCCTTTGAGTCCCTTTGCACCCCTTCTGCTCTCTCAAGAGTCATAGGGAGAAGAGTGGAAAAATCAAGAGAAGAGTCTAGTGCTCAGGGTCCTAGCCTGATTCTTTGTAAGGGGGGGGAGAGAGAGAGATAAAAGCCCAAAGAGAATGACACAGGAGGGATTCCCTTTCTTCTCAGATCTGATAAAAAGAGATTACGTGGCTCTGTGTGTGTAAAGATAATCCAGCCACTTTTGTGAGGCTTATGGTTTCTCAGTCATTGCATTCTCTCTGCTCCGCTTCCCAGAGCTATCAGCAACACACACAGTGCTCATCTGGGACCTTTTCAGGGGTGTTTGTTATCTCTGACTACCCTTGAACCTCAGGCTTGTGGCAAAAAGTTAAAGGATTCTCATTAACACTGACCTCCCTCCTACCCGATACTAAAAATCTAAAAGTCTAAAAATCTAAAAGTCTCCCTTGCCTACACCCCAGCCCACTGTTAGGTTTTTTCCCCTTTTTTTTTTTTGTTTGTTTGGGGGAGAGAGGAAGATTAATCTTTAACTTTCAGGTCTATGTTTTAGGATAAAGGATGAACTCACTCTTCTGTTTGACGATTTAGAAAGGTAGACTTATCCAAACACCTCTGAAGACAATGAAAACGCAGAACACTACTAACCAATTTCAAGAGGCTATGGGACAGCCCAGTAGGAAAGTACTGGGATCCTGCTCAGGGTCATGGATGCTCATCAGGATAAAAATTGATTGCCTGGGCCTTTCTGATCATGTTTCTTTCTGGCTGTATCTCCTCCTGGCTGGTCTTTCCCAGGCTCCATAGACTCACACATCATTTTCAGGATTTTTTCCTTGTTGCTGCTTCACAAGCACAGCACTACCACAAAGATTTGGCCCATCCTACGCATTTAGGAAAGCACGGGAGGATTGCTGGCCCTGAAATTCTGAATCACCATTTTAGAATCATTACTTTGGAGACCATAAAAAGTAGAGTTCTTTTCCTCATTGAGCTACTTAAATTTTCTTTTTTGTGGCTTTCATACATAACAGTGGTCCCATGTGTGTATTCTCTTGTGTCTAACAATATTGCTGGGCTCACACTAAGCTCCCTTTCTCAGAACATGGCACAAATTTTAGTCATTAACAAATAGGTGCTGATGAAAAATCAAGGAAAAAAAAAAACACCAAAAAAGCCTCCTAGAAGTTTTCACAAATGATTTTTCCAACAAACACGTGCAGCTTCTCCAGACAATTATGGAAGTATTTAAAAAACACTGAGACCAAAAGCTTCAGCAAAATTCATGATGCATCTGTATCAGCCATTTATGAGCACCCATTTCCAATTTCTGTGTTAATTTTTTGATATGCTGAGTTTCATAGCAGACATCCCCTAAGAGAAGAAACAAGACACTTGGAGACAGAGGCAGAAGTGTTGACTAATTCCTGGTAAAGGCATTGGATCCTCTTTGACCACTGATTTCCTAAAAGTAAGTCTTGTTCTGGACGCCTCCACCAATATCAAAGGCAATGGGTTTACTGTATACGATGACTAGTAAGTCATCATTTTTTTGTGTGTAATTCTCAGAATATTCTCACGATGGTTCTGGTACCAGGCTACGTTACCTCTCCCTCATTTACACAGTCCTGTGAAATTCAATTAAAATGTGTACTTAAAGGCCAAAAACTGGATGTGAGGTGTAACAAATTGTCCAGTAAAATCTGATGGAGACTCACAAAAAGATGGTTCCCCATACAATGAACCATTCACTGTCTCTTACTCCAGTAGACCTTCCACAAACATGCACAGAACACTTTCTTTCATTGTCCATACCCACAAGTCTAAACAAGATAGTTAAAGCTTGTGTGTAAACTGTGGAAAGTAACTGGTAGGATTTCTTTTTTGGAGCATTTGCTAATACTAGCTTTTGCCAACAGTTATTGAATCAAAATTTAAACTACATTTTTCTCCAATAATTCTCCACCCACTCACCTGACTTCAAAAGAATATGCCAGATGAGATGAGTTTCAGGTAAGAGTTCAGGCCTGTTCTTGTTTTATCTTTTTGGGCTCACCCATTCTTAATCATAATCTGTTGCAAATATTGAACGATACACTGAGTCAGAAGCAAACGATTACATGAAAGAACAGGGAAAATGTATTTTAATCAGAAAGATAGCTTTAGGTTATCTCTAACAAGCAGCACTAAAGCTGAATTCTGTGCCCTCTGGTATCCTCTTTCATTAGATAAATGTTGATGGCAATTGATTTTTTTAAAATTAAAGGAACAGGGAGAAATTAAATGAACAGTGAACTTCATACACTTGAGTTTACTGCTGTGTTTTTATGTGCTTACAAGCTCATATTAGAGATGCAATTCAAACATGTACGGAAGATCATAACGGACAGACAACTCTAGGAATATATTGATAGTTATGAAAGCATAAAAAAGACCAACTATTTTTTAATTTTTTTTTTTAAATAGTGAATTACAAAAAATATGCTCATTATTATCTTGGGACAAAATTGTTACAACATAGGTAATTAGGCTTAATTCCAATTTATTGCCTATGTTGGTTCACCAAGTCTTAGGAATAATCTACTTTGTATCAGGATATTTGTGAGAGTGAAAGCTGCCCTGAATGCAAAGACATGAACACAGGGGGAATTAATGGTACCCTTAGCGTAGCCTGAGAAGTCTTTTGCCATGCACATAGTGCAGCCGATTTCAGTAACATGCAGATGGGAATGCAGCGAGCCACTGGAATACAGCTTATGAAACATAAATGGCCGAACGGTATTGCTTTCGGGCATGGAAAAAGATGATTTGAACAATTTTAGGAGTCAGGAGAAATATTCAGTGCCTGTGGCTGGAAGAAAGTGTAATTCTCATAGAAAACTACTGTTGGAGTAGGACAACGCTCAAAAGCAGCACCCAGGAGACAGCCAAGCCAGCCAGCTTGAGAAACAGTACCCATTTAGTCACAATGAAATGCATTCTGCTGAAGACAGTTGATCTTATTTAATGTTAAGAGGAAGATGAAAAATCAAGAATTAAAGAGTGACTATAATATTACAGGGTTGATCCTTATGGGGACGTGCCTTTAAAGATGGTCCATTCTTCCAACTGATACATTTAGCTCAAGTAATTTCCAGAGACGTTTTGATACTTCTTCACTGAGTATCTTTTCCTTACATTGTCTGTCTTTTGAGACCATATTCACAAGATTTCACTGGTACAGAATAAAATTCACAGTACTTTTGTCTTTACATCTGCATTACATTGATGCTTTTACAACTGTATCCAAATACACGTCAGTTAATTCTAGTTCATATTGCATACTATTCTTGCAATCTTGCTAAACCTTTGGCTCTTGTGCTACCATCTTATCTGCTGCTTTTCAGTTGATTTTCCACTAATTTACAGCAAAACATTGTCCCAGTGCATTCACTGCTTACTTGACAATCGTTTGCAAACAGACTTTGATTTCTATGAGACCATTTGTTATTTAGAATCACTCAATGCTAATATACAAGATGACACTTCAACTTATTTCCTCAGAAAATATCTAAACATCTAAACTATTGCTTCAAATATCTGCTATTTGCATCAATTCATGTTGCCTCTACACCAATATTCTCCCTTCCCTGATGTGATTAATCTCAAACAGAAGAAGGGCTTTCAAGCACTGCAGACTTTTGGCTACTTGTCCAGTGCTTATATTCAGGTGAGAACACTACTTTGTATAGTTATACATAGACCACCATTTCCCAAATGTTATGAACACTGGTATGACCACGTTCAACCATGCTGAAGACAACATTGCTTTGAGGCTGGATTGGTCTTGATAATTGCAACCCATGTTAAAAGGCAGGGAAATTGTCCACTCTTTTCATATCAGAGAATGCAGTAGCTCATTCTTAATCCAGGGGAAGTCTGACCTATTGTAACAATTTAAAGATGAATGCAGAAACTGAAGGTACAAGTTTGCAGTTGCTGCGCAGATCAGCACTACCGAGAACTTAGTGGAATCAACCGCACATGTAAAGACAGTAAAGTTGAGGCCCCATAATGGCCATTGGATTATTAAATATCACACCAAACAAAATTACAAAAACATACTTGTCAATTTTGGAATTTTTCAGAGATGATGTCCAAAAAGGAAAAGGAAATTTCCTCTATTATTTGAATATTATTATTATTATTATCAGGACTTTCCCAAGGGTTGCACTCGTTCCCTGAATGAAGACATAGGAAGCACCTGTTTGAGAGCAGGCCCACTGGGCTTGTGTATTGCCTGTACACAGGAAGACAATTGTGACAGATATCCATTTATCCTTTCTTTAACTGTTCTTTTAAGAGTCTTGGCAGTATTTGCATGACCTGGGAAGACCACATGCTTAATCACAAACAAGAGGCAACTGAGCAAATGTTGGTGTTTAATAAAGTTATTTCAAACTCTTACCACATCAGTGAAAAGAAGCTATGTGTCTGTTAAGGGATACATGAAAGTGGAGCCAGATGACTTGGGTGCTAATGCAAGATCTGCCATGCTCTGAAAAGATGCCACTGATCAACTTTTTCCCTGCTCTATAAAATAAATGTCCTTTGCAAGGTAGACATGAAACACACTGAAAATATACACTAGACAATAATGTATTGTTAGTGATATCACAAACATTTACAAAGATAATCTAGATAGCACTATACAAAAATTCACTCAAAAAATCAAAGCTTCACAAAAAAAAAGGAAACAGAAAATAGACAATAATAACTATGTCAGTACATAAATATTTTTGCTCCAAACTGCTCATGTCAGATTGTGACAGAGTGACTTCTAATGCTCATAAATATCTTCAGTTATTACATTTGCTGTAAACCTTATTAGAAGTTTATGAGATAAAATATGGCTTTCAGCATGTATCAAGATAGGAAAAGCGACAAGGAAGATTATACCAAATTGCTGAGGACTGAGTGAGAAAGTGAAACTCACTATGTGGAATGGTGCAAAGCTTTTATCAGCATGTTGGCATTACTCATAAGTGGTTCATTCATAGATGACACAGGGAAAGCAACTCAACTGCTGTAAAGGTTTTATACTGTGCCACATCAATTTGTATCCTCTAAGCACTTGAGTTCATAAAAATACCTAAGCACAGGCTTTTATGCATTCCTAAACAATTACATGCACTTTACTGTAGTCATGTTTTTAAGATTATCGACGTCAAAATTACAGCTAATCACATCGAACATATCCTTAAATGTCTTGTAGGTACAGTTTCCCTACTGAAGCTCAAGAAACGAAAACAGCAAAGCAAAAGTCTGGAGTGCTTATCCATTCTATAGGAAATATGTTCAAATATAATGATAGCCATTATAAGTATATGCCCTACAATGACGAGGATTCCTAGTGCTAATAAAGACTGAAGTGTGGATAGTTATACAGCACAAACAGATGTGAGCACACCTAAGCACACTTTTGTTAGAAAACATGATGCAATGTCACCCAACTATCACCACAAGGATGTTGACATAGGAAGAAGGTAGCCTACATTACCCACAGGATTGCTCTACCTAAGCACTTCCTTAGACAGAGATGGGGGCATTTAGTGAACGTGGTAGTTGAAGAATGTAGCTCTCCACAGAGAGCGATAGCAATGTTCCCTTGTTCTCTATCTTAGTATATCAAGTATGGTTTGTTTAATAAGAATCTGTCTTAATTTGGGGTAGGAATTTGATGGCACTTGCTATGCAGACATCCTCATTTATGCCACACTAACACCTCCCATACACCTCCTCCACAACCCGGCAAAAAACCTGTGGACACTCCATAGTCTTGCATGCCCTCCTGGACTAAGTGATGGCTCCAAAGTGCCCTGCAGTAAAAGGTGCCTGAAAGAAGCACTTCCTCAATTGAGATATTGCTCCCAGAAAACATGTTGAATCTCTAACAGACATGCCAGCTGGTCATCAGAAATGAACCACTCACCTAGCATAAGCAACTCCTCTGCAAGAATGCACACCAGTCACATAGACATATCTTTGTTTGCTGCTACTAAACATAAAATCTACTTTCTTAGGAAAAAGGAGAATGAAGATTTAACGAGAAGATCTTCTGGTAGCTAACTACTCCCTTCAACGATTCTAATTAGTGTGAGCCATGCTGTGCTGTAACTAAAAGACAGATAAATGGTTTCATGGTTTTAAGCAACATTTAGTCCCAACTGCATGTCTCATCCAACGATATCAAAGCACTTACACAGAAAAAGAATGAGATGAGATCTTAAAGACTATAAAAAATACAGTCTTTCCCTAGGGCACAATAAGCTATACCAAAACCAATACAGTTTAGTAAAACAAGCTTGGCAAAGAGAACAGCACTCTTTTTGAGGGGAAACCGCACCAAAATTACACATGATGTCAGCAGCAGAATGAGAAATCAAAGACAAGGCTCAAGACTTTCTAATACCCAGGTAGGATCCTACATGACAAATTTGACATTTTTCAGCTATCCATACCCAAATACACAATGCCCTGGTTCTGTTGTAATTCCTGCCTTAGGATGAAGGCCTCTATTCTGAGGAAAACAGTGAAAAATCCTAACAGAAAAAAAAAATTACACCTACAGGCAACGTCGTCAATTAGTCTAAAAGCTGTACCTTGCCTGGTTAGCTATTTAACAGGTAACTCATAAAAAATGTACGCAGTCAACGCCTCCCCAACATAACAAAAGAGAAACTTCACAAGGATTTGGATCCATGGAGTTGAAAACGGTGGGTTTGATAATCACTGTGCAGTAATTAATTTTTGCTAATTGGAGAGACAAGACCCACTGGCTGTCAAGGTAACCATGGCCAACCTTTAAAATAGAAAGCTGGTCACAACAGCTGTCTTAATCCTAAAGCAAAACCCTGACATGGGACAACACCGTAGAAAAACGTGGCAGAAAGACCCTCAATTATATACCCTCTGGAAACTAAATAAAAGCTGGGTTTTAGCCACATTTATAAACATCATATCATACATATCATCACTGGCATTCATGTGAGTGAAGGTAAGCAAGCATATAGACCAATTAGTATTATTCCAATCAATATTCTATCAATAGCATCCATTAAAGATCCACTTGAGGATAAGCAGACAGACTGTATCCATCTTGCACAGTTTGACTGGCTTTTATGAAGACAGTCCTGATCCACTGACATAAAAAAGAAGAGAAAAAACATTCCTATTCAAAGCACCCTGACAAGAGAGGACAAGACCTGTTTGTCTGTCCTTTGTTCGAGTAAAAAAAAAAAAAAACCACTCCTCCCTAAAATCCCCAAACAAACCTTGGAGGAAAGTCTGTCCAAGTATCTGTCCAACTACGAGAAATCTCATGCTGCGGTTGAGAACACAGGAAATGTCCCAAAACAACTAAACACTACCTGTTTGTGCTGGCCCTAGACACTTATAACTAATCTTCAAAGCATATCCTAAAATTGTTTCAAACTAATAAATCATGGTCACAGATAAGCAAATAGGCATATTTAACCTCTCCATCCAGCTTTTGGAGGGACCAGCAGATAAAGTCGCTAGAGAAAGTCAGGAATCTGGCTGATGGAGAACTGATCACCTGCTTTTGTAATTCTTTGCCTCCGCAATCAGCTGAAAAGATGAAAGGTTCATTGAAATAGTAGAGACATAAGCCAGACAGCAGAGCTGTTTGACCTGCACAGCATTTGTACAGACCAGCCAAGTGTTTTAGTGTGAGAGCTGGAACTAACCTGTTCATTTTCAAGGAAGAACTAACTGTAGATGTTGAACCTCAGATTCAAGAGCAATATCCCAGGAGCTATGGGGGAGCTGGTAGGTATTATAGAGACGTATCCTTGAAATATATTTCTGGCTTCCTCAAGTACTAACAAAGAGGTTTTTACAGCTACATTTGCCTAATTATTGACTCACTTCTTGATAAAGTAACAAGAAACATGGTCAAGGAAAAGCAGACTTGTGAGAATTTCCACTTGACTCCTCACCTCCAATATTGCAAATCTTTAGTGAAAAGTGCTAACTAGTGTCTCCCTCTCTTTTTTTTTTTTCAGAATTGCCCCCTGACCAGTGGGATACCATATCCAGGTTCTCAAAGACTGGCAAGGACCAGCTGCATGATTAATCCCACATCATTCACAAGAGTCCTCAGAAATTTCCTGCCCGATCTAGCTGTTCATCTCCAGTTCGCACCAGGCATAAAGAGACAGGAGCCTAGCCCTACCAGTGCAGTTCCTGGCATTGCCCATTTTACCCAGAATATCTATGGACACAGCAAAGCAACAGGAAAAGGGAGAAGAGATGCTGGCTCTTCACAGAGCCCTGATCCCATTTATATGGCAGTGGGGGGGAACACTTTCTGCTGTCTCCTTGAGTATTGCTCAACACACTGCACTGTGTCGCTAGTGAGGTCACATCATAAAAGCAGACCAAAGGAGCAGAGGGAGGCCTTTTTTCCTTGCCCTTTTCCCAGCATTTCCGGTAGGAGCCCATACACCTCTCCTCATATCCTGCATTTGGCTTCTTCTGGGACCAAAGGGAAACCTCAAAGCAGATGGGATTTAGTTTACTTACATTCTCTATAGCTAACTCAGATTTTATTAAACACAGCTGTAATCCCAGACTTCTTCAAATGGGTTAGCTCACTTCTTATGTTGCTTCTGTATCTTTAGAAATCCAGGCTTAGTAATAATTTTGAGCACAAAATTAAAAAAAAAAAAGAGTGAATTTGTCAGAAGCATCTAAGCCATGAATTTAACAACAAAAATGAAGTTTGTAATTGACACCTGACCAGTCCTTTCTTATTTCCCAGCTCTTCACATCTTTAATAGGGCAGTGTACTCCACCCTAGATTAAGACTAGAGTCCATCAGACAATACAGCAGGAGCAAAATATATGCTAGAGTAAAACGGGATAATGCATAGCTGACTACTCCTTATACCAAGTGCCTTTCCTGCATTCTGTAAAACCCAGGAGCACCGTGCTATCTTCTCATAAGTTTGGGGCTCTCAACATCAACAACAGAAGAGCAAATGCAGTTTAAACCTTCTCTCTTGCTCATAATAATCTTAAATCTGAGCTAAGAAAGATGATATCCCTTTCAGAGCTAGCAAACAAGGCAAACCTTCCACAACAGAATAATCCAAATCATGTTGAAATAAGGTTGCTTGCTACCTATTTATATCACAGTACAACAATAGAAGTCACGTATGCTGCTTTTATTCTGAATACAATTCTTTTATCTCCATACTTTTGGAGTGCAAATAGTATGACAGTATTGTGCAAATACTCCTCCAAAACTTCATTTACAAAACTGAAGTTAATTGAATGCTCAAGTTCAATTCACAAAAGAAGAGACATTTCAGTTTTTGTGCACTATTAGTATCAATAACTCAATAATACCTATGTTTTCAAAGCAACCAAGACAGAGCACGAAAGTCGTGTGGTTTTGTGCAGGGGTAAATTCAACTTTTTGATTAACTCAAACAAATGGCAGTCACTGTCTGCAATCAGGAATGCACAGAAGCACACAAGTAAAATGAGGATCTAACCAAGGAAGAAAAAAAGAGTTCCTGCTGTAGATCTCGGCTTTGGTCTATCATCTCCAGAACAGCCCTGATTTTGCTAGAGTGCAGTTAGGTTTCTCTGATCTAAAGCAATTTTTAGGGCAAACATTTGCATTATGAGAGCTTTTCCTACTGTTGTTATTTCAAACTGTATTTATTCTGGCAAAGACAGTGCCTCCCACAAAGCTGAATTCTAAAACTGATGCCTGCAGAACAGAGAGAGGACTCAGAACCTATACAGGTATCAAATTCCAAATATTTTATTTCTTCTTTTTACAGACACCATTACGCAATGAGGATTAGAAGTACTCATGTAACAGCCAGTGCTTTAATATCCCAAAATAATGTGTCCAAGATGGCTCATTACAGTTAGGAAGTGGTTCCATTTTGTAAAGCCAACAAAAGATACTGCATGTCATGAATTCCAATCAATTACAGCCAAATTCAGCCCATGTCCTCCTACTGTAGTTTTCCAGAACCTCAACATGCTAACTGCTACACAATAAAGTTTGCATCTCACTACCTGTTGCTAAATAAAAATAAAATATAAAAAAAAGCAATGTGGTGGGAAACTCAGGATTCAACACATCAAGCATCTTGGATTTCAACCTGGCATTTGGCCAAGGTGCAGAAGCACTTACAGACTTTACACATATTTCTCTGATAGTGTTATGACTCCTCTTTTTCTTTTCTTTTTTTCTTCTGCCTACATTACTCACGTCTGTTCCCAATTTGCTGCGTAATGAAGTGACACAGGACTTAGGAATGTCCTCTGGAACAAACTACCAACCCCCACCGCCTACTGCAATGGGGAAACTCATGGCTCTGACTTTGTGGCACCCGGGATTAACAAGCACAGAGCTACTGCAGCAGCCCTGGCAAGAATAAAAAAGCAACCAGACTCTATACGTCCACCCAGTACTGAGGGGGAAGTGAGTGAGGACAGTTTTTCCATTTCATAGCCAGAGGCCCATCTTACGGGAAATTTCAGTCAGTAAAAGCAAAACGTTACTGGAACATTGCCTTCTTGAGCTTGCATGGATTTTTTTATTATTATTAAATTTGGAGAAACAGGTGTGAAAAATTCATCTCTTTCCCCATGGGTCTCATTCAGATGTTGCAGATTGCGTGGACTCTGCAAGATGCAAAAGGGCTTCTGTCTGGCTGTGTTACCTGCAGGCAAATACCTGTTTCTAATCAGCTGCGGGTGTTCCCCCCTGCCTGCCCACCCCAAGGAGGAAAGCGTTTGGCAATAACAATGATATCGTCTGCTGAAACAACCTGTCAACTTCCTTTGCATCAGAGTATCCCATAAGGTAGCTGAAGCAGTGAGCTGGAGCATCTCAGTTCTTTGTGAGCAGCCACAATGTGAATAAACTGCTCTCTGTAGGCAGGGGATGCTCAGCCCACCGAAGGACTACTGCGAAATGACAGAGCCTCTACTGAAATACTGACTGCTCTTTGTTTAGGTGAGGCAGCACAGAAAGGCTTCATGGAGTCGGAAAGCATTTTTTCTGTTTGTGCCACCTCCACACCCATGCTCCTAGACCCCAGGCACTCAAGTCTGCAAGGGGAATATTAAGCCTTGCTGCACTGACTCTCCTACTAGCAGAGCTCCACGCTAACAATGTGAGTGCAACATGACTCACTTCAATACTCACATTTAGATGGCTTAATAGGCATTTCTAACCAGTGAAGAGTGTGAGCAGGCCTATGTCCTATTTAGTTGAGGTGTCACAGTCCTACAATACTGAAAACCAGTAAGGTAAGAAGCTCCCAAGCAGGCAGCAAGGCAATGATAGCAAATGAACTGGCAAGAAATGTCCTTTTTATTCTGTGGGGCCCTCTGTTATGTGCTGCATATGTGTAAATTACATGTTACGATTCAGGAAGGATAGCACAATAGGTTTTACTCCTTTCAGCAGCTGGATCAGACGGCAGAGACATGGATTCAGGGGGTCCCAAATACAAAACAAAAAAAAGCTTAGCGAG
The DNA here is from genome assembly GCA_013398225.1 of Steatornis caripensis. Classification (NCBI taxonomy): domain Eukaryota; kingdom Metazoa; phylum Chordata; class Aves; order Caprimulgiformes; family Steatornithidae; genus Steatornis; species Steatornis caripensis. The sequence goes on from VZSC01019642.1 coordinate 225,362, forward strand.
AATAACAAGCAAAGCCTCAGTAAAACCATTGGCATCTTCAGGCTAACAGACACTTGAGGAAGTTATTAAGGTATAATCTTGGAAGTGACTCTTGGCACCTGTGCCTGTTCCAACACTGTGGTACAGATTAATAAATTAGCCCTCAGTAAAAAAGGAAAAAATCATTTTATATTTTTTGCATCTACTGAAAGACAAAAGCAAACAGCCCAGTAATGAGGGCAAGGAGCATACAAAATGTTCTGAGTTTTCTAACTTAATTTCTGTCCTTTCCAGAAGCTGACTGCAAAGGATACAGCTGGTATTAGAGCTATATTGAGGGGAACAACAGACAACACAGGCATGTTTCAGGTTTTCTTTTCTGAAAGCAGTCCAGGGAATCAATACTTCTTGTACTGTGTATGAAAAACAAAAAAACCCCCACCTCTTGTGCATAAAAGACTCAGATGAGTAAAAGCTGTGGGATGTGCTTGCAGAGGCCTGACGGTCCCTGTGCACAGCATTTCCCAGAGTCAAATCCAGCCCTCCTGCATCGTGGCTGCTTTACAGCCCGGAACACAGCAGGAGTTACACCGTGCTGCTCTCTCCCAGCACCAGCAAAGAACTGCCCTGGCCTGTGCCCATGGGCTGGCCAGAAGGTTCAGCAGAGGACCGTGGTTGTCCAGGCGTATACACACATATATGTATATACCTGTTTGTTTTGCACAGGGACACGTACTCTTCCCTTTCTCTTTTTGTTTCTAGCCCTTATGTTTTCCTTAAGCACAATGCACTTTGTCAAGGCAAGAATTTATGAGACGCACTTCTTATGAAGGTAATTTTCTCTCCAGGTTCCGGACTATCTGATAGTCAGACCTTTTCTCAAAGCATTTAAAGTGAGCTATTTGTTCCATAATTAACCATTTCAGAGACAAGTTATGGGACTGCCTGGACTGCTGTCTAGACCTGGTCTGGCAATTCCCATTTTCCTACAGAGTCTAATGGAGTTGCTCTTGTATCACATCTCTTATGTAATTTTATTTTTTTAACCATGAAATTAAATCTCTTACCTCATTAAAGAAGAATCTGATGAAAGGCAAATCTATTTCAGAACGGGTTGATATACTTAACCACAGTGGCATAGGACTGCCTGACCTCCAGGCTACTGTGGATTTAATGTGGGAGACCACAAAAACTGCAGTGTTTTAACTAAGCAGGAAGAAGTTGAGAGGAAGGAGAGCACTCGAGAGCAAATTCTGCTTGAAAGGGGTGTAAATCCAAAATAGCTTGCCTGAAAAAAAATGCCATTACTTTAGGTTTTGATTGGTGTAAATGAGCTTGCCTCCTAAACAACAGGTCAAAACTTTGATGATCTAGACTGGAGGAGAGGAAGTGGTTAATGTTTCACCGCACTGTAAAAAGCCAACTGTGTCAATACACTCTATTCCACCTGGAGAAAGAAATTTTCTAAATGTGTTCAAATTTGACATCAGAAATGCATACGTGCAGCCTTCTATATAGAATCAGGAAACACAAGGCGAGACATAATATGTCAATGGAATATTTTTTTACCCGGAGAATATGAATAATGTGATCATTGAAAATGTGGCTCAGGGACCCTCACGACTCAGGGTGTGCAAATCTCAAATTCCTTCACAGGCTAATAAGTCTCTTTGGAGAAAACATCAACAATCTAGACACTTCTACAAAGCTTTCTCCAAATGCCCCCATATCAGTTTGGCTTGGAAACTAGGCTGAGCACAGCATGAGACCCAGCTCTCCTCAGAGAACTATGGGACTTGCTAGGCATAGTTTTGAATTTGTTTCCTTTGCTTGCTAAATGCAAGCTGCACAGAAGGTTTTGAGGACTTAATAAAAGTGAGTATAACTTACTCAGTTTTCCAAGAAGTTCACTGATGAAAGTTCCTGATCACAGACCCATCCTGAAGTCAATTACAACAACGGGGCAAACTCAATGATTTCCATTCTCCAGACAAGGTGGTCAAAAGATATGAAAGGATACCACCTATGCCATACAAGTTTGAGACCATGTACCCTGACACATTAGAAAGGGACTTACTATGACTTTGTAGTCCTGGATTATCATGAAGTATCATATTGCAACTTAACTAGCTGTCCCTCTCACCAGATCATGACAGGTATTATCCAGAAAGATAACTACAGAAACAATGTTTATTGGAAGCAAAGATCTACATTCAAAACGGCAATTTTAAGGAGGGAAGGAGGCCTTAGAAATCAGCTCAAAGTTTCTCTTATCATCAGGACCCACAGCACACTCAGCAACCTCTGGCATCTTACGCCCAGGATAAGTCTGTCCAGCACATGCAACTGATAACAGACCACTATCAAAATCTCTTCAGACAAACATCCTTCCTCATTCATTTTACACCCTTTGCACAGATGAAGCCCTTTGATTCCTCATACCTGCAGTGAAAGTGACTGGTAGAGGAGCAGGCCCCCAGTACCTTCTGTTCCACCAGCCAGGCACTGTGAAGCCACATGTCTCCTCATTCAACTTGAATTCAGGATCCAGGGGAAGGCTCAGAAACAGCTTGTAATGATGTTTTCTCCTGCTTCATAAATTATCCCTATATCACATACAGCTCTTGCAAACAGCTGCAGCTACTTGAGTATCTCCTTTAAAAAACACACAACATGGTTTTCATACCCAGGCAAACTGCAATTTAAAAATTGTGAAAGCAGTTTATGCCAACTAGTTCTAGACTAGATGGCAAAAGAAGCAATGGAAGTGAAGGCATAGGAAAAAAAGGTTCCACACAGGCTATTTGGTGAGCGGTTGTCTCAACACAGATGTCACTGAAGGTGTGTTCTTTGAGCGCCACTGCAGTCCTACTACTAAGTATATATGCATATAGTTGAGACAAGGTTATACTGTCATACCATTGGCCTGCAGTACAGACATACCCAAAGGCTCCATATAAGTGTCTGGCTCTTTCAAATAGAAAGAGCAAATAAAAGATAAAGGTACTTGCCAAATACCAGAAAATCCTAGAAAATGAAGCATTTTCTGGAGTGACTTTTGGCCTGTGCTTTCGCCTTTTGCCAGGGGTTTGGGCTGCACCTGAGCCGGATATTACAGTGCTGTGTGGGTCCCTTCGCAGAGCAGACAGGACAGCTCTGAACTGATTACGCAGCCTTGTCTGAGTTTCTCAGCAAGACAACTAGGGATTTCCCATTTCCATGATCATTCCTGACCAGCTGCAGTGATTTCCCTTGAATTACTGAGCACTTCCAAATACATTTTAGGCACCAAATAAAGGAGCATGACAGCTGAACTTGGGACTGTTAATAAATACATATTTTTTGTAAAAGCTATGCACAGATTTGCGAAACTCATCCCTTTATATCAGTTAAAAGAAGAATGTAAATAACAGAGTGGCACAATTTTGCTAAGAATCTTTGCAATTTTTTTCCACAGCAAATAGTGGGAAACTTTCTATATTGACAGTTACTGAGTTCTTTTGAGATCTGTAACATCAATTCCTTTATAGAGACTCCCAGGTTAGCCCTGCCATAGGATAACAGCGATCTTTGGTCTTGCAGCTGTATGATCTCCACTGAAAAGGCTACTGTTCATGCACGCTAATGTATTCTTGGAATGTATCTGCACAGCAAAATGTAGGTGCAACTTCCTATACTGGTTTCACCTTAACTACACAGATAATGACTGTAATAAGGAGGTGGCAGCGGGGTATTTGGCTGCAACTGAAGTTAGCTTCGGGAGTCTACTGGAGACTGCAGCTATATAATGTGGCACCTCTCCAGTACTAAAATCTGTCATGTATTTTAATAGTCCTTACTATTCATGCCACCCAGTTTGAAGCTTACTTGGAAGTTATGCCCACATATAGTACAGTTAGCTCTTTGTTTTGCTGGCAATATGTGAGGACAGACAGGACAGGTGAACTCCGAATGAGTTCAATGCAGGTTCCTTTCAAAGTAGCTGGAAAAGCCCCAAAGTTATGGCACAAACAACATCTATCAGATTCTTAGAGCCTTCACGAACTTGTAACACAGAATAACAGAAATAGTGCAATCATTTAAGTGGCTAGTGGTCACCCTTTAACGACTCTCTAACTCACTGAAGTTTCAAATGTACTTCATAAACGTGGCTTTGGCTCCCGTTCACCCTGTCTGGCCAACAAACCAGTTTCCAGCAGACAATCTTGAATCATCTTCAATTCAGGCTTCCCTTGCAATAAGGAAAGGCTACATAAGAACCCTTTTAATTGTTCTTAAATCTTGTGAGCTCCAAAGTAGGAAAAATCCTGGAGGCATATTGCTCAATGTCATTAAGTTAAGCAGCAGCAAGCAACCTGATGTCATCAAAGGCATCAAGTCTATTTCTTGGAGATATTTGGATGAAAAGGTTATATTTGGGACTGATTTCATTTCGTAAGAATCCTAGCTATAAACAGATTAGCAAATTATTGTGACAGACAGTAAGCCTTTCGTGAGAATGTTTACCACTGAGTTCCACAGGCCAGAATCTGGCCGAGTCCATCATCTTGAAACATAACCGATGAGTAGAGACTTCCAGGAATCAAATGTTGCTAAGGAAGGTGCCGGCAAGGCAGGCTGGAAGCTAGATGACGACTGTGGAAAAGGTAGGGGAGGGGATGATATTCTTTCCTGACTCTCACTCCAAGAATCAAGCTTGGAAGCCAGAAGACAGCAAGCCAAAGAACTAAATACATCTGGTTTTGCAGAGGTGTTAGCCAGAAGAGTCGGACAAGTGGATCTGTGCCTGCAAAAGAGATCTCTAAGGTGTCAGGCTAGAACTGTGCACGAGAAGATGTTTGGTTTGAGCTTTATCTAGTTCAGATTATTTTGGCAGTTTTTTCCTTCAGTAAGATAACCAGAGTATTACAGTAGTGCAGTGAAGGATGGAAATACTTGTATAGATACTCTTATAAAGGATAAATAATAGGTATTCCTTGATACGGATCTTGTTCTTTCCAGTATAGCGACAACAATAAAATCCTTTCTGGAATAAGATAGAGCTAAGTTTGAAAGTTGAACCTGAAAAACAATAATTCTACATTAGTAATATTCTTTGCCTTTCCAAAATCCTCTACCTGAAACCCACACTGCATTTTGTATAGCTACAGACAGAAAACAAAACAAAGACCAAATGACACAGATAAGGTTACATACAGTGTCCCTGACAAAGCCAGGTCTCCTTGCACCCAAGAGGATGCCTCAGCCAAACCAAATCCTTCATCACTTTGCAAGTCTGCAATGGAATGTGTGGCCTCTGGGCAAGGCAGAACTGGAAGGAAACTTTCTTTGGAATGGATGTATCTGGGAAAAAAAAAGTCTCAGCTTTTCAAAAAGGAAAAAACTCAACAATCCTTTCCCAACCTTTAAGTTAAAGGATACTTTTTCCTAGTGACTCATAGTAACTGTCAGACCCTGAACTTGCAGACACTTACACATTCAGTTGACTACAACCCACATCACAAAATCCATTTCATTAGTGTCATACTGGCTCACTGGGACCCCAAGCACAAGGCAGAATGAAGCTTACAGGTTATTTAGAGCCAGCAGGGAACAAACACATCACTGAAATCAAACTCCTTCCCTCAACAAACCAAAATATTTCGTCAGATATTTTGGTACGTTAACATCAATACAGGGTATATGTAGCTTGAAACGGGCATCTACACCTCTGCATAGCTATTTACCTCCCTGTCTAGAGCTTCAGAAGGATACTTAAGACCTGGCAAGGAACAGATCCTTATATAAATTTCACTGGCCCCAGTTCTGCCCTCGTCAGCCTCAGTCATGTTTGCCCTTTTTATTCTTATTAATGCCGAGTAATGATGCATTCCCTACCAATGATGGCTTTATTAATAAATATTTACAACAACTGACTGAATGAAATCATACTTTGTTCCATCCACCCATCTACACTTAAGTGTGTCACAGAGTCTAAACTATTACACTGCCAAATACAGAGAACTTCATGAAATATGAAGCAATGCAGCTCAACTTTGCTCAAATAGAGTTCAGCCAATTGTCATCAGCTGCTGATCTACTTTTGTATATAGTTTACATTTAGGACCTCATAACATCACTTGTTTCTTTGGTATACTATGAGATATCCAGACTACCTGTTTTGTCTACTCTGGTTGCTATGGTGTCTCATGGTTTAGTTGAGAAGTGCCTCCTGAACTTCAGAAGCTTCACACACATAGCCTTACACACCCTCCTCACACTGCACCCCAAAAGACCTTAGCCTCACCAGTCTTTCTGTGTCTTGTTAAGGATTGATACTGACTGTCTGATCTCATACCTAAGAACAGAGACGGGCTATTTGGTCCCTTCCTCCCCAGCCCAGTGCACGCCAANCCAAAAGATCTTAGCCTCACCAGTCTTTCTGTGTCTTGTTAAGGATTGATACTGACTGTCTGATCTCATACCTAAGAACAGAGACGGGCTATTTGGTCCCTTCCTCCCCAGCCCAGTGCACGCCAAGTTCGTAACCCCAGTTATGAACTGTAATGAGTTTCAGCCATCTGACAGCTCTTTTTCCATTATGTTTGTATGAACTGAGTAGATTGATGCCTTCTCCAAATGCACAGTTTAAGTACAGAATACCACAAGCACTGGATTTGGCTTTTTTGTCCATGCCTTTGGTTTTTTCCACAGTTTATTTACAGACTGAAGGAAATTTTGGGATGGGAAGAGGAAGGTTCTAAATCCACTCTCAATTCATCTTCCTCACAGTAAACCAACAGGCCTTGGAGCCAAACACTGGTTCTACTGCAGTAGCAGCAGGCCAGTTTGTTTTCTTACAATATCTACTTGGAGACAATGAAGCTTTACCCTTTCTCAGTTTTGTCTTGTATTTCTAATTACTAGTGAGGCTGGATTGCCTTTTTTTTCAATACAGCTATTAGATATAAATAGACTCACACAATTTCAACAGCTCTGCAGCGTATTCATTATTTCTATTTGCTGCTTCTTTGCGTTCTGTACGTTGGACACTGAAATTGCCTTTTAATGAAGGTTTTGGCTTGCTGCATTTAACCTCATTGATCCTGAATGTAAATAAAGTTCCAACCAGTTGGATTCCAGTACGACACAATGTTCTGTTTCACAATATTTTGAAAGAGGGGGAAAAAAGAGAAAACAAGAAAAGCCCAAGTTCTCAAAAAGATCAAGAGGAGACCAGTGCTGGAAATCACTGAACCAAATATGCTTGTTTCCTGCTTGTTTGCAAAGAGGAAAGCTTCACTCAAATAAAAGCCATTCACTGTCACGTGTATATATTCCTTGCCTTCCTACCTGCCTTATCTTGTCTTTCAGATAACAGTAATTCCTTGCTATTCCCTCTAGTGATAACACAGCTTTCCTGGGATTCAGATGAAAGCTCCTTCACAGGAAGGCAAGTTATATCTTCAGTATACAGATTTGATACATTTCAGATTTGCTTTTGGTTTCTTTGTTGCTTCTCCTTGTTAACTCACAAGTAAAAATCGTTAAAAAGAAGATACTAAATGTGGTCAAAGTTCAGAAGGATGAGGAAAAACAGTCTTGCAATAAATGCCCTGATTACACCCATGACATAGACAAATCATTTAATATTCTTTGTGCCCGAGTTTCCTCATCAGAAATCCAGAGATACCTGTAAGTCCTTTACTTCTTCCAAATTTTCAGGGCAAAAATTACCTTACTTTCCAAGTTCTCTGCATGTAACACAATGGATTAAAGCAAGGCCTGTAGTAAGACAAATACTGAGTAAACCCAACGCAATTGAGGACAAAAACTGACCAAGGGTGTCGAGTACATTAGCCACATCCTAGTTATTATATATTAAAGGCCCTAATCAGAATTAAGTTTAGTATCAAAAAGAAAGCNAATACTGAGTAAACCCAATGCAATTGAGGACAAAAACCGACCAAGGGTGTCGAGTACATTAGCCACATCCTAGTTATTATATATTAAAGGCCCTAATCAGAATTAAGTTTAGTATCAAAAAGAAAGCACCAACTACATAAAACCAAATTTCCCACAAACTTAGGATTTAGTGACATATTCACATGTGATATTAAAGGCAGGATATTACCAACTGAACATGCAATTCCAGTATATCCCTGCAACCGGTATGTTGGAATAGCTCCTCAATGTCCAGCTACTGTGAAAAGTATTTGTGAAGCATGCTGAGATTAAAAAGGAAGGGAAGAGGAGGGAGATAACTGATCGGCCTATCGCAGCTTCTCCATCACTTTCCTAGCCCTATTTGGAGGGAATGGGACCTTTCCAATTATCTGCGTGCAGGAGAGGCTGTAGGTCTGAAATCTACGTCAGCAATCTGCGCTCTCGCCCACTGCCCTGCCAGACACAAACTCTGCCTGGTGGGAACCGCGTTGCCGTAGGACCTGCTGAGCTTGTTATTTGCACTGCAGTGTTTAAAACTGCTGCAAGGAAACCCAGGGGATATTAAGCAGAGCTGTTCCTTCCCTGTCAAAATGTGTAAACATGAACAAATATGGGGTCTGTCTGGAGAATATCAAAGTCAGGTAACACTTAGCCCAGTGCAACACCCCATAGCTGTGGGGGAACTAAAGTGTGAAAGAGTTCTTGTTTTACATAGCTGCTGTGAAACGTCAGACGGCCTGGGGTTAGAGCATGTGTTGGCTGTGTTTCCACACCCTGAACCTAAGTACTCCTTCTTCGAGCTGCCTGCGGCCACATTGTTTCAACTTTTTGTTTGCTTTAAAGTGTCCTTCTGTCCTGCTTTTCATGCCAGATGCTGCTAATCTAGCGCTGCTGAGTTGATGCATATTCTGGCCTCATGGAGAATGAAGGAATATTTTCTTTAACGTCACAGTTTGATATTGTACACAGAACAGAGACGAATGAAGCAGACACACAATTCTCCCAAACTGTGTGGGTACCCACACAGAAACATCTGCTGCTGTCTCAGTCACAAACACTTCAGCCTCCAAACACATCAGCAGACTTACTATTTTCATGTCTCATAGCCCTGCTGTGCATTGCACAGAGACACGAAATTGTGGGCAGATCTTAGTCTTCACGTATGTGAATAATCAGATTGACAAGTCATGTTTATAGACTGTTTGTATGAGGAAGGTCTACAAGAAAAGACTCTGCTTGGATTCATACTTTATAAGGATATGACATCCTATAGTCCAAGTATGCTGCAAATGTATTCGTATTCAGGGCCAGATCTCTACTCTGATACAGCACAGCTGATTTTGGTGAAGTCATGCTGAGTAACAAGCTGGCCTTCTCTCATTAGTTCATCATTTTGATTTGCCCTTGCTATTTTAAAAGACATGCCTGGGGTTCCCCATACTAGATATGGCCTCCATGCTGCCTTTTCTCTGTGATGACACAATAATCTGTAACTGCAAGCCCTTGAGAAAATTTTCTAAGAACATTATGCACCATTTTTTATCAGTCTTCCCCTCATTCAGGTCAGGTTCAAAGCAGTTGGCTCAGTGATTCAGCTACAAAAATCAGCTAGAAAACTGTACGGTTTTGTTATTATAAGAGAAAATCTGAATCCACACAACACATCTTTCTTCCAGATGGGGAATTCCTTCTCTACAAAGCTCTCTTTAAAGTGTTGATTAGCAGTTACTCTATAAGAGAAAGGAGGAACTGCTTTCCTTTAATCCTCTCTAGAAACAAGTTTGTTTGTTTTTTTTTTTTCCCCCACAGTGATGGTGCAGTGCTGCACCTAGCAGGTATATCTGGAAATTGATAACATTATTAATTCTCTGCAGAAGTCCAGACCACTCTGACAGAAGACTCCGGGTCTCTGCAAATCCCAGAAATCCTCAATGGGCAGGATGGACAGAGCAGTCACACTGACACTTTTTTTCAAAGCCCTGTTAGAACAGGATTTTGTCCCACTTTATCCCAGCAACATAATAAAATAAGCATGTGTTTCCTTTACCTCTTACTCTTCCAGGAGAGAATAATGCTTTCATCAGGACACAGAGATGAAGGCTCTTCTTGCACCTTTTGTGTATCTTTCACAGGAGAAGTTAGACCACTAGAATAAACTCACTGAGCAACAACTAAGGATCTGTACCCATGCATGTACAAAGCCTGCTAGCATACCTAACTCCAGCACTTTCTTCTACATCCGCTATCAATTGCCCCCTCCATAGGATGCATATTGTCACACAGCTAATGTCACGGAGTCACCATTGACAAGTGAATGGAATTCACATGTGAAAAACACTTTCTTAAATAAAAGAGCTGTAGGGGGAAGGCTTATGTATTCAGTAGGTTTCTGGCTCTAGGAGACTATATCTGCAAAAAAGTCAGTTGAGGACTGGGGTAAGCTGTTTATCCTATTATTTCACTTCATTACCTTTGGCCAAGGCTCTAGGGTTAGATCCAATAAAGGATTTTGACACATACGACTTAAGCAGAGGCCCTGCTTCAGGTGTCCATCTCTTCCCCCTCCTCTCCAAAGTCTATAAAGTCTCATTTTACCACTGGAAATGGAGGCGACATCAGTTTGGAAAATCAATTCCAGAAGATTTTTTTCTCTAATTGAAACAGATTTCTGTGTGGAGACCATTGGGAGAGCCACATTTCGAGCAGGAATGAGTGGGGACTTCAAAGATACTGTTCAGATGAAAGACAATAAAAATGTTTTATAGCAGATAAACTATAGCAGAGAACTGAGACTCAGAGTAGAGTCTATGTGTGAAAACAGACATAAAAACCTTCTGTGAGGGTTTCTGACCCTTCAAAACAACATTTTGTTTCAAGATACACCCCTATCTTTACCAGGTGCTTCTTACATAAATACATTTAAATCTTGACTTAAAAGACAAACTGGCATCAGAAAATGTACACTTAGGTAAGAACACAAAACTGGTACGCTCACAGTCAAAAGAAATCCTTATAGCATCTGCTAAGGGCAAAAAAAAACCCCTCGCCCTCATACTTCACAGACTTCATTTGAATGATGAAAGGAGTCAGTGGCTTTGTAATACACCAGAGACAAGAAAGTGACTCTTCTCAAAAGGGCGATGCAAAGAGATTTGGGAAGCAGACAACTTATAGGTGGAAATGCCTCTATGATACCTCAAATCCTGCCATATGACATGTTGAACTTCAGGTATGTGTTGTATTTACCCTTACTCAAAAAACCAAATCCAAAATCTTCAAATTCACAGACATCAATTTCATTTTAAAATTCAGCATATTCTTAAGAGTTTTGCTGAGTCAGGACCCATAATGAAGTTTTAGGAGGTGTACAGATGCAAGCATACCTAATTGTGAACCATTTGAAATTATTGGTGACAAAGGATAAATATGTATCAAAAATGCATTAGTAAAGACTTTAATGTAATCTTAAGGTGAAGGTCCCAGCGACAGGACAAGGGGCAACAGGCACTAACTGAACACAGGCAGTTCTACCTGAACATGAAGCAGAACTTCTTTACTGTGAGGGTGCCAGAGCCCTGGCACAGGCTGCACAGAGAGGCTGTGGACTCTCCTTCTCTGGAGAGATTCAAATCCGCCTGGACGTGTTCCTGGGCACCCTGCGCTGGGGGCAGCTGCTTTAGCAGGGGGGTTGGACTGGGGGATCTCCAGAAAGCCCTTCCAACCCCTGCCATGCTGTGATTCTGTGAATGGATCATAGTAGCTCTCTCTTACCGTGATCCTGTGCCTGTGCATTCCCTAACATTCTATAAAGATGAACATTTGGTTCTTCTCACTCTATTTTTGCACATTAAAAAAAACCCTGAAGTTATACAAACAAATCTCTTTCCTTGCACAGGAAGAGAATAAAACATCACTGTATAAACCAAAGAGGAGATTCTCAATTGTACTAATGCCCACTTGCGTTGCTTGCCCTGGAGGGAGAGCAAGTGAACTTAATGACTTAAAGCCTCCTTATGGCACCAGTTTGGTATGAACAGGCTTTATTTCAAAGGAGAACCACGACTTCAATCTTTATCCTGTCTTGTACCTTACCCTTCCAAATACAGACACGCAGTTCACAACTGCACTGTTCACACAATCAGTTCTTCCAGACGCAGTGGAACAGACTGAATTCTTACCGATTTGTGTCCTTTGCTCCTGAAATTCTCCCTCTGCCCTTCCTTGCCACAACGCTTCTACAAAGCATAAGACATGATGTTCTGCTCCTGTTTAAGGCCCACAGAGCCCGAACTGGCCAGTCAGTACATACATGCTGACTGGCCAGCTGACTGTGACCAAGCTGTGTCACAGCTGAATTCTTCCTGCCTTTCCATTAGTGGGCACATGCACTCGTCTGGTCTGCATAATTGCTGGGTTCATGAATGTGTACAGATTTATTAACATCAAGACTTTCACTCCTCAAACATCTGATCAGAATCTGACAAAGTGTTGAAGTTAAAGGCACACATGGAGTGCAGGGGGAGGAGACATGCCAGGCAGGCTGGATGGTTAAATTCTCAAACATGTAAGTTGTATAAACCCCATTTCCCTAGGACAACATGCTAAAAATAGTGAATAAAAAAGATGAGGCAGCTTGGAACACTTCAGCTTTTGCTCATATTCAGCGCAGCTGATCTCTTTGAGTTAAGCCACACTATTTCAGTCTTTGCCTAATAAAGGGATTTTAAGCTTTGCATGAAACAAGGCATCACCTACAACTTCCATGGGAAGGTAAATGGCTTGGCAACTATGGCAAAAATACCTTTAGTCTCTTGAACAGTACCTGAACCTTCAGCTAAACGCACTAATCAAAGACAGTTGCTGTGCTGGGTCTGTGCGGGGCTGTGGCAGCAGGGCAGAAGCTTCCAGAAGCTGCTCGAAGCTCCCCCAGCTCCGAGCCGGAGCCGCCCGGGGCCGAGGCCGCACCATTTGCAGACGACGGCTGGGCCTCTGCGGGGACACAGGCCGGGGATGGGCCCTGCAGCAGAGGGAGGAGGGGATGAGAGGGAAACACGTCCGCGGGCACCGGGAGTCAGCGAGGGAGGAGCGGGGGAGGCGGCCGGAGCGGAGATGGCCCTGCAGCCCGCGGGGAGAGGGCGGGCTGTGCCCCTGCAGCCCTCGGAGGAGCGCGGTGGGGCGGCCGGCAGGGAGCCCGGCGGAGCGGAGAGGGGCCCGCGGGGGGCCCCACGGCCCCGGAGGTGCCCGCTCCCGCAGCAGCCCGTGGCTCTGCGGGCAGTCCGCGCTGGGGCGGTGCGGCCCTGAGGGGCTGCCCCGCGCGGGAAGGGCTCCCGCCGGGGGGGTCCGGGAGGGACCGTGTGCCGGGGGGGACCCCGCGCTGGGGCACGGGCAGAGGGTGAGGAGCCCTCCCCGCCTGTTCCTGCCCGTGACGGGTGAGTGAGGCCCTGCCGTGTCCCGACCCGCCGGGTTTTCATCCCGGCGCTGAGGGGACGAGTGAGTGAGCGGCCGGTGCCGGCTGGGCTCAAACCACGACAGTTGCCCAGCTGGGTCTACACCCCTACAGGTGACTGCAAGAAAGGTCACGTTTATCATCACATTGACATGCATGTGCCGGGGATATAAGTGGTTTCTCAACTACTCCTCCTTCTAACTGGGTAGTACACAGAGCGGAAAAGGGAGGTTTGCTGCAGAGAGTTTGTAAGTATGCTACTACCCATTTTGAGCAGAGGAACAAATGGGGCCTGTGGCCTTAAGGAAGAAAAAGTCCACAAAAAATACTGTGAACCATTTAATTCACTTTTACTCTCCCATAGAAATGCCTGTGCTGTACTAACAGTTTACATACAGGGGCACGTGCAAATTACACGGCTTCTCCAACAGCAACCCGTGCTGGCAGGTCACAAGCCAGCAAATCTGCAGCTATGACAGCCCAGCACTAAACCCAGGGTGATACATCCTTCTCGGCACCACCTGGGATTTCAACACCATTTTTACACAGATACTGAGTTCCTTAACCAAAGCTGGTTCACATCTGCCAGCTTAGAGCTCATGCTGTGCAAGTACGCTCCTGTTTGTGTAGCCATTATCAGGCTTACCTTAATCCAGTTTGGAAGCAGATCAGCTGAAACAGCGTGAAGGCCCTCAGAAGAATGTCCATAGGAAGATTCACTGCAAGAAAAGTAAGAGAAATGGCAGCAGTTATCCCCTGTATACAAGTCTTGAGCTGTTTGTTATCTGCTCTGCCCCAGCAGCAAGGCAGTAACAAATTCGCTTTTCCCTGTGCTGGCTCTGCAGCTGTGGACTGGTCACACTGCAAAACTACTGTCAGTAAATCCTTACGAAGGCATCAAGACCTGGCTATGCTAAACTTTGATTTTTTTCTTTTTTTTTTTCCCCTCTACATAGCAAATTCCTCCTCCCCTACAGATCCATGACCTAATTCAGTCTCAAAGGATCCAGTAGAAGGACACAGAGAAAAACCAATGAAGAATCTGGAATTATGGCACTGTATCTTTCACACAGGGCTTAAGCCATTTCATCCTTGATATGTTATTGTTACTCCCGACAGCTCTCTGCATGTGATTTGTGGCACGCGACAATGACATGGGGCACAATTGTTGCAAATGTTGTAGCAACAACTTAACAAATTCCTGTTAAGAAAGATCAGGCCAACATGACATATGCAGAGAGCAGGATTAAGTTGTTTTTGTGTGTTGCTCCAGAAGGCTCAGGAGCTCTTGACAATTGTTTGGAAGAGAGTGACTTTTTTTCTCCCTAGGAACAGATTCTTAAGGAATAAAGTGTGTTATCTACTTGTACAAAACCCAGTNTCACTTTTACTCTCCCATAGAAATGCCTGTGCTGTACTAACAGTTTACATACAGGGGCACGTGCAAATTACACGGCTTCTCCAACAGCAACCCGTGCTGGCAGGTCACAAGCCAGCAAATCTGCAGCTATGACAGCCCAGCACTAAACCCAGGGTGATACATCCTTCTCGGCACCACCTGGGATTTCAACACCATTTTTACACAGATACTGAGTTCCTTAACCAAAGCTGGTTCACATCTGCCAGCTTAGAGCTCATGCTGTGCAAGTACGCTCCTGTTTGTGTAGCCATTATCAGGCTTACCTTAATCCAGTTTGGAAGCAGATCAGCTGAAACAGCGTGAAGGCCCTCAGAAGAATGTCCATAGGAAGATTCACTGCAAGAAAAGTAAGAGAAATGGCAGCAGTTATCCCCTGTATACAAGTCTTGAGCTGTTTGTTATCTGCTCTGCCCCAGCAGCAAGGCAGTAACAAATTCGCTTTTCCCTGTGCTGNCCACATCTGCCAGCTTAGAGCTCATGCTCATTGTCTGCTCCTGTTTGTGTAGCCATTATCAGGCTTACCTTTATCCAGTTTGGAAGCAGATCAGCTGAAACAGCGTGAAGGCCCTCAGAAGAATGTCCATAGGAAGATTCACTGCAAGAAAAGTAAGAGAAACGGCAGCAGTTATCCCCTGTATACAAGTCTTGAGCTGTTTGTTATCTGCTCTGCCCCAGCAGCAAGGCAGTAACAAATTCGCTTTTCCCTGTGCTGGCTCTGCAGCTGTGGACTGGTCACACTGCAAAACTACTGTCAGTAAATCCTTACGAAGGCATCAAGACCTGGCTATGCTAAACTTTGATTTTTTTCTTTTTTTTTTTCCCCTCTACATAGCAAATTCCTCCTCCCCTACAGATCCATGACCTAATTCAGTCTCAAAGGATCCAGTAGAAGGACACAGAGAAAAACCAATGAAGAATCTGGAATTATGGCACTGTATCTTTCACACAGGGCTTAAGCCATTTCATCCTTGATATGTTATTGTTACTCCCGACAGCTCTCTGCATGTGATTTGTGGCACGCGACAATGACATGGGGCACGATTGTTGCAAATGTTGTAGCAACAACTTAACAAATTCCTGTTAAGAAAGATCAGGCCAACATGACATATGCAGAGAGCAGGATTAAGTTGTTTTTGTGTGTTGCTCCAGAAGGCTCAGGAGCTCTTGACAATTGTTTGGAAGAGAGTGACTTTTTTTCTCCCTAGGAACAGATTCTTAAGGAATAAAGTGTGTTATCTACTTGTACAAAACCCAGTCAGGCAGAAACATCGCTGACATTATGGAATTCACAGTGAAGAAGGGGGCAGTAATAGGAAGCAGATGTAAATATTTCATGATTCAGGAGGCCAATCCAGACCAACAAAGTGGGTACATTTGACCTCAAAAGAAGTGGGAACGTCTCCCAAAAATATTCTGCTGACATGACTTCATGTCTTTTGGTGGAACTCATGAAATCTTCAATAGTTTAAAGATAGCTGTGGCAATGTCCGGGCCTCCAGATTTAATGGAGACGACTATGCTTGATACTGGGACATAAAGCTAACTCTCTGCACCCCCTTTTATTAAAGAGAGTATCTAGTTGTAAATTTTTCAGATTACCATGTAGCACATTCACTTTATTTATTCGGAAGACAGAACAGACTCTGAATGAAAAGCTGTTGTTCATATATATTTCAGGGATCCCTTTCCTTCACTACCTACTTGCCTGACACCTTCAAGAGCATAGACTCACGATGTTCCTCATGAAAGAAGGCAACTTATTACCTTCACTAAAGATAAGAGACAGGAAAACTAAAGTCTACATATTTTGAAGTGGGATGTTGAGAGAATTTGGGCACCTCAAACAGCTTCAAAAGCCCACTTTTTTGTTGTTGACACTTTTTCCAGTAAAACTCCCTGGATATGTAAAGCCCTGTTTCTTCATTTCACGGAATAGTTCCTTTAGCTCACGTACTGGGAAGGGTTCTTTTTAACCATGGGCTGCTTTGTCACCTTTCCACTGATGGAGAACAATCCATCTAAAGCCAGTTCATAGAAAAGAATCAAACAGTCACAGAATTGACAGAGTACGAGCGTACATAGCTTATACAATTTCTATTAAACAGTAATTGAAGTAAATTCAAATATTTAAAATAAAAAAATGAACAGTTCTATCAAATGAAATAGAACCGCATCTACTTAAGGAGTTAACAACTCATGAGGACATCAGCACACGTAATCCCTCTGTATTACATGCAAAATGCACCCATTTAAGCTACCGAAAGAAAATGAGCAAAAGCACATCAGATTAAACACCAATGGATGACAAAGAGTCTTCCACCTTGGGTCATTTTTTTGCTGATCCAGCTGATAAGCAGTAATACTGCTAAAGTTCAAACTATCAACTCCAGTAATGTCTCAGTCTCAACCCCAGAAAGTCATGGCCTGGCATCCTCACCACTGCACATAAGGAAAAGGTTGTAGAGGAAAATTGTTACCTTTCAATTAAGAGTTGCTTGTTACAGTAACAACCTCTGAAGAAAGAGGCACTAGGAGATAGCGCTAAGCTGACAGAAAACAGGTGTGTCAAATTGCGCCAGTATGTTCTCAATTTTTCGTATCCTTCCTCCTTTTTCCATCTTACCACTTAAAACCTGAAAGTTCTTCCAAGAGCTTAGTGTAAATCAGGCATACTTTACATAAAGATTAACATATTCCTGCAGTAATAATACAACAATAAAGCAGTAAAAGACACTTTAACTACCACCATAATCAACTCCCTAGCAGATTTGAAGCAAATGTAACGTGTCACAGCCTTCAGAGGCAGCATACACTGATAGATATTAAGGCAGAGAGAAGCAATATGATTCTTAATTAGACCAGCTGAAAGTTTCAGACAGATTATTTCACCCAATAACTTTAATGATTTCCGAACACACAAATTCTGTTTTATCTACAATTTCTCTACTAAAATGGTTGTACAGATCATCGCGACAAAAAAAAATAGTTTTCCATAGAAATTATATGAGGTAGCATTGAAATAACTATACAGCCTTACAGAATTTATCTACATTTTAAAAGTTTAGCTACGTATCTAATACAGTACTCTAAGTACCATGAAAGAATTTACAAACCCTACAGAAAAGGTCTTTCTGCGGAACTGTTTTTCCCCTGCAAAGGAAGAAACCTTGTGAGAAAGCACGTCCAAGAGGTCTGTGCCAGACCACCTACCGACCTGTTTAGCACATGCCAGGAGCTGCAGGATGCCAAGTGGGCCAGTGGGTTTCTCTGCCCAGATGAACTGTTTGTGTCCTGGCAAGGGCAACAAGTTCAGCCACAAGACAAAGGAGCATTTCATTTCTCCTGCTTTCCTGTTCCATTTTTGCATCTGCCTGTGAGTCTCTGTTGTTCAAAGCAAATGATTAATTGGGCACTGGGGAGCTGTCAGTATTATTTTTTTTTAACCAATGGACTTTTCTCAACTCAGATGCTAAGCACTTCAAGATATTTGGGTTTTTTTTCCTTGAAATTTTATATTCTTAAGTGCATGGTTTGTTTTGGTGGGGAGGGGTTGCTTGGGGTATTTTTTCTTTAAATATTCTTTACCAAAATTTGTACTTGACAAAGCACATGAAAGGACAGGGAGCCCTTACAACATATTAATAAGAAGGCTACAGCCAAGTCCAGCTCCCTAACTACAACATAACCCAAAATAATTCTTTTCACTTCTGTAGAGAAGTAGCAAAACTAGGTACCCGCAGCATAAATTAGCATAGCACTATGCTGCTGCAATGTATGGTGGGCAGCTTACACCACAAAGGGGCTGTTTTAGCACTGAAACAACAATCACAATCTGGGCTGCTTGGACATGGCCTCTCCTTGTGGGACAGGTGGGCACAAGCTTCATTACAATGAAGACTGCTTGTTACCCAGCTTGTGTGTGCTGCTTAAAGCTGATCAACACCTAGGTCAGCCACATTTACCCTTCCCCCCCACCCTACCCTGCTATGGCCTGGCCTAAGGGAGCTTCAAACAGACTCAAGGTTACAGTGAAAACCCAAAAAAATCTTTGCTGTGCTCTCCTTTGAATCTGGCTTACTTCATAAACTACAAGCTCTTCAGGATAGAAACAGATGCTTCTTGTACACATGGGCTGTATTTGGAAGTGCCACTGGAATTCATCATCACTATGGGTAACAGAGCCTTTTCAAATGTCACTTTAGCCCTAAGCCAGGAACAGTAAAGTACAACCAAAAGCACAGAAGTTAAGTTCTCTGCCTACAGAAATCAATGAGAATTTTGTCCTTGACTTCACTGGAGCCAGGCTTTCATCCAATGTATTTGTACTTTAGGTTTCCCATGGCGAATAAATAGAAATGAAAAGCTGAATTCCTGGCACCAGTGTTATGAATCAGACAATCAAGTATGTGCAGTATGCATTTCTTCAGAAGAATCAGGCTTTTAGGGCATTGGTGTCCAGATACACAACCCTGTGAAATTGTTAAGCTAGATAACATGACTTCTTTTGCAGGAGCAACAACCTCCTGCATGTTTTCTTTTGTAAACAGGAAGTCAGCAGGGTTATCTGTCTCAAAGAAGTTTTGCAGATACAGAGTTACTCAGGGAAGCATACAGGGTTGTTTGGTATGCTGAGGAAAGAGGGGTATGAAAAGAATATTGCCAAAGTTGGGGCAGCCCTTGTCAAAAGCTATGATGTAAACACAACAGTCCATGAAATGAGATTTTGCTATTTTATAACCTAAAGCCAAAGTGTATTTGGTCCTAAGTGAGAATTTTCCCCCGTAACCCAGCTGAAACATTGTGTCCTTTGCAGGCGCTTACACCATCATGCTGAAAAGAGTAAAAAGTATTTCCTAAACAATTTTTACAATTGTTAATAATTATCATGCTTTATAAAGATGTATTCATCACATCAAAACTACTGTTCATATCCATTAACTCTGAGTTGTTTAATGGTATGTTGTAATTTTCCATTAGGAGCATCTGACTGGAAAAAATAATAATCAAAGACTAAGTGAGGCTAGCATTAAAAAAAGTCTCAGTCTTTTATGGTGCTCCTTTTTTTGTTTGGTCTGTCCTTTATCTGTTAACATATTGAAGAAGTTACAGCATTCCCATTATGTATAAACATATGTATTTTTTTCTTTTCTTTTGTAAACACACCCACAACATGTTTTTTGTCTATATATACCTGCACACATATACCAACCATCCCACTTTTGGGTATCCAAAGTCACTGGCCCTTTTGGAAAAAAAAACCTGAAGTGAAAAATCATAAACAAAGTACAGAATTAGTGTCCAGGTTTAAGGGTGGACTGGCTATTAAGTGGACAACAGACGGTCTCTACTAAACCCTTTCCCTCCCAGAAGGAAAAGGGAAGGAGAAAAGGGAGAGACACTTACGGGCTGGAAAAATTAAAACAGCTTTAATGAAATAATAACAATAAAAAGTATCATAATATCAATGGGAAATAACGGAATGTAAACAAAACCAACATGGTGCTCCCCTGATGACGATGACATCACCTTGGATGCTGCAGGTCAGCCCTGGGAAAGTCCCAGACTGGACTGAGAAGCAGATGGGAACTGGATTCAGGAACACACAAATCAGGATCAAAGGCAGAAGAACAGGAAGAGTCCTCCTTGGATGCCCCCCATGGAAGAAGAGAGCTTGACCCTCATGATCCCTCAGCTTTATACTGAGTACGATGCGCATGGGATGGAATACTCCATTTGGACAGGTTTGGGTCACCTGTCCGACCCGCTCCTCCCTGCAGCAGGGTCACAGGCGTGACCACTTTTACGCTCTTTCATTCCTGGTGCATAAGAAGTTTAGCAGAACCAAGCAGCGACCTTAGTTTCCATAGGAGTAAGTATAAGCAAGAGCCTTTCTGCATACCATTCATACTGTTACTCCAGCAATAACTATAAACATTGAGCCTTATCACTGTTAGAAGCAGACACTGTCTGAAAAATATGCTGTTAATTTCAGAGTGCGATCTCTTACAAGAGACTTAACCAAAAAGTAAAATTACTAAAAAGAACATTGGTTCTGTCCTAGCTCAAACCAGGACAACTAGCACATTTCTAGGATCTATAAAATCAGAAACATTCTTTTACTAGTTGCCTTTTATAGCTTACATCTTCTCACATGCAAATAACACCTGTCTGCTTTATAAGACAGATGAAGGAGAAATACCATTAAAAGGGGGTTATACTGGTATCCAGCAGTTCTAATGCTTCCCCCCCCTTTTTTTTTTTTTAGATCACACATCTAGGGTCCAATTCTTTGCAAAATTACAGGTCTGTGGCATACAATCCTTTCTGCCACGTGTCTTTGAAGATTACCAGTCATCTGGGTGCCACTTCCTTATTCAATGTTCTTCCTCCACGAGGTGCAGCCACAAGAGCCATTACCGTGCTGCATGCATACATGCATCACACTCAGCACAGCTTACGAATACCATAGTGGAGGGCTAGAGGGGCAAGATCTGCCCCAGCCTATTGCAAGCGCCACCAGAAAATCCCACGGTTCTCCATATGAAGCAGCATGATGTGCTGCTTTAAGAGCCCTTAAGGGAGATGAATCAGAAACGCCAGAGCTTTTCCTTCTTTGGGTCATCCCCACCTCCCTCTCCCTTTCCCCTCCCTCTGCAGGGAAGCTGGGTCTGTGGTGCACAGACTTTCCATGTCTGCAGTTGCTCGTGTTCCCTTGTTGTGGTTTCTTAGGAGCATTCCTGAACTGTGAACTCGTTGATTCTTCCAGATTAGAGCAGGGAAGCCAGTCCAAGTGCCTAGTATTCCCCCCTCAACGTGGACAGAGTTCAGCTGGTTTGCATGTGGAGCCTGAACTCCAGAGAATGGCTGAAGCTAGAAACAGCTGCTGATACTATCACAGCAGGATGCTAACTGCACATTTTCATGTGAAGACATCATCACTTAAGAGCTCTCTGCTAACCATTCCGACAGCTGCTTTTGTGGCTTTGTTGACGCAGATACCCCAGAGTGAAATATACGGGTGCCTGTGCCCTTTTCTTTCTTCAGACTCTTTTTAATATCCACTTAATCATGTTTACTGTTTTTCTTTAATCCAAATGATGATTTCAAGGAGCTCAGTCATCTGCATACATGACTTTTCAAGGGAAAGATATGAATACACACAGTTAGGAAGAGGTTCTCTGGATGGCTTGAGGGCTGAACATCCACTGAGCAGTGTGGATACCAGGGCAGCTCAGGGACTGAGCTGACAGCTCATAAGCTTCAGCTCTTGATTCACTATGTTGACATGGTATCCAACACACAGGCAGGAGTTTATTCTACCCGTGTTCAGGTCCAGACAGTTCCAAGTCCCTTTGAACCTAGCATGGCAGATCTTTTTCAGGTACATGCTTTTGCCCAAGTTAATGAAGTCTGCAGAGATGTGACAGGTACTAATTCAGGCAGAGTCCTACATAGTCATGCGTCTTTTGGTCAGTGCAGTGCATGTGGTAAACAGGCTCATGTTTGCCTGCAAAAAGACCATGTAGGCATGATCTTAAATACTCTCCAAAACTGCAACTCAGGTCCTCATTTTACTTACATTCTCTTGATAATTTTAAGGTTACTATTGTTTGTTTTGAAATTGCTATGGTGATTACCTAGGCAAGTGTCTGATTCAGACGATTTATTTTAAAGCTATTAGCCCAAGGTAACATTATATTCCTATCTAGAATTAGTAAGCGTTTGTAAATTGTGCTTACCAAGCTTCCAGCTGTACAGTACTCCTGCAGGTCTCACAGACCTCCCAGGCAGGTGCAGCAGCTGCCAAGGCCATGGGCAGTGGTGGCTGTTCTGATGGAGCTGCTGATGCTGAGGCATTACTTCTTCCTGAAGAGATTTTGGTTACATGTTAGGAGACTAAGAAAATCCCCCCTCCTCAACAGGGCAGGGGACAAAAACAAGATGGAAAACTGGTGAGCTGAGATAAAGACAAGGAGATCACTTAGCAACTACAGCCATGGGCAAAACAGACTTTTTTAAAAAAAATAATTTAACATATTGCCAATTAAAATAGGTTTGGAAAGTGAGAAACAAATTAAACCACCTTTCCCCCCACCCCACTTCCCTTCTTCACAGGCTCAACTTCACTCCTGACTCCTCTGCTTCCCTGCACTGCTCAGCGTTGGAAGGAGATAGGGAACGGAGGGTTAGGGTCCATTCAAAACTCCTCTCCAATGCTCTTCCCTCCACAGACTTTTCACCTGTGCCAGCATGGATCCTCCAGGGGTCATGGTTCCTGTCAGAAAATAACCCCTGCCCCAGCGTGGAGTCCTCCAGGGCTGGCAGTGTGGATCTCTGCTCTGGTGTGGGCCCTTGCAGAGAAATACCTGCTCCCTCACCTCCTTCGCTGACCTGGATGTTCACAGGGTGGTTTCTCACACTTTTTTCCTCATCCTCACCACCTGTGCGGCATTTTGCCACTTTTAAAATACATTTTTCAAAGAGGCACCACCAGCAATAGCTTGCAGGCCCAGCTGTGAGCCAGCTGGAGCTGGCTGTGTCCAGCACAGGTCAGCCCTGACCGCTCCTCACAGAGGCCGCTGCTGACTCCCCACCAGCAAACCCTCACCACCTACACCCAGTACATATTCTTATAAACTTTATTCAAAATAAGAGGCTTTTTTCTTCTTTAAGAAAAAGAGTCTTCGTCCCTGAAGCCACTCTGTACGAATGGAAATGCCCATGAAGCTTCTTTGTTAAAATGTTAGTACAACATCCTCACTGCAGATCAGACCCCCAAGCAGCACATCCAGAGTCTGATCTAGGTTTCAGCTAAATTTGGCTTTTACCAAAGTTTATAGCCACTGGCCTCCATTCCATGGAAACACCAATTCCCTGCTCTGATGCAAAGGATATTAGGACATGTCAGCTCCTGCAAGGATCTATAGACACCTTACAACATCCCATCCTGAACAGTGATGAATAACACAGCATTCATCTTCCACACTGAGCAAGCCGCAGTGTTGCCAGCTCTCACCCCAGCAGCCGGTGAGTCAGCAGTCCGGGATGTCCCTAGCTGCCGTTCAGGCAACACATGCTAACACAAGTTAGACTACTATTTAAGGTCATTCCTAGCTTCTGCGTGGCCCTAGGCCAAATCATATTCGCAGGGCTTTAGCCAACTCCTCCTCTGAAATTATTCCCTCAAACGCTGTATGCAGCCACTTCCTCTGCACGTCCCTGGTGCTCTGGGCTGGGGTGGCTTCCTTCTCCTCTGCCACCTCCGCACAGCACTCCTGGGGCAACATGGGACACCTTTCTTGTGTTGAAACACAGAAAACACAGCTGGAACTTCACTTTCTGGACCATGAAATCAGAGAAATCACTCACAAATGCAGCTGGGGCTCCAGTCAGACCATAAATGGGGAGCTTTGGGCCTTTGTCAGGAGGTTTCATTTAGCATTTAAACAATTGTTTTCATGTGACTGTGCATCCGGTAATAACATTTGTGGCACATTGTTTTCAGGATAGTGCAATTTCTTGTGCCTCCTTAAATCACACAGGCTTTCTGAGTAACCCTGCCTGGGCGAGTATACTATCTCTGACCAAGGATACCACCCGGATGCACACAATCGAGGTTTTCCCTCAAGGTCAGATAAGAATACCTCACTTCATTGCAATGAAACACATTTGAAGACTTAAGGGAACAATTCCCACCTTCTTTTACAAGGGTAGAGGTAGACGGAATGTTACTGTTAGCCTTGGTCATGTCTTCCTTGGTCACATCTTCCATGGTGAGCACACTTAGCATTTGTCATCAGTTCAGTGATATCCAAATTGCTAACAAAAATATCACAATGCAAAAAAAAAACCCTCAGCAACTTGAAATACTTAAAGATGACTATAGGAATGGTGGAAAACTTTACCTGAGAAAGACATTAACAGCACAGGATTCAGCTTTGCTTAACCTTCATTTATTACTCTTCTCTCATATATAGACTTCACTCCAGAAATTAAAGGTTAGAGACCAATGTGCTAGCTAAAGATGTGTATTCAGCATTTTCTCCCACACTAGAAATCCTATGTGGTTTCAGGTGATGCATAATCCTTTCACACCACTCTTCCTCACCTGGAAAACCTCATCATCAATCCTACTTTACCAGGGTGTCACAAAGCAAAACGTTTTCAAGATTAGTAGATGTTGCTTTAAGATCAAACCCAATGGGATTTCTACCTTGATTTCAGAGCAAGAAAAGCAGGCAAACTTCTGAATAAGCTGGAAAATATCACTTTAAATTCCACTTCCGTCTCATTTATGTTTTTCAACTCCATTTATATCAACACTTCATTTACCTCTAATCTATTCACTTCTCTAGGAGCAGCTGAGGTGAGAACCTTCACATTTAGAATAAAAATCTTCAAAGAACTGGGTAGATAAGGACAGGTTCTTGATCCTTTGCCCAGCCATTTGGAATTACTGAGAAATGCAAACACTTCATTAATTATCACAGTAACAAAGGAGGTCTCTTATAAGGGTTTGCAGGAAGAAGCCAGTATAACAAACATCAGATTGCTAAGACATCACAAACAGCTAGGGGAGAGGTGGAGTCTGAAGAAAATCCAGCGTTTAATTCTGGACTGAAAGGATATGCTTATCTCCAGAACAGTCTCCTATAAAGCACCAATGCAGGTGAACCCCATCTCACACAAAATCAAGAAGACAACAGGTAGTGCTATCCTCTTCAACTCAAAGTCAGCAGCCAAAGCCACTTAAGGTGAAGAAGACTTTGGACCAAGACCCAGCTTTGTTGGATTTGGAGCAAGGATGGGAACCCTTGAGTCAAAACTCCTACAACAGTCACTAATTACCAGCTGGCTTTCTCTCAGCTTCTCCTCACGAACTTGCTCTGCTTTGTGTCACTAGCTAAGCATTTCTTGGAGCAAGGACAGGAAGCTGTTCCCATATTTGTATCATATGCCATGTCAGGTGGAGCGTTTGGAATGGGAGAGCAACTCACCCTAGATGAGCTGCTAGAGAAGACTGTATCCAAGTCTTTATGCCAGGCAGAAAAATTTACTACAGAGCTACTGGCTAGAACAGGGAACAGTTTCACCTGGAGTTTTCCCCCAGCAGGTCAAGGCACTCCCGAAGTTCAGCTGCTGACTCAGATACACAAGCTAGAGAAGGCAACATCTACATTGTGAAAATTACTAGAGCTTAGCTATGAAACAACTGCCAGCTTCATTAGTGTTGTCATGGATGAATATAAATTAGCAGAAGTTTAGTCACTGCTGATTTTAGGAGTAAAAAAAAAAATCAAGATTCAGATATTTGGGGTAAACCAGGGCAAGCTGGCAGCTGAGTGAGAGTATAAAGAGTATCTGCAGTGCGTATGCAGCAGATTGACATGCTCAGGGGGACAGCAGGGTACCCAAGGTCCTATAGCCAATGTTCCTCTCCTGCCTGGAAATGTAAGATCAAGTTCTCCTAGATGTGCAAAAAGTCAGCTTTCTCAAGACTACATGTATTGTAAAAGTAGAGGAATAATCTATCCTACTTTTAACCATATCAAGAGTCTAAGAAATATCCATCTAGTAGACATTTTTAACTCTTATTTCGCATGAAAATATGAGTGTGAAAAGTGTGTTCTTGATGCCATCCAAGACAAAGCAAGTAAAAAAGGAACAGAAAAGTTTATCATGAAGCCTCCTCTTACGTCGCTCCTCATAACTAGAAAAAGATAGTGAACTTCCTTTAAGTTTTCAGTCTGTGTGCCTCCTCAGAAGCAAAAAAGCAACAATAAAAGTATATCAATATGCTAGCTGGATTTTTACAAGGTTTATTTCTTAGTAAGATGTTGATTCATTTGTAAATCAAGAACATGGTTTGTTGTGCAATCTCCTTTTACACGCCACTTAAACATCAAATGTAAAAAGTTAAATAGTGGCTTGCTTACCAAGAAGACATCCTCTATAATTTCGAAGAAAGTTGTTTTGTCTAGGGGTTGGGGTTTTTTTTTCCCCAGTATATGATAAGTGCACCAAAACCATACAAATAAAATTCACACAGTGAGTACTTCAGAACAATAAAAAGCCAAGATTTGATTTGCATTTAGGACAACTATGAAGAGATGATTCTTTTTGAATGTTATGTTACTCAAACTAGTTCCACACTCACCAACCACAAATCCTACTCAAAAAAAAAAAGGCAAGCTGCACGGACTTAGATTTGCTTCCACAGTTAGAGAAAATGAGTAACAACTAGATCAGGCACTTTCCCTAAGGTTAGCCACCAATCCTTATTTCATTGAAAAAACAGCATTATGTTTCAAGTAGCAATAGTGACTTACTCAGAACCTGCTACTGTGTTTCTCCATTGGTACTGGCCCTGCTGATTGCGGAACACACATAGCTGCAAGACTGAGCTGCAGCAGAACTTGAAAACTGCTCAAAGATGCAGGATATACCATGAAAGTTTATAATGAGGCATATACAGCTAGCTGCCTTCAGCAGACACATGCACTATACTAAGTCATTTATAACGTAAAGCACAAGAATCTGCAAATCGTGTAATAGGGCTCAGCAACATGTCTTCAGGGACAGTGACAACTAGTCGAGTTTCTTGTAAGCTTCTATTATAATTGAACTGAAAGGCTGACAAAGAAAAATTGGTGTATTCTGGAGAAAATGTTAGCTCTGAAAAACAGAGCAAGTGGCAAAACAAGCCTCGTGGAAACCTTAGTGACACTAGAGGCAGCTTCTGGTTGGGAAAATGGATAGCACAGCTCTTTGCAGCGCTTACCACCTGCTCGTGCTGTGACACTTGCGGTAATTAAGCAGAACAAACTACTGGAGGGAATGGAGCAAAGACACATAGGAAAACATGCACTTTAGGAAACAGAAAGACAGAGTAATCTTTATCACTCGTAAATTAAACTCTGAGCCTGAGTGATATAGGGGTATGCACATTAAGCCAGATTTCTGTTCTCACAAAAATGGAAAAAATTACTTCCAGTAAACTTTTACTTTAAAAGGACTAGTTATCGAAGTCACTTATGTGAAGATTAAGCAAAGGCTGCCCCTACCACGACTTGCAGTGCTGCTTTTCCAGAGCCTGAGGTCTGTCTGGTGTTGGTTCATGCCTATACGATGACTTGATTTGAACTCAGAAGACCAGAACTCATCTTTCTTCTTATTCAATGCTGATACCACTCAAGAGCTCAAAGATTATTTACATTTATAGTGACTGTAAATAACAGGCTTGTTTTGGTACAAAGGGAGCAATCCTAAAACTTTTCTCAAATAAGATTTTTTTTTTTTGTAATCCATGTAATTTTAGGAGGGATAACATTACTTAATCTTTCTCCACATCATCCCATGTGGTTGCTAATCCTCCAGTTTTTGCTTTTACACCAGAATGAATGTGGAGGGATGCTCTGGCATGCCTACACACCATACCTTTTTCTCCTAAATGGGATGTTCTTGGGTATTAAAGTGAAAAAATCTTGCCTTAATCTTTCACCCTTATTTCCTTTGTTAGTCAATTTGGTAACATGCAACTTTCCAGCAAGGGATGCACGCTCCATCTCAATTTTAATTGAACCCACATATTCAAAAAGAGCATCTTTCACCCCAAACCATGCTTTAGACCTGATGTTTTTTTGACTTCTGGAAGAATGTTGGCCCTTTTGATTTTTTTCTCCTTATTGCTTATTTTTTCCTTGTTCACATGCTTTTTATTAAGCTTGTATTCTAGAAGCAAAATTCTGAACAGAAAACCTCAATTTATTTTCACTTCCTTTCTCTGAGATACTTGAGAATTTTTCCTATTTCATAATAATGGTGATTAGACCAACAACACTGTCGCAACACTCAAAAATTATTCCGCAAAATACCTCATAACTTACAAATATTTTAAAACAAATCAGTCCAATGTTATTCTCTGAAATGTTCTGCTCATTTCTAGTACAGAGCATGGCTTTGGCCCATTATTCCATATGAGGCTTCCAAAAATATTTTGCAGCAGCGATATATACGTCACTGCAAATTTCTCAGAATCCTACTCAGTTCTAAAGTCAGGCCAATCCAAAGATGCTTAACACATTACAGCATCAGGGCTAAAACACGTCAGTGCAGCATCTGCATGGGACCGCAGGCTGTGTATGGCAGTTAGGACATGAATCTCACTGACACAGAAACTTTTCTGGGAGTGCAAGTAGGACATTAGAAGGAGAGTAACTCATGTCTGCCATCCACTTTCAAACCAGTTCCCATATAGATGAAAACGAAGCACAAGATCTTGCGTTCCAGTAACTAATTCAGAGTAACAGGATGAGAACTACCACTGTGGTCAATGCAGTGATATTGGTCCAGGCAACAGGGCACTAGACACCATATTCTAAATACCTCACATGCGCTCTGTAGCATGTTCTGGAAATTGCAGCAACATCAGAACATTTCATTACAAAAGCAGACTGGGAAAAAAAATTTAAAATCCGTTCTATAGAAGAGATAAAACTTCAAAGGAGTTTGTTTTCATGTCACATGAGGATGAAATCAAAACATTCCCGTTCTATTCAGATAACAAAATATAAAGCCCAAGAAATAGCTAAGAAATTAATTTCCATTGCACTCCTAAAAATCGTGCTAAAGTAGGATCAAGTCACTGCTCAACATGTTGTATCACAGGAAAGCATCTTAATCCGCAAGACAGTAAGTCTTTCGTATCAGAACTGCACCACTTTTAGATAAGTAACTGAACACAGGTTTTGATGACCTGGTCACCCCTAAATGGGACCGAGTTACCACAACTCACCTCCGCAAAAAGAGGGTGACTTGAATCTGACTTCATACACTCAGCCACTGGCTAGCCTGAGACACTTCCCTTCCTCTGACTTTCATTATCAATTCCAGTTAGGGAGAGAGAACTCTTCTAGAAAAGTTTTGATCAAACTGCTCCATTTCCAAGAACAGCTTTGGAAACGTACAGGCACTAAGTTTTAAAAGAATTCCCAGTCATCTGCTCAGCCTCTTTCTGGTTAGTAAAATGACTCTCTGCATGAAGTTGAGCACGTAGCTTGTTAGAGGAGAATTTCTGCCAGTGTTTGCAGCTTGTCTCTGAGAAACAGAGCACTGGCACTTCCTGCAAACCCCATCAGCGGTGGATAACTGGGAATTTTTGAAGATGTTGCTGCCAATAGAAAGAAACTGTCAAGGAAAACAAACCACTTGGAAAATCCCATTTCAAGAGGCCAAAGAACAACTATGGCCATTTTCACATCTGAAGACTAATAGAAGTCCTGTTTTTCTTACGATTTCCCTTTTTTTGTTTGGAGGTGGTTTGGTGTTGGGGTTTTGTTTGTTTGTTTTTTAAATACCTTTATAAGAATCAAGAACCAGCTACTGGAATACAGCTGTTGTTTCCTCTGAAGGTCTTCGGTGTGCACCTGCAGAAAGGGCAGCTGTCACACCAACAGTGCAGGTCAGACTGTCCAGCAAACCTCACCACTTGGAGAAATCTAGTCTCAGGAGGCCAAAAGAATGATTGTTGCAAGCTTCACATCTGAACACTAACAAGCTGCTTTTATTATGAATTCAGGTTTATTTTATTTTAGTGTCCTTAAAAGAACCAAATCTCATTTGTCATGTAATACATAAAATGGATTAGAGTCTTTGTGAAACAGTCCATTACCAAAATAAAAAAAAAAAAAGACATCAACAATCAAAAGCCATTAGTACAGTGTCTTCCCCTGAGAATTTAGTGCTCTTAATTACCATTTTACATTGATCATCATTTTTCTTCACTAGCGGCGAAAGAAAAGAGAGTCTCGTCTTGTACTCACGAGCAAAGTTGATCTGAATGCCTAAACCAACTACATGCTCTGACACACAATGCGACCTGACTTGTTTCATTTTCTTATTTTCCATTAAAAGAGNACAATCAAAAGCCATTAGTACAGCGTCTTCCCCTGAGAATTCAGTGCTCTTAATTACCATTTTACATTGATCACCATTTTTCTTCACTAGCGGCGAAAGAAAAGAGAGTCTCGTCTTGTACTCACGAGCAAAGTTGATCTGAATGCCTAAACCAACTACATGCTCTGACACACAATGCGACCTGACTTGTTTCATTTTCTTATTTTCCATTAAAAGAGGTAACTTGAAACCACAATATTTTTCACCCCTGGATTTAGAGTGTCTCCCCAGGAAAGTCTTCTATCCAAACATTATGATTTGTAAACAGACACGTTTAGACTGCAGTAGTTTGCACTACAGTAGGAGAAATGAATGCTTCAATGCATAGTCATCTGCTGCAAAAAAATATAAACAGATCCATATTTACCCTGTGGGCTTCACAGGATAAACAACAAGAACAGGGGAACGCAGCAAAGCGAAGCTCTCTGCCATTAATACTTCTGTCAGCAAACACTTTTAGGCACAAAGGTTACTGGAGAAGGTTCAGTTTTAGGCTTTGATCCTTATCACAACAAGAACTGCTAAGCTCTACCTAGGTGCCTTTAACAGATGACTTGCCTAGAAGATCCACGGCTTTAGCATGCTAAGTTGCAAATTACTCTGGCAGATGGTAGAGCATTNACTTTTAGGCACAAAGGTTACTGGAGAAGGTTCAGTTTTAGGCTTTGATCCTTATCACAACAAGAACTGCTAAGCTCTACCTAGGTGCCTTTAACAGATGACTTGCCTAGAAGATCCACGGCTTTAGCATGCTAAGTTGCAAATTACTCTGGCAGATGGTAGAGCATTACCTCTTCCTAAATCTCACTCATCACTAATGCTGCTGGTTTTCTCCTACTTCTTTTAAAGACAGTCTGCAGTGACAATCAAAGGCACAATGTTGCTTGGCCAACTGTGCACCCTACTCACAGAGCCCCCCCACGGGAAAACCACAGTCAGTGCCTTTCTGAAGGCTTTACTGACTTTTCTCAAAAGGCCACAGCAG
Source organism: Steatornis caripensis (assembly GCA_013398225.1). NCBI lineage: Eukaryota > Metazoa > Chordata > Aves > Caprimulgiformes > Steatornithidae > Steatornis > Steatornis caripensis. The sequence goes on from VZSC01019642.1 coordinate 257,072, forward strand.
CTACTTCTTGAAGACTTGTGAGGAAG